>QEOT01009655.1:0-42300 GCA_003123785.1 Pterocarya stenoptera | reverse complement strand
AGAAGGTCAGGGGGCAAAATAGGCTGCTCATCTTTGAATTCCGGGTCAAATGTTTCATTCCTGTTGAAAATTCTTGCAGCACAACGAGGATGTACAACAAAATCACATCTCGAGCAATAATAACATTTGTATTTTGTGTTCACCTTTTGAAAACAGAGATGACAAATTTGCTGATTCTCGGATTGGTTGAGCTGAGGAGAATTTTTGAGGTACAGACCCCGAGGGTGGTTGTGACGACTTATTGTGAGAGTCAAGGGAAAGAGAGCACATTGCGTGTGAACCATGAATGAGCAGGTGAAACAAAAGTAGGACATGCACTTTCTTTCTTCCCCACAAGCATCGCAAGTGAAAGACAATGATCTTCGAAGGAGGGTCAGAGGATGGTCATGACTTTCAGCTTTTATGGTGAGCGGTAGTAAAGCGCAACCTTGATGAAGGTTAAAGTTGCAGCGAGAACAATTATATCTGTAGCACTCCCGGTATGCATCACAGCCATCGCATTCTCTCCTATGGTCTTCAATTGTAGTACTGATCTTAAGCGTATGTTCCGGGTGCAACGGATGCTGTATCTCGCTGGGTGGTTCGTCGACACATGATTTATGGATGACGTAGTAGCTGCACTCCTTGCAACTGTAATTAGGACCCCTTACTCGTTGGAAGCACACGTGACAATAACGTATGTTACCATCCTTTTTTGTCTCTTCATTTAAGATCAACGGATGATAGTGGAAAGGGAATTTTATAGGCAGCATGTCTCGCTCTCTCAGTTGTCTCCACAAGTAATTTCTCTACAAGAGATGATTATAATTTTATTTTGATGGTGAGAAATTCAAATATTTGTCTCCTAAACTTACCTGAACAATGAACTCAGAACCGAATGGATGTCCTTTGAACAAATTTCAAATGCTTCCAAAAAATGAGGTCGATCAGAGTGTTGCTAGTTCTTAATTATCTCAAAGAACGCAGCGTCCAACCATTAAAATATCCCTACATCAAAAGACGACAATCATCTTAAACCAATAATCTTGCATATGCTTTGCATACAAAGTTTAAATAATAGTTAAACAGGGACACAACATCTCACAGAATTTGACTTCCACATGCATGTTTCAGCATACAAAATATATATAAGAAAGAGACAGAAAAGAAAGGGGAAAGAAATCATACACCAATCATATCAGAAACCATCAATACTCCCATGCAGCATGCCAGCAACATAAATGATCTGACTTTGGCTTCAGAAGTACTTAAAATAAAGCTTCTAATTTCAGACCCACTTTCGTTTCTGATGAAGGGAAGATCGGCTCAAAACTCACATATTATTGGTGCTTTATGGAAGGAAAGACTGATGCCGGATCCCTGCTTAACACATCTTTCTATCATGCCTAGGTAGCCACTCTGTCAAAACAATTCAAGACGACGAAAGAAAAAGAAAAAGTGGTTGCCGTGGTGCTTCTCGAGATGGATTCCTCCCTGCTGTATCTCTGCTTTGTCTTTGGCATTGGGTGTAACTTTTTCCAATGATATTCTTTTCGGTAATTCCTTTTTCCAATGATATGAGACAAACCCAATACTACGGGACCAAAGAAAGAGAGAGAGGTGTCGAGAAAAAGAAAAACAAAAACAAAAACAAAAAAACAAAATGGTGCCTCGTTGAACTGATTCCTTGCGTGTACATTTTCTCCATAAGTAAAATTGAAGGTGAAGTGCTGCCATTAAAAGGAATCAATTAAATGTGCTTCCCAAAGTAAACACTTGTCTTGGTCGAGTTGAAGAATAATCAATGGATGAATCTTTATGCCATTTATTTGTTTGTTCTTAGGCCACCTCTATGGTGGACAGCCTTGGTCTAGTACCAAGGCCATAACAGTAGTGTTTAAAACTGAAAAGACATGGAAGTTTCGGAATGTAGAGCCTAATGAGATTATCTTGATCAATGATTTAGTTGCCTTCCCTCGTATTATAGATAGAATAAATCTTTATATCAGCCTACTGTTTCGGATCAGCCGAGACACACCTTACGTGTCAAAGAAAAATGACAAAAAAAACCTCCCAACAAACACTCCCTCTCATTTCACGTTTCTTCTGCTCCCTCTCCCCCGTGTCGCCTGAGCCCCCTCCAATCCCCGCCCCTCGCCCATCCTCTCCCCCCACCCCCACCACGGTCCGCGTCGGCATCCTCTCTCCCACCCGGCGTCGGTATCCTCTCCCCCACCCTCATCCGGTGTCGGCATACTCACCCCCACCCGCAACCCGCATCGCATCCTCTCCTCCACCCGTATCCCCGTGGGCCAAATGAGAGGCATGGCTGAGCATGGAGGGCTGAGGGAGGTGCGGTGGAGCTGCTGGTGGCTCAGGGAGGCTCGAGGTGGCGGTTGGAGCCGTGGGTGGCGACGTACGGCTCGGTGGCACTGCAGAACCCGTATGGGTGAAACCCATTTCGGGAAAGAGAGGGAGAGGGCTGCCATGCTCGACGGGGCTAGGGCGGAGTCAAGTGGCTCAGTGGTGCTCGACGGTGGGGCTGGAGGCTGACGACGGCGGCGGCAGCAGCGACAAATCGTTAGAAGAACCCATTTCGGGTTTCGGGCGCTACGCGCGGGGGCTTCCGTTGAGCACGGGGCACTGCAGGTGGCTGGAGGTTGCAGGCGCGAGGGAGAGTCGATGGTGGTGGGCGGCTGCACTGCAGGTGGCGCGCGGCGGAGCTGGGTGAGGCAATGAGCCGAGGGAGCGAATCGAGTGGGGGGAGAGGGAAACGGGTGGGGGAGGGGAAAACAGAACGAAAAAAAAAAAAAAAAGAACGGTAGAGGCGCAGCCACGTAGGGTGTGCAAAGTGTGCACCCTACAGTAGGCTGACCCGTAGAAGAACTCTTATAGATATAGATATCAAGGGTGGTGGCTCAATGATTTTTAACTTACTACTCATAAATGATTTGGCATATATGTACTATGTTTCAATTAAGTTTGAATCTAACTTATATGGATATTTACCTTAAACTAAAGCTATTGACCGCCTAAAAATTCATTGAATTTTTTAGTTGGACTCGGTTCTAAACTACACCTTTAACCCGACTTGAGGGAGTGCCTGTGACTTCCCACCATATAGGACCCTGGTCTTTTCCGATTCTCAGCAGCTAAGGTACTACTATGGGCATGCCTAATAAGGAAGCTCCTTACTAGCCTAAAAAAGAAAGAAATAAAGAAAGAAAGGGATAGTTTCTGCGCGCAAAATAGGTTCAATCATGCATGGCTGCCAACTCAGATATGAATCCTTTGAATTTGATTTGAAATTTGACGTGTGATATATGTGTGTGTGTATGAATGCAAATTATGGCCTCTTGAGCTATGCAAGTAAACCGTTCAATAAACTGCCTTATAAAAAGAACAAATTGGATTGTTAGGAATTTCATGATGTGGTGATTATAATTGGAGGGACTCGCGTGAATTAAGTTGTCAAGTCTTAAGGACCCATATGACTCCATCTTGCAACCACAAATGAGTTGAAATGGACAATTGACCTAGGAAGTTGGGATGAATCCAACATTCCTGGGATGAGCATCAATTCAAAAGAACATGAACATAAGACCCAATGGGATGATCATCATTAATATCTATCAATAACTACCTACGCCTATATATACAAGAAGTAGGCAGCATGTTCAGGTAGCAACTCATCTTGATCACTATCTTGGTGATAACTTATTTTGCATATCATTGACTTTGGCATTGAAGGTGCATCAGGCACACCAGGCCACCATCTTTGTTGGTTGTAGGTAGAGGTTTCGATTGGCAGTGGAACTCGTCCTAAACAGTGGTGCTGTCTGTGGGATCTTGTAATGTGTAATTTCAGTTTCCTACCAAACTCCAGTGTGATTTCCACATGCCAGCAACAATACGCTCTTAAGAAATGCATGATCTCAACACAACACACGTAGACATGGAGACGTGGCTTGCAAAAACAGAGGGAAAATTAAAGCAAGTGATGGAAGCAATGGAGGACTTGCAGAGAGAGAACGAAGAGCTGACGCACCGTAACGTTGAAACCAATGAGGCCACGCTGCGAGTCACAATGAGCTGGTGGAAGGAGAAGCACAAAGCGCCGAAGGGATGAATGTATTGGAGTTGGAAAAGAAAAGGCTGGACGATGAACTACGTAGTCTAGTCGACAAGTATGAAGAGATGGCGAAGAAGATGAGAGGATCTTCCTTAGTCGAACAATTGTTGAATTGCACAGAGCTACCTTATAGTGTAGAGGTGATGCCCGTACCGCTCTTGCAAAAATTCAAAGTGTCGAAAATTGAGATGTACGACGCGTCTCGTTGATCATCTAGAAAAATTTAAAGAACACATGTCTCTCTAAGGTTTCCCTAGGGAGATAGCTTGTTGGGCTTTCCCCTAACATTAAAGGAGGTGGTGAGAGGTTTGTTTGGAGTGCTACGGCCTGGGTCAATTGAAAATTTTTAAGAATTGGCCAAACAGTTCGTGACGCAGTTTATGGTGAGCAGGAGGCGCTGGCAGTCAGCAGCGTACCTTTTGACCATCAAGCAGCGAGTCAAAGAGAGCTTAAAAGCTTACCTTACCCAATTCAACAATGAGAGGTTAACTACTGATGACCAAGACGAGAAAATCACTTTGGTAGCTCTACTAGAAGGCGTGTGGCTTAGAAGTCCATTCATGGTTGAGTTTGTGGGGAAGACCCCATCGACCCTAAGATAATTTATGGATAGAGCCGATGACTTAATCAATGCAGAAGACATCCTGCAAGCCCTTATTGAGCCAAGGAAAGGAGAAATGAAAATGAATGGCAAGGGTAGGAATGAAGACTGGAAGGGTAGCTCAGTCCACCAAGAGAGAAGGCACAATAGTCAGGCAACCCCACATGATAAGGCCGCCAAGCTTGTCCACACCAATCTGAATGTGCAAGAGAAAGAAGGAGCCTAAAGAAGAGAATCAAGCAAGGCAAGGACAGGGCATCGATGTTGCAAGTATCATCAGACGAACACCCATTAGATAGAAGATTGCATCACGATGAAGAAAAGAGTATTCGATTTGGCGGGTAATGGAGAGCTTGGGCAAATGCTCTCCGAACGAGAAAAGTCAAGGTGTCGAGTAGAGCGGGATCATAGCCATCAACGAAGTGAAAGCCTGAAGAGACAATAGCTGGCAAGGGAAAGCGATCATGACCCTGCTCATTAGAACAATAATCGTGACTGCAAACCCTTGGGGGAAATCCGCACCATAGATGGTGGGTTCGCTGAAGTTGGCGTCTGCCTTTAGTAGGAGAGCACACTCCCGCAAAGTGAGATATGAAGAGATATATGTGATGGATAGGCCACTTAAATACATGTGTCACAGTAATACAATGACAATCTCCTTTGGGGAAGAGGATTCTGAGGGAGTCTTGTACCCGCACGATGATGCACTAGTAGTGACCCTCCTAGTCGTCAACTATACGACTAGGTGGATTTTGGTGGATAACAGAAGCTTGGTAGAAATCTTGTTCTAGGAGGTTTTTGTTAGGATGGGTATCAAAGTCTGCAGGTTACGACCTTCACCCACCCCTTTGAAGGGCTTTTCTGGTGACACCATTCAGCTAGTGGGCGCCATAACCCTACCAGTCATGGAGGAAGAGGGATGTGCACAACTACCACAATGACCAATTTCTTAGTGGTAAGGGCCCCATCATCTTACAAAGCCATATTGGGGCGACCACCCCTAATTAGCCTAAAGGCTATCACCTCCATCCACCATCTTAAGATGAAGTTCCCAATGGAGGGTGGGACAAAGGAAGTGCAAGGAGAACTGGCCTTGACTTGGGAATTTTATGTGCAAGAGTTGAAGATTGGGGGGGGGGGTTAGATGTCCAAACTGCTGAAGGACTGACTCAAAAAAATAACTTCGCTCCCGCCCCCAGTACTTCTCGACCTGGGTGTGGAGGCATGGGATGAACATAATTTGCAACAGGTAGAAGCAAACGAGCCATTGGAGTTAATGACGCTGTACTTGGGGCGCCCAAACATGACTACACAGGTTGTTGATCAAGCACAAAGATGTGTTTGCATGGAGTCATGAGGACATGCTTGGGATTGATAACGTGATCATGGAGCATAAACTATATGTCGACCCCTCATGTTGAAAGGTCCGCCATAAGAGAAGGTCATTTCGTGCGGAGAAATACATGACCAAAGCTAAAGAAGTAGATCAGCTCCTCACCATAGGGTTCATCAGAGAAGCCCACTACCCCGAGTGGTTGTCCAACATTGTCTTGGTCAAAAAAGCAAACGAAAAGTGGAGAATGTGTATAGGCCGACTTGAATAAGGCATGCCTGAATGACTGTTTCCCACTGCCTCGAATTGACATCATTATCGATGCCATGATAGGACATCGCATGCTGAGCTTCATCGATGCATATTCAGGGTATAACCAGATTTGCATGAACCCGATTGACAAAGAGAAGAAGTCATTCGTCGTGGATAGGGGGCTTTACTATTACTAGGTTATGTCTTTTGGCTTAAAGAATGCTAGAGCAACTTACCAAAGACTGGTAAATCGAATGTTTAAGAAACAGGTTGGGTGGATCATGGGCGTGTATGTTGACGACCTATTAGTTAAAAGCAAGGAGCCTACCCAGCATTTGGTAGACCTAAGGGAGTCCTTCG
The DNA here is from genome assembly GCA_003123785.1 of Pterocarya stenoptera. NCBI lineage: Eukaryota > Viridiplantae > Streptophyta > Magnoliopsida > Fagales > Juglandaceae > Pterocarya > Pterocarya stenoptera. The sequence continues at coordinate 35,643 of QEOT01009655.1, read as the reverse complement.
CACTACTCCACCAGTATTGAATAAAGTTGAATCCAGCGAAGTGTCCATTAGGAGTAGACTCGGGAAAGTTTATAGGTTTCATCGTGTCAGAAAGAGGTATCAAAGCTAACACTGAAAAGCTCAATGCTATTGTAAACATGAAACCATTGTAGAGCATAAACGATACCCAACAATTGGTGTGCAGGATAGCGGCCTTAAACAGATTTGTGCCCAAGTCCACGGATAAATGTCTCCCTCTCTTTAGGGTACTATGTTAGGTACACCCATGGAACGAGGAGTAAGATTGCGGATGTACTTTCAGGCTCACCCAATCAAGGTGCTCATAGAGCATCCCTTTAGGAAGACACTATAGAAACCTCACAGCTCAGGCTGACTGGTCGATCAAGCTCAGTGAGTTCGATATCGACTACCTGCCAAGGAAGGCGATGAAGCCTGAAGCTCAGTGAGTTCGATATCGACCACCCTTGCCAGGAAACCATGGAGGATCTTCGTCAATGGCTCCTCCTGACATGCTTCAGGGGGAATAGGGGCCCATATAGTCATCAGAACAAGGCAAGAATATTATTACATGGCAAAACTTACATTCAAGACCACAAAAAATGAAGCTGAATATGAAGCGTTAATAGTGAGACTCTCGGTGGTAGAGGCCTAGGGTGCTACCAAGGTCGAGGTAAAGATGGATTCCCAAGTGGTCGTCAATGAAGTGATGGGAGCATATGTCGCTAGAGGCGACAAGTTGAAGAAGTATCTAAATCAGGTATGGGAGAGTCGCTACTAGTTCTCATACTTTAATATCGTACAGATACCTAGAGAAGATAATTCAGTAGCTAATAGGCTAGTAAAGGCGCTGTCGAGAATGGATGAGCCCATCCTACCATGGGAAGTGGAGAAGAGAGTGTTTGAGGTCTTGGCGATAGGGGAAGAAGTGAAGGAAGTGGAGCTTAAGGAGATTGATTGGGCGAGAGAGATAGAGAAATACTTGGACACAGGCAAGCCCCCAGTTGACAAAGAGGAGGCGAAAAGGGTGAATCGCCCCCAAGAAGCTCGATACATCTTAGTAGAGATACACAAAGGAGTGTGCGGGAATCATTCCGGAGGAAAGGCATTGGTCAAGAAGGCCATAATAGCGGGATATTACTAGCCTAATGCCCTTAGAGATGTTAAGGAGTTCTTGAAAAAGTGCGCTAAGTGCCAAATGTTCACTCCTGTGCCATATTGCCCCAAGAGGAGCTGACATCCATTACCGCCCCGTGGCCATTCGCCCAATGGGGAGTTGACTTAGTGGGGGCCTTCTTGCCCAAGAAGGAAGGAGTGAGGTTCATGGTCATTGCCGTAGACTACTTCATGAAGTGGGCGGAGGTGGAACATTATCAGTTGAAGTCTTATTGGAGGTAAATGGAGGGACTTGCGTAGCCCTTGGTAAGGAGTGGGCCCAATTTGGAGGCCCAACCCATTGAGTGGTAAGGATCAAGTCGTTGAAGTCTTAAGGACCCGTACGACTCCATCTCGTAACCACCAAATGAGGTCGAATGGATAATTGACCCAGGAAGTTGGTATGCATCAACATTCTCGAGATGAGCATCAATTCAAAAGAACATGAACATAAGACCTAACGGGATGATCATCATTAGTATCTATCAATAACTACCTACGCCTATATATACAAGAACCAGGCAGCATGTTCAGGTAACAACTCATCTTGCTCACTATCTTGGTGATAACTTGTATTGCATATCGTTGACTTAGGCATAAAAGGTGCATTAGGCACATCGAGCTACCATTGTTTTTGGTAGTAGGTAGGGGAGTTCGGTTGGAAGTGGAACACGTCCAAAACAATAATCATATCACAAGGTTAGGGAGGCACTATCTCATTCCTTGTTGGACCATTTTCTTGGTAGATATGAAAACATTATGCTTTCATGGAGTTTGATAGATTTCAAGAGAATGATATATGCAGTTACAGAACCTTTCGAACCATATACATTGTCAACATTCAAATGCATAAAGTCATATTAGAATGGGAATGCCTTCAGTATTCGAACACCCTATTTCGCTTTGAACGATTGTCAATCCATTTGAATGTGAAATATATTGTTTGAATAACAGCCTCAGATCAAAACAGTTTGAACCTATTTTTAAGTTCGAATGCACTCTAGGCTGTTCAAACGTGATTTAGGGATGAAATAATTTTGTCCCAAATTCTTTTCCTTGGTCGAACGGTCTTGGAATGGGTCGGGTAAATTTCATCGCAAAAAATATTTTTTGGACAAAAAACAATTTTCATTCCATTAAGTCTTTTGGGACGCACTTTTTATCCCAAAAAAGTCTAGTCTTTGAGATGAAAATTTTCATTCTAGGGTTAAAATGGAGTCTTTTGGATCACTATATCCACCCCCAACCCATTTCAAGTAAAACAACGTGATTTTTGTATGAAAAACGGGGTTGTTTTGCTAGACCTTTTGGTGCCCTAGTCCATTTCACATAAAATGAAGTCTTTTTTCCCCATCCAATTGACGTCGTTAAGAGTTTTACCCTAAAACGTAACACTAATCTCTAACTCTAAGTGCCCTGCGAGTCATGACCTTAGACTTGTCTCTCCTCTCTCTATTCTTCTTTTGTCCCTTTATGCATTCGCAACTCCTCTTTTCTACCTCAGCCTGGTCATCCTTAGCCTTTTGCCGCCAGCCACCATTGCCCTTTGGCGTTGGCTCCTCTAATCCAGGCATCCTCGACGTCTCTCAATATTTTTCATTCTCTAGCTCATCAATGCCCTTGCTATTTTGAGGATGCATGTATTTATTAAATTCTATTCTATGGCACCTAGTCAAATGGCTACACACATGATTTGAATGGGTATATGGACAAGTTCTTGGTTTGGTGCGTGAAAGTGGTCAAACTTGGTATGAGATCGAGCCATGATATTGGAAATTTTTTTTTTTACTATTTTGTAAGACTTTGTTTTTAGCTTGGAAGAAGGAAATCTTTAATAGATTCAAAGTCAGATCTAATTCTGGGTTAGTTGGAGTTGGAGTCGGGTTTCCTGGATACAAACTCTGAAAAAGTCAGTGCTCAGCCCTCCATAGAGCACATGAAAAGCCCAAAATCCTCACAACTGGTGTTCCTTCTTAGATAAAGCAAATTAGAATGATTCGGAATGATGAAAAATGTGATGCGTGTATAAGTCCATTCTTCTCTCCATTTTATAGTTACAATTATCTTCAGTGCAACAGTTTTCTTTACAACTTTGGTGTTGAATTACTCAGAAAAGAAAATAAAATAAAAAGGCAATCACTTCACCACAAGGCAGAACTCCCTCAGATCCAAGGTAGCCACATTCCCTTTTACCATATGTGGTTGTTCGCGGAATGGGTTCTCCTTCTATAGGGATGAACTTGAGTTCATCCTTGATCTCCAACGTGGTTTGTTCTTGATAGCTTTATGAGTGATGGTCATGAGCATGAGCTTATTTATTCTTTTTCGGCATGTAACAAGTGTAGTTATTATGAATGTGGGTGAGGGTGAGGGTGGAATTGAATATACAGATGATGGAAGAAATAGTCTCAATTCAAGCAGAAAATTTCCGAAAGCACACCATACCTCTGCTTTAGGAGGTCAACATGTTTCTCAATTAGAATGAGATAGAAGAGTACCCTAATGGGTATAGGTTTTATGTCTACATTTGAAATATTTGAGAGTTCTTGTACAATATGTTTTCATCAGTCATAGTTACTGCCTTTTTTACTATTTTCGCATTAAGTTAAACGTCACATTTGAAATCATCTACAGTAAAATAAAAAATAAAAATAGAGGACCAGACTCGGTGAGATTTCTTTGTACATGTGATGTAGCTTTTATACAAAGTTATGAGGGAACATTCTATTCCCAGTGTCAGGATGAAGCCATCCTGCCTGCATTTATCTTAGTCTGGGTCTTTAATGCGACGTAGTATTCTTAGGAAGAGATTTCAATGCGGTGTGACTTCTTAGATGGTGTTCTTAATGTGGCGTGGCTTCCAAGGCGTGTTCTGGCGGTGGGTGAACGACGCGGTCCCTTTTAGTCCCCTTCGTCTGCATCCTTCGTTTTCCTACTGAGGTGAGTCCTTTAATGTTAGGTGCAACATGGGATGTCAAAGTCGATGTGTCCCATCTGTTCCCCCTTATCTAGCTTCCCACGCTATGCATCCTCCTTTGATGCAACCTTGAGGGTTGGAGCCCTTTGGTGACTCTGGGGCCTCAGAAGGGTGATACCTGGGTTGGAATAGGCCCTAGTGTTAGGCCCATCCCTAATTTGGATGGGCCGGGTGGGAAATATCCCTCACATTTACCCCGTTAATTCTTGCTGAACCGGTTCAGCAGGAATTCCATTGTTGTTATTTTCTTTTCTTCTTCAATTTTGTTTTTGATAGCACACATATGACAGATGCGATGTGCACTAAGTTGTGCCCGTCGGGCTCCCTTGCGTGGACTAATCGACTGATGATTCCTCTCCCACGTGTAGCCTCGTGTAGCGTGTATAACAGGGCCTGCGTCCACCTTCCTTCATGTAAGCCTGTCCTACCCGTTACTTGGGTCACTTTAACTGACGAGGGGCTATTTTAGGCTCCCATTTTCTATTTATGGTATGTTTGCCTCTATTCTATTTCAGGCCGCCATCATAGCCTCAGTCTAGCTAAAATTTCTATCACAATCACTCATTCCTTTCTGTGAGTTTGTCGTACAGCTTTTCTCTCAAGTGAATATCTTTGATTCTTTTTTACCCTCTAAGCATCGAACTTGTAGATTTTCTCTTTTCTAAAGTGTGACCGCTACTTTAATTGTCAAATCAAATCATTATCATTTCTGTTTGCCTACCCCAGTAAAGCATAAAAGCAAAGAAGAAAAATGGTATCCCCCTCCAAACTATCAAAGCTTCTCTTTCGATGCAGCAGTACGTGATCAATTCTTAATAACCTTAGCAATACGAAGAAATCATACTGGAGATATTCTAGAAATAATAACAGAAATGGTACAAACCACTATATCTTTAATTGTAGAAGCAAAAGCAGCACTACCAGCATCCAAGATGGCTTCAACTCATTGTCTAGCGATAATAGAAGGGGATGCCCAATCGGTAATTACATCTATTGAAAGTCCAGATTCAACTTCATTCTGGAACATATCAACTATTATCGAGGACATTCTGCACATATTCGAACATCATCAAGATTGAAAATTTGTTAAAATACATCGATCTCAAAATGATGTGCGCACTCAGTGGCGCAATGGGCAGCTACCAATCATGTTTTTGAAAGCCTACCTTTAGATAAAATTGCTTGTTGTTTTCTGTATATTGATAGTGGAATGGATCCTCCTTAAACTTTGTATCTTTTTATTATCTATAATATGCTTGATTGGGAAAAGAAAAAGAAAAAATATTTGCTTTTGCCAGTACAGTAGTCTCCCTCAGTAAACCATACCAGTTACTTGCTAAATTACGTTACAACCATTTCTTTGTTTCTAGCTTTTCAATGTGACACACGTGTACTTAAATTATTGCAAAGTACAAAAATTGCCATCTAACCTTTCCAGTAAAACATAACCCACGTACGAGTTTGAAAACTTTAATTGCTCTCCTACTTCTAAACACAAAGTGAATGCTTTTAAGATTTGAGTTTGATTTCATGTGAATTTGTTTTAGTTTGCGATATTCTACTGCTTATTTTAATAGATTTAGATAAAATATAATTCTCACTAAGCTATCATTTGAAAATGAAGATACGATAAGAATATTTAAATAATATTATTATTAGTTATGTATTAAAAAATTTTAAATTATTTTTTACGATAAATATTTAATTGAATGGAATATTATGACAAATATTTTTAAAAGTTTAGTGACACGTCTTTCTAAAAACTTAATGATGGAGGAATCATGTTTAAATTAATGTGATATACTTATTGTAAAGTACGTGATTATTGATTCAATTTATTTTCTTATAGATTATACAAAAATGTCATGTTGTGATATTTTTAATTCAAATTCAAAGAGAAAATGAAAAAAAAAAATAGTTAAGTAGTAAAATAATAGTAAAGTATATATAAGGATATCGTTATCTAAATAAATATAGACCTATAAAACTCCACGTAAATAATAGTTTGCGCATTTCGCAGGTTATAGGCTCGTAAAAATAATTTTACAATTTAATCCAGCACATCAAGCTATATCAATTTGTGAGTTGAGTTTTGTGAAATCACTTTATGGCTAAGGCATTTCTCTTTCAAAATGTCTCAAAAAAAAAAAAAAAATTCAAATCAAACCAAACATCTTTAAATGTAAAAAAACTTCTCTATTTAATATTTTCATCTAATCAACACTCAATCATCAGTAACTAAATACAAAAATAATATAACTTTTAAAAACTCGAAAATATATTACTCTTAAAAAATCGTATTCAAATAATTTTTTAACTCTACTCCTCTACTTTCATAAATTCCAATACAAAACTTATTCTCTAAACAAGTTTCATTCAAATTTCCTCCCTCCTTTCCCAAAACACAATCTTAAAATGATTCTCAAATGTACCATTTCTAAAATTCTTCATAACCAAACATACTAATCATTCTTTGGGGATTTTTATTTTGTTCAAAAATCTCAATGGAAAGAGAAAAAAACTCAAAGTACTAAACTACACACAACTTCTCCAAAAAGTTTAGCATAATGGGAATAGGTACTTTAGTATCATGTTAAATTTATCAATTATTTCAAAAACTTAGGAAAATATAAATTATATTATTTATATTATATCTTAACATTATATTATATATTTGTACTTATATTATATCTTTAACCTTAAATATGTTAATATTTTTTCATCCATTTTCCATCGATGGGTATAGAAGGCGCGTGCCTGCCTCGGGCTTAATTAGCCAATAATATCCACTTTTAGGACAATTTGGGCATTTGTCATCTGCCAGATTATCCTACCATGATCAATAATTTCTTGCAGGATCCTCCTAATTAATTAATATGATCAACAACGTACTTTCTTGCCTTCTTTCTAATATTTGTCACTTTGCCGCAAATTTTGAGCCATGCAAAACAAGAGAATTTTGTGTTAAGTTCCATTAAATTATACAGTTTCCAGGCCAGCAAGATTAACGAAATCTATAATTTTTATTTCTAAATAAGTAGGACTTTTCATCTGGGTTATAAGCCGGACCGGGTTAGCCCAGGTCAGACTCGAGCCGGATGGATTTTTAAAAACTTGGATTTCAAGTTCCGGGTTGAACCCAATTTTTTTTCCTCCATAAATGCCTACATTGTTCAGATCTATACTTCGTACCAACAGAAGCAACTTGCCTATTCAAATCCTCTCCTAATTTCTTCACATGCTACAACAAAAATGATATTTTTCGACCAATTTATTGCAACTAAAAGACTATTCGCAACTAAAATTGGTTGTGAATAGTCTTTTGGTTGCGATAAATTGGTCGAAAAATGTCGTTTTGTTGTAGTGATATATATATACATTAATTGTATTATATAATATAAAAATTGGACGAGTAAAAGTTATCGTACCATCGAAAACGAAAGAAGAGGGGCGGGCTTTGAGAGAGAGTAGAGGAAAAGAAGGTGTAGACCTTGGGTACTGCTTTGACAGTAAGGGTAATGCTTGGAAAAGAAGGTTCAGACCTTGGGTACAGAGAAGCTAGGAAATGACAGAGAAAAAATGTAAAAAATATATATGGGTAGTAAATGGGTACAAGCTTGTACGCTTTGCTTGGGTGACTTGACAGTGACAGCTTCAGAAGCTTGGGTGCAGACCTTGTACGCTTTGCTTGATCTTGATGTGACGTGACAGATACTGAAGCTATAAAAGTTATCGGGAAGGCATTGGTTATCTCATAAACATGGTCTGCTATTAAAGAAATCAAAAGCTGAATTTCAAATAAAAAAGACTCGTGTATCCGATTTTAAACCCGGTACCTGAGTTTCAAGCCCGTACTAGGACCGGGTAGGTCCGGGTTTTGGCAACCGGGTTTCGGCCTGAATTTGATGATCCGAGCCAGAACCCAGAACTAGAATCCAGTTTCTCGGGTTCCGGACCGGCCTGGGAAAAAATCCGACCCGGATGAATAGTCTTACAAATAATTATCAAGTTCAACTAATATGATTGAATTTTTTTCAAATTTTATGCACTTGTTATTTTAAAATACTTGAATAATTAAGCTTGGTACTTTTACATTTATCAAATGTGTATTACTTTTTTTAAGATTAATTTATTTTATGACAGCAAAGCATTATTCACATACATATGAAAGTTCGAAAGATTCGATTCTTCCTTATTTTTCTTCAATTTATTTAATAATTAAAAGCAATGTATAGAATAAAAATAGATACATAAAGTCTTCTTTCTTTTAATAATATCTTATTCGAAATCATTTGAAGGTAGGGGCCCCCGTGTCATGTCCCTTGGATTTGTTGTCTTAAAATTTTAACAATGAATAGTTAAGGTGCCTGTAATTTGTACAGTTTAAGTGTAAAGATTTGGACCAGATTTTATAAATCCCTAGTTTTTATGTGAGAGATCTGCATGATGGAGATATTCACTTGCCCAATAAAGAAAATTATAACAATGAAATATATTATATAGATCAGAATGATAACTTTTGGAAAAGGAAAGGGCAGATTATTTCACAAATTCCAATGTTTGTCGTGTTTGGAGAATCTTATGCACATGTTTCCAACCTAGCCATTATATATAAATATATATAAATTTATATATTTATATTCCAATATCATATATTATAGGCCGGGCGTAAACGTGCTGAATTTAAGCAAGTAATCGATCGGTGGTTAAGTCCCGTTCATTTAATTTTTATTCGAACACAACTCGAGTTCGATCTTTTTATTGAGTTAAATTTTATGTTCACGAACACTTCGTTTAATGTTTAAGAGACTTCGAATTTATTCATGAGTTGCTTCATTTAGATAAATAGATTATCTATATTGTGTATTATAAATTTATCTAGAAGTTTTAACAAGTGAATTTTAACTTTTTGCTAATATCTTCGTAAAGCTTACATATATCAACAATTAGATTCATAAGGATTCGAATAACATATATATAGGAATATATTTTCCTTTAAATATGAAGTTATCAAAGTTTATACGAGCTTATAATACGAGTCAAGTCGATCTTGGTAGGAGTGTTTGCAGGTGGCATAAATCGGAAGAACATGTGGTGAATGTCAATTGGGATGCTGCGGTGGATTTAAAAGTAAAGATAGTACGATCTTTACTGAGGGACACTGAGGGCGAGATACTGATGTCTTTATATCCAAAATTGGAGTGCATGTTTCAACCTAGCACTGTTGAAGCAATTGCCCTGAGAAGGGCTATGGAGGTGTGTGCTGATCTTGGCCTTTCAAATGTGGTTTTTGAAGGGATGCTCAAACTGTCACTAGAGCAATTTTAATGACAGAGATGGCAGGTTATTGTGGACATCAGAAAACTCATTCTTTCTTTTATGTTGAGCTAAGTTGAGTTCTTTACGAATATTAGTGAATTGAGATGGTAAAATGAGTTTTGTGAGATCCATCTAAGATGAATTTAGATGTATTTATAGGTATTTGAAAATGTTGTGAGTCCTGCATGTAAAAATGTGTTGAATTGAAAAATGTTGTAACTCCTAAATGTACAAACATTTTGAGTTGAGATGAGTTTAGTGATTTGAGAATTTGATGTTTGGATGTTAGACTCAGCTTAAAATTAGTTTAATCTAAATTCCAAACGGAGTCTTAATGTTCAACCTCTGTGGATGTCCAATTCACCTACAAAGAAGCAAATTGAGGTAGTTCACAAGCTTGCCAAACATGCTTTCAATTTGGAGGAAGAGAAAATATGGATGGAGGAGGTTCTTGATTTAATTCTCAATTCTGTTTCTTATGATAAGCGTTGTAATGCTACTTATCTTTAAATAAAATTTCTAATTGTTTATTTTCAAAATAAAAATAATTGATCCACTCATTTAATAAATAAATTGAGTCGAATTCCAATTCGATTAAACCGCACTGGAGCGACTTATCTAATAGTATTATTTATTGAAAAATGATATTTGCAATCATAGAGTACGTAAATACCGCACACTTTTATTGAAAAAACTAAATAAATATAAGATTTATATAAAAAAAATTAATTTTTTAATACTAAATCCCTCACTTTTTTAAAAAAAAAAAAAAAGTACGCTAATGAGGTATCTTATAACATTACTCTTATTTATTTATTTATTTATTTATGTTCGTGGATATCAACAAGAATTCCGACTTGTGTGAGTAATAATAAACAAACGATAGAAGACAATCCCATCTTCTTGGGACTTGGGTGAAAGACAGCGCATGTGCTTAGTTCATTACGGTGTCCCTCAAATCAGTACTATGCCACCAGGTTTTTGTTTTTTTGTTTTGTTTTTTTTTTTCCAAATTAATAATTTCTAAAATTTTGTGCGGATTATATCTTTCTTTCTAAAACTTCTCTTTCGTTTTTAGTAATACTCCAAACAATATTATCATATTATTGAATATTTTTAGGGTAGACTCACTCATATCATGAATAATGTATTTACGTCTTATGGGTTTTTTTTTTTTTTTTTTCATACATGAAAACATATCAAATAAAAATCCCCTCAGTCGAATGGCCTTAACAATGTGAATAAAGGGTCTCGATTCCAAACAACTCTTTTACAACCCATTTTACACTTCATTAATGCAATCATGACATGAACTCACTAAAAATAAATTTGAAGTTGCAAAAACAATTATAAGTTGATTATATTTTTCTTTCTAAAATACACGTTTAAAAGAAATTCAGAATTTTCGAAGATGTTTTGGCTCTTGTTCTTTTAATCATGTTTATAAAGAGGGGAATGGAGCAGCTCATCAGCTTGTTCGGTATTCTTGAAGAGTAGATAATATTGAGATGTGATAGGATTATATTCCAGACTTTATTTCTCTAGCCATTTGATTTGATAAATATCTATATTTTGCTTTTTAAAATGAAATATGTTGATTTCCAATAATAATAATAATAATAATAATAAAAAACTAGCTTTCCTTTTTTAGGATGACATTATAAATTATTAATGGAACCAGTATTAATATATGCACCAACAAAAGCACATGGCCATGCATATATATATATATATATATAATATGCTCCACGTCCTTGTCACTAATTTGTTCATGGATTTAGTAATATAATATTGTTCGATCCTTAACCTCAATAATTGAATATAAAAGCCAATAACGATAAACTCAAAGTTCACAAGAATCTCATCCATGCATGTACCACATAAACAAAACGCCATTGAAAATTAGGTCATGCATGGGAGGCGAGGCCAGGCGATCTAGGGACAAAAAACAAACTTGACATTATTGTATATAAAATAGTTAGACAAGCCATGCATGTGCATTGACCTAACGTACTAATAATAATAATTAAACAAACTTACACGTGAACAAGATCAGCAACTTCGATCTTATACATATATGAATTTCTTCTATGTATATTATTATTGCTTCATGTTCCTAATTAACAATTCTGGAATACCTCTCTCATCATATATATATATATATTAAGAAAAAAGAAGAAAAAGAAAATGCTACAAACACATCCAAACTCTGAGCTGCAATCGTAGATGATGATCACCTGATGATGATCTCTCAAGCTCATGATTATAGGCTAAGATTTGATCATACAGTACCACACAATAGCGCTTCATGATCAGCTTCTGTTCTTGCATTTCTCCACCGCCCTCGGTGCTGAATGCAAAAATCAAATAATTGAAAGAGTAATGTTACCATTACATATATATATATAATCTTTTTTATTAACATGTTTTCGATTATATTATAAAAATTTAAAAAACAAATATAAAAGCGTTAATTAATCGAAGTTACAGATATATATACTGACCAAGTCCAATGGCTTCGGATCCTTTCATTATCCGCAAGCGCTTGCATGAATCAACAAACATCCTTCAAAACGAAATTAAGTAGGTTAATTACTTAATTAATGATCACATTTATTATTTACCAGCGAGAAATAATTCACGGAAAGGTCCTAATTTATCTGGCGATCGAAAATTAACCATGATTTGCATCTTTTTCCGGTGAAATTTGGTATTTATTCCAGCGAAATGCATTGCCATGCACAAAAATCATATAATTTGCGATTATCTCATAATATCGCCGGAGAAGGTTTTTTATGGCTCGACATCAGCGACGATACTGACCCAAAAAAGTAGCCGGCCAGCGGAAATACTTATAAATTAATTAGCTTTTACAGCAACTTCTTGTTACCGGAAAATTACATTTTCTTGTAGTGTCAGTAGTACTATATATACTTACAGTTTACTTATACTTTTATTTACAAGACTTATTTTCTCAAATATCTTTTGAAATTCAAAATTTGAATTTCAAATTTCATGATTTTTAACATATCAACAACTGATATGTAGAGAAGCAAGTTTTTTATAAGTTTTCTTAAGTATATTTAGCATTTTCCTTAACATATAACATGTAATCCTTAATCTTTTGGTCGATGCAATGAAAAACAATTAATAATTAAGAACTTACTCCCATGGCACATCTCCTACAAGCATCCAGTCACCATCCTTGTCTTCGTAAGCGGGCACGTACTCAGAACCATTCAACAGGTCTATCAATTTGCTCTCGTTCATGAAATCCTTTAATATTCCTTGTGACCCACAATTTCCTAATTCATTCAAAACCAAAATATTAATTGTACCATTAATTAATATGGTTTAGTTTCTATAAATGCAAGAATTAATGCCATACATGCATGCATATAAGTCTTAAATTTTTTAGTCATTTTCTTTCCTTTTAAGATTGTATTCCCTTGTTTTGAATTGCGGAAATGGGAATTAATTTGTGATGAGATAATTACCAATGGTAAAGGAACTGAACATTTTGCCTAAGGCAACAGAAAGTTCCTGGTAGCTTTTGTACAACTTCAAGTCTACCTTGCGTAGATATGGTGCTCCATCCATGCTAACCTTAACAAAGGCTGCACTACTAATGCTACCGCCCAGCTTGGCGGCTTCATCTTTACCATTCTTCTGGCCGGCGATGATGTTCTTTCGGAATGATCGGACAGGTGGCCAACCCACAACTTGTGCCCTGACATTCAGATCAGTGACAGTCATTATAATTATTCACTCAATTCTCTTGATTCCCTAGCTAATTAAGATTCTTATCGAACATATATAGATAAAGCACAGAAACATGAACATGCAAATACTAAGATCTAGTGGTCAGTATTAATACAGTATTTATTGATCATTTAATATTTTTTTACAAACATCTTATATAAACGTTGATAAGAATTTTTTTTTTTTTTTTGTACAAGCTCAAGCATGCAAACCTCATGCAAGCTTTTGAAAAAAGTGAGATCCGCTCGAAAAAAATCAAATTTTTTCATAATGGGTCTATCTTTTTTTATTTTTATTTTTTAAGAAGGATTTACACGAGACTTGCACACCTTGAGCTTAATTCTACCATGACACCGCTNTTTTTTTTTTTTTAAGAAGGATTTACACGAGACTTGCACACCTTGAGCTTAATTCTACCATGACACCGCTTATAAATATTGTAAGATGTATTTGATATATTTATCTCCACTCTNATTTTTATTTTTTAAGAAGGATTTACACGAGACTTGCACACCTTGAGCTTAATTCTACCATGACACCGCTTATAAATATTGTAAGATGTATTTGATATATTTATCTCCACTCTATAAACATGCTTAATTGGGTTCTTACACAACTAAATATTTAGAAAAAAATTGAAAATCATGTTTGGTTGAAAATGTATACTACAAATAAGAAAAAGTTTATTATTTGCATACGACACCCGTATGGCTCAATTTGCAAAGAGAAGAATTCCAACCAACAAACAAAAAGCAACCGTATCGATATGGTCAGATCATTGTTTTCATTTGTAAAGTTGGTTGTAGTTTTTCCTAGCTTGTTCACTTTTCAAGTACTATTCCTATATAGTTTCGTACTTTTTATAATTCAGATCATAACCAACGTGCCTCGCGTTCGATGACTTAGCTGTATGGGACTAGCTATGATCTTTTCCCTTGTCGACGTTGCTTCACACGTTTGGAATATTGTTTGGTTGTCGAGAAAAGTAAAAAAGATTCCATATGTTCTGTTTTTTCCCTACATCTGCCCGACAACCAACCAAAGCCTTTAGAAAGGCAACTAAATTGCCGATCATGAGTTAGCTAGGAATATGCAAGTCCATACCCTTGAAGTATTTCATTGATTTAATAACAATAATTAAACATATACAAATAATAATAATAACAATGAAGAAATAAGAATAATAAGAATGCATGGCATAATGTCTTATTCATGAACAGATCGATCATAATGATGATCCTCATGAAACCTCAAGTACTTCATTCAGTAAACAAAGTAGGGGGTTGGTTTGGATTCAGATACGTGATGAGATGGATTTAAATAAAAGATGAAAGTTAAAAAAATATTATTTTTTAATATTATTATTGTTTTGAGATTTGAAAAAGTTGAATTGAGATTTGAAAAAGTTGAATTGTTTATTATATTTTATGTGAAAATTTATAAAAATTATAATGATAAGATATAGATGAGATGAAACACTTTTTAAATCCGGGCTTAATGTTCTTCATTTATTAACATTATTAATTCCTCTGAATTCTTATGTGAAAAACAACCAAAGGCCTGGCAGTGAAAGCAGGTAACTAGCTAGCTAGGAAGGCAAACATATCTGATCTCCCATCAATATTCATATATGCATTAATTTTTACACGACACAAGAGTACTCTGGATTTCAACCATTTAAAACCAAACTAAATGAACACATCATGAAGTACTAAAAAGAACAGACAAACAAGGAAGTAATTGGAAGAACATACATATATATATATATATGTATATATACACGTACTTGGATGGGGGTTTTGCAGGATCATTAGAAGCAGGTACAGGGCTGATCATCTTCTCCTTCATCATCTTTTGATCAACTTCGTTCTTGGCCGAATCTTTGGAGGAAAGATTAAGCTTCAAATCAACTGTTTCTGAAAACCCTCTCTTCCTAGCGGCCGCCTCGCCATCATTATTTCCTCCTCCGGCGCCGGCGCCGGCTAATCCCAGACGTAATTCAGTCTCTTCAAAATTAAGCATGCTGTACGTGACACCCTCCAGTACAGCGTCCGAAACGCAACTCATTCTGCACTACTGATATTCACTTCAGAACACCAATCTCAGTATTAATCGCACTTGTTCTCTGTCTCTGCAATCTTTCCTTTCTTTTCTCTTTTCTCTTTCTAGTTGAAGCTGCTCTCCGTTGCTAATAATGTTGGTAGAGAGGGTGTACGTACGTGAAAGTATGGTAATACATGGCTTTGATAATACATGGCTTTGATGGACAGTGACGATCTTGCCACGTAGTGGGGAATTGTTTGTTGGACGGTCCGAGCTGGGCTTGTCGGGGACTGATGATGTCATGGATGATGTCAACCTTGGAATGATTGTGGTAACTTGGTAAAGGCAAGTGGATGGACCAATTGGGTTCTGTTTGCCTTTTTTTGGGGCATGCCTACTTAAAACCAGTAATAATCTAGGTCAGATTTCTTTTTAATAAATGAGTTTATTAGGTAAAATATTTAATTAAATTGAATAAAATATAGAGTGAGTGTTGGAATTTAGAATTATTTTATTTTAATATTACGTGAAATGATCATTACTTATATAAAAATTTAAATTCATATAAAGATTCAAGTTTAATTATTTATATTTCGGATTATGATATGATATATAATGTTTCTGTAATGAAATAACATTTTTAAGACCAAGGATTCATAAAAATAAAAAATAAAATAAAATAAAATAAAATAAAAAAGAAAGAAGAAGAAGAAGAAGGTATTTTTGTTGTAACTAGCTAGTGTTTAAAAAAACGAATGGTGCGACTCATTATTTAAATTGAGAAGATTTATGACCTACTTTTATTGGAGTTGAAATTCAAGGTCCTAACATCCAATGAAATGATGTTTTAAGAGAAAATTAGTTTTTGTATTGATGTAATATTGTCTGTCGTAGAAGATTATTTGATTTAAGGTGCTTAACTTTTAATTAATTAGTTCCCAAACAAAACTTTATGGGTTTGATCTGTTTAGATAGGTACGTATTTTTTAACCATGTAAGATTTGAACACATAAATTACAATCTACCGAGCGATCATGTATAAGAATAAGATCAGGTTTATAGTTAAGGAAAATCATACTCTGCCGTCTCATTTTGCCCATTCAATTTGATAGTTTATATATAAATATTTTTTAATTTTTTAATTTTCTTTTTATAGTTAATGATTAAGAAAGTGACTATTAGTGTATTTGGTAGTTTTTATTTTTTAAAAATATTTGAAAGAAAAAGTGAAAAATAAAAAATACAATTTGCACGAGGGGCACACTCAGTGATCAAACCTGGGTGGCATAGTAGCAATACCAGCTTCGTTAAACGAAATTACATTAATGATAGAAAATTGTAATTAAGTTATAAAGTTATAAACAATTCGTTTATGGTACTTGTGCATTGGGAGTGTTACACTACCCTCCTATGAACCCAACATGAATACGATATAAAATTAGTGGATTTGTGTTTGATATAAATGGATTCGGATAAAAATGGAGACACGATTAATAAACGGGTAAACTTGCTTAACCTGAAATCAATTCGCAATAACTCGTTTAAAAATTACAATTTTATTATTGCTGGGTTGAATATTTATATTTCTCAAGATGCTTATGTTTTTATAATTAATGGGATTGTAATTCTGGAGTTATACTCATATTTGTTATTATTGGGTTTGTAATATTGGTTTTATTATAGGTTTAAATTTGTAAAATATTGATATTTTTTGCTAGTAGTTGGTTTTATTGTTTTTTAGATATTGTGGCTACTAATAATATAGATTTTAATTTTTTTGTGAAATTATGTTAATTAGGTTAAATTGTCGGGTTAGTTCAAGCCATTTACATGAAATTGGTTGAAATAAGTTGTGTCATATTGATTTATTTATAATCAATTATTAAATGACTCAAAACGGATGACATGATATAATCTGTTATTTAAAGGGGTCATGTTAGGATTTGAATGTCTAATCTGTTTAGTTTAATAGATCGTGTTGGGTTGACCCATATAATCAAATGTCTATGACTTGACACGACAATAACACACCCATCCACACGAATTGCCACCCCTAAATTATCTTTAATTTTCTGAATTACTAATGACACGCGTTTGCATTAATTTAACGCATAAGGAGCTTCCATTTTATTTGATGAAACTTACGTGGGCTAATTTATTGTAATCACCATTTTCGAGGTGTATGGTTTTAAAATTAAATTTGGAGGCAAGAGTTTGATAACATATAGCCTGATTCTCCAAATAGAAAATTTGGATTCGATTAACCTCCCACCCCACTATCAATAAATAAATAAATAAATAAGTTTGGAGGTGTAATATTGAATGTTATAAAATATTTACGTCTAGGTTTTGCTACTTATCACTCCACACATGTACCATACACCACACTTAATTTTATTTTTTTTTTAAATTATTTTTTGTTTTATTCTTAGTAAACTAATTGAATTAATCTCCTCATCATCCATACACTACAAATTTGGTAAGAGAGAAAAAATTAAAAACTAAAAAATTATATATGTGGTGTGTGGTACTGTGAGGATGATGACTAGAATTTTTCTCTGTATCTTCCATACTACTGATTAGGTTTACGTAAATCAACCGCCAACGATCGTATAACTTTGTGTCTATGATTTTTTTTAATCCAAATATTACAATTCTAGCTTACTAGAATCATTAAATATTTACGAAACCCAATTTTATCTAGCAATTAGAAAACAATGTTGGGATTTAATAATCATGGAAATACTCTTTCATAATCCTACCATAGTATTAGCTCCAATCAAATCAAACAATCAAAAAGATGGAGATAAGGTTTAAAAGATATTCAGGATATATAGGGAAAATACTGCTGCATGCCAGCTTCAAGATCACCTTTATTCTTTGTATTCTTATCCCCTAACTCCTCACTTTGTATGGCCACCAATCCTTCACCATGTCATGGATGGGTCCAAATGTTCCTTCACAAAATTGCAAAACATTAAAAAGGAGAGAGTTCCTAGAGTTATCACAAAAAGAAATTAAACTTTTACACTGTCGAGCACGGTAGCCTCGTTCACTTTCACATAACTTTTGATCTATTTTAATCATTACAATTTTTTAAAATTTTCACAAAAAATAAAATAAAAAATTCAATTTTTCAAATCTCAAAACAAAAATAATATTAAAAAAATATATTCTAACAATATTTTATTCAACTTTTAACTTTTATCTTAATTCATCTTATCTAATCTCATCTGCGAAAATAGACGAGGCACTTTGGATGAGGACGGCCTTTTGCAATCTTATCTTGTTCTTTTGGGGTTTCCTCTCTCTCTCTGATCTCTCTCTCAACGAATCAGATTGGTCTATTTTACATTAACAACGACCCATCATGCACTATCAAGATCAATAGTAAAGTTTTAAATAATTGAAATTAAACGATGTCACGTACTCTTCGTCCTAAATCTTGTTACGATCAGCCAAGTACCACTGCGCGCATGAATGTTCACCTTCCGAGAGCTTTCAAGAAAATTGAGATGGAAGAGTGACGTTGTAATGTGAAGAGAAAAAGTCAAACTAATTATTCGCAGAACCGTATCATGTGCTGCATTGCACCACCTAAGGATGCAAAGCTGCCAACCTGAGTTTGCATGTCAAGTACTATAGCTTTTACCATCCAACTTCCCA
This sequence comes from Pterocarya stenoptera, assembly GCA_003123785.1. Taxonomy (NCBI): domain Eukaryota; kingdom Viridiplantae; phylum Streptophyta; class Magnoliopsida; order Fagales; family Juglandaceae; genus Pterocarya; species Pterocarya stenoptera. The sequence continues at coordinate 16,724 of QEOT01009655.1, read as the reverse complement.
TGTGCTCTGTTTTTAAACTATATTTATCATGTATATTAATATATACATATGATGAAAGAATCCTCTATTTTTTTTTTTTTTTTCTTTTGGGTTAGAAAAGTGAAATCAAATAACCTAATTATAAATTGTTGTTGGAGAACTATGCCATCATGTTAACTTATAATGTGATTAGTTCTCATTAATTAATTATTTGGGTTTGGGGTCTAGAGGATTGAAGAGAGCTAAACAGGAATTATTATATGGAAATTGAATTTACTACTAATTCTAAAATGGAAAATGCTAAACTTACTAGAATATTACGGAAAAAATTAATCTTGCAAATTTTATGTGGTTGGTGAAATATCACTGATGTCATAGATATTGGTTTAATTTACCTGTTGATATGTATACTATATAGTAAATGCATCTATGTTCAATTAATATAGTAAATGCAAAACCTCGTAGTATCAAACCAAAAACAAGATTAGATTTCACTTACTACAAGAAAAATGGATATTTTTGACATTTTTTTACGACAAAAATGACTACTTGCAACGAAAACAGACTTATTTTAACTGAAAATAACTAATAACAAATAAACAGTTTTCTTGTAGTGACTAGAATTATTCTTCCGACCTATCACGATGAAATAAGAAATACTTCTCACTTGGCTCATCAATATTAATATGGGATTTTCATAAAATTGAAATCCCAAAATTGTCAAGTCAGTTGATCAATTCGACTGAGGTCGGGTTAGATGAAAAATAAACAACATATATATATATATATATAAATTAAAAAATATGTAAAAAAAATATATATAAATTAAAATATATATATATAAATTAAATGTATTTAAATATGTAAAAAAAATAATTTTTTTTTTTTTTTTTTTGCACTGGGCTTACCAACTTGGGGCGACATACAACCTGTTCTTTGAACTTCTACAGATTTGTCATGAGTATCTAGAATATTTAAAATGTAAAAGCTAATTAAGGTGCTTAATAAAATATTTCGTGTTTTGCAATTAATGTAATATCTAAATACCAAATATTGTAATATATAGTGGATTGCATTTTATTTGCATGATGCATATTGGAGTTTTTTTGGTTTTACATACATTTAGTTTGACTAATTTTATTTTGATATATTTGTATTATTATGGACAACGTTAAATGCATTAGTATTATGTGTTTCAACATCATTTTTTCCTGTAAAAAGCTTTAATAAAATATAGGCTTTTATACATATATATATATATATATAAAGTTGTGCTTTTCAACATCATTTTTTCTTGAAAAACCTTTAACAAAGCATAAGCTTTTATTAAAACAAACAAAACTTAGTATAAAACTCAAAAATTTGGGTTTAAAACCGGCCCAAATCCGGATATCTGTCTGGATTTTGACTGGATTTATCTGGACAGATATTTTTAAAAATGGGATCTAGATCTGGATATTTCCAGATATCTTGATCCGGATGCACAACCTTAACTGGATGAGAGATGTAGAAAGTGTTTTGGGGAAGGAGAGGATTGCAGCACAAAAATCTTGGGCAAACAAAGTATGTATGTCGTGCACCATCCTAGCTAGGATTTTTTTATAGGCAATCGGTTCGGGTCTAAGGTTTCACCAAACTGGGTCTTGGGCTTTTCTTGGGTTAATGAGTCACGGTTTAGGCCCAAGTTTTTGGGTCCTAGTATCTGATCTCTTGGGCTAATTCCCTATTTCATGAATTTTATACATCAAGACTCACAACAAGAGCATTACATCCCACCGAGTTTTTAAAGAAAATTTGAGAAGTATTTTAATTCTTTTTAATTTTTTCTTAATAGTTAAAGAATTGATTATTAGTGAGTTTGTATTTTTTTTTTATGTTGATGAATAATAAATCACTATTTCCTGTAAAAAGATTACTTTCTTGTTTTCGGAGACTTTGAACTCATAATACACTCATCAATTGGTCATGATCATCATGCGACGTTCGTGACTAAATGATTTTTGAATTAGATACCATATATATTGAACACTCTGTGAAGTGATTAATATCTTAGATTCAATTTGTCTACAGGAATCTATCCAAAGGAAAATGATTAATTTACAATATTTCTCATACAACTAATCTTAATAAATAAAAGACAACTTTGTAAAATTGAAAGTAAATTTTAAGGAAAAATCTAGTTGTAAGCTATTCTGCACACTAATACGCACACTCATTTAATATGATTGGTTAGAAAATAGACTTTATTGAAAACAATACTAATTTAAATTTAGAATATGAAAGCAACATTATTAATACGCAGATTGGTATGCAGATTTGTTTATACATAGCAAAAGTCAAATTTTAATGGATCGAGTGACATGCTTGCAGTGATTGATTTAGAATAAAATTATAAAAAAAAAAGTTATACATATATCATTACTTCTAAGTTGAAAGAATTAATTTCACTACAACAAAAATAGCATTTTCCGACCAATTTATCGCGACCAAAAGACTATTCGCAAGGGGGGAAAAAAAGAAAAAAAGAAACAATACCAACCGAAATCTTGTCAGTTTATTTATATATTTTAAGTTATTTCTTAAAAAAATTAAATAATTTGGATTTGTGTATCTAATAAAGATCAGGAAGCAGTACAAAGTCCTAATCTCGTGATACTGATACGTGTGCATGTTTGTGTGTGTAGGAGACACCACACGTGTGAATCATGAGGTCGATGCTGATACTGATATACTACACTTTCTAAGCTGTCAGATATCCCCTCGTCTCTTTCAAGATCAGTACACTATTTTTGTCCCTACTTCTACCACTAGCTAGTGTTCTAACTAAGCGAATTTGTCCAACCCATTTAGTTTTTATTATTATTGATATTCACAAAAGATAAAATAAAAAAGAACTCAAGGCAAATAATACTACTACATTAATACTTAACTCAATTCCATAATCTAAGCAAACTAATCTCATAAACTAATGTATCATAACATCATTAGTAAGAAACTTGAACACGATGGCGGAGTTAAAATACAGAAAAATAGAATGTGCATATCTTCAACCATGTTTATTCAAATACGTTTAGATGCTGAGGTAATTTCAGATGATGATCTGTAAATAATAATGAAAAACAGTGAATAATAGTGAACTATTTATGAATAATAGTGAAGTAGTCTCATCACTTACCAAACATGGCGCTAAATTCAGGAAAGAAAAAGCTTGACCAAATTTTAAAGGAAAGCTTTAGCTCATCAATCTCCATGAGCTAGCCTTCATAGGTATAGGATATAATTTGTAATTCATTTTAGATTCATGGTAGACTAGAGATACTTCCAATCATATCTATTTATAATGTGTGGGCAACCTTCGACCAAGGGTTGCAATACTTGGTGTATTATCAAGAGATACAACTTTTTTATAATCACTCGTAACTTTATATTAAATAGTCACTAATTAATTTATTGTATATTGGCCGCATTATAAGTCTTAATATAGGAGATAATTTGCTTATATTCTCTTATGACCCACAAATAATATTATAAATTCCTTAATGGTGACATGAACCGTAGATAATTATAATTCTATTCATCCTTTTTTTTTTTTTTTGGAACGAAAACTTTCATCATTCATTCATCAAGAAACTTATATCCCTGAGTAGATATATTTTGGGATGTCCTTATATCAAACATGACATCATAAATCAAAATAATGCATTTGGAGCTCCACCAGTATATTATTTCCTTTTGTGATTGGTTTGGTCTTCATTAATGTTGATACTCTCTATAGACAAACGTCCAAGAGACAGCCTAACCTCACATCTCATAGAAGGAGATGACTTAACCTCTATAGACAAAAATTCAAAGACAAACTTTTTTATTTTATTTTAATTAACAATAGGAAAATCCTAATGGAAAACTGTAAGATAGATGCGAAAAACGACAGATTACAGTTTGAACCAACTATATAGACTTCAAAATTTGTGACGGCGTGTGAAGGCAACACGCTTGTCTTTTTTCAACCACAAAGGTCAAATCTAAAATATTTGGTAGTGGTGAGTCCGGTGATCTGGTGTATGTGGCAAGAAGAGCAGCTGGAAGGGGTGGTGCATGAAGACCACTCGCGGTGATTTTTGTAAAACTCCTATTTTCCTTCAAACGATTTGCGGCTTGGGACTCTGCTTGTGCCGGGCATGTCTCTCGAGAGTTTTTGGAAAGCTGTAAATCTTTATTTTTCGACCTTGAAGGAAGTAAAATAAAACTAAGCAAAAAGAACTATCTTGATAGACAAGGTGGGTAGATGAAGAAAAAAGGGGAAGGAGAGAGAGAAGGAGGGGGAAGCCGATGTCTCCTCCTCCTCATTTGGCGAAAATCAGATCTAGAGTTCTTGATTTTTTACAAGAGAAAGAGAGGGGGAGGGGGAAGGGGAAACAACTCATAATTCTATTCATCTTACTACTTAAAGAGCACAAGAGTACATGAATCATTGTGCATGGTAATACTTTATATATAGTGAGTAGATCATACCCCTCTAGATGAATACTTCATACGCAATCAAATTTTAGGAATGACTACCAATTATTCACTTGGCCCCATCTCAAATCATGTCCTTTTTCTTATTAAAATGACAGATTCATGTGGAATATCCACAAAACATTAGCATCAAATGTATTATTTCTCCCAAAATAAGAACTTCAAATCTAGCTCTTTCAAGCTAGGCAATGCTGACATGATTAATGTCACTGTTTATATCATGAAGAAGTACTAAGGCATCAAAACTCATCCACATCACTAATAATTGTGGTAGACTTTATTACCATTCCTCCTCACACCTCTTAACAATCAAAAGCTAAATTGTGGTGGCTTTAAGGCCACGAGTGGGTTGTCTCCCTCCTACCTTGCAAACAAATTAATATGAGGGTGACCATTTTATTATTGTTTTTGTCGTTGCATGATATAGAATAACATGTTTTGTTCTCTAATCTCGGATAAATATATATATTTATATATATTTGAGTATATTTTTCTAAGGGGCTTTTTAAGAATATATATATCAATAAGGTTGATCAAGATCACCATTAGTGTTTGATCATGAAATATTTTCTATATATGTATATAGTGAGGCTAGGTGCATAAAATGATAGGTTATTGTACGTGTACATGAGGTGATCAGAGAAAAGAGGGGGGAAAAAAGAAACAATTTTCTCTGTAAAGACTAGATCACCATCTCTTGCAATTGAAGGATTAGATATTCCAAGCCAAATTTTGGGGGTGCTTTTATAGTGTATTTGGCTTGAAATACAAACACATGATTGTGTTTTTAGCATGACACATACAAGATTGATCAAAAACCTCTATTGTAGTAGTTTCCTCAGGCCAGTAAGCATGAGTAGTACTGTTTATGAATTTCAACTTTAGTATCGAATCACGCTAAATATTATTGCATTTTGCATATATATGATCAAGCTAGTACGTACCCACACACTTAATAGCTTATAATTTGCATTTGGTTTGATGTGGTTAGTCTATTATAATCACCTCCTTAATTTCTTACTCGGTATAATCTTAATTTGAAGTAGTTGCATGGTAAAGGTTGCTTTTGTTGTTATTATATATTATAATTATATGGAAAAATATAGTAAATACGAAAGAAATGAGATCAAACAAGCTAGCTAGTAGTAGTGGAACTTCATTTTTTTTTTTTTTTTCAAAATCTAGTTGGGATCGATATATAGGTTTTGACTTATAATTACTAGGAATTGTATCTCAAAGAAATTAGTTTTCTATCTTATTGATCTAGTAATTATTTCGATCCTCCTCTCCTCCTTAAATTTATTTAAGAATTGAAAGACTATATAATATGTAAACGTATTGGATCAAGTAGATGATCATGATGGAATAGAAGACATATAAGCATGAGAATCAACACAACTAATATATTCAACAATCTTTCATCCAAATGATCCTCGCCTATATAATATATGTATCTATTGGAATCATGTATGCATGCATGCAATATCCATCCATCCATCCATAAATGCATACATACATATATATGCATATACATACATATATATGAATATATTATATATATCTATATATACATCCAGAAGAGGCAAAGAAAAAACTTCCTTGGAGATAACATATTCGAAAATGAAACAAGTACTACCAGATGAAGGATTCTATGTGAGCATTAGCTGGAATTGGGTTTCAAGGGACCCATTTGGTCGGGGAAGAGAAAGAGGGAGGGCCCACTTTGTGATGGTGGGTGAGGTCCCACTTGCCTGGATATGATTGAAGTAGAGACAACCCCAGCTAGCTAGGCAGTAGTGATCTCAAGTCTAGATTAAATTAGAAATAAATAAATAAAATACTTTTTCTTCAAAAAAAGAAAAATTGTACAGCTCCATAATGCAATATATGTCACAAATCACCAAATTAAAGTAGTGGGACCCTTTTGTGTCTGTGGCTCTTCCAAAAGATGAAGCTTTTTGGGTTGTCGAGGCTTCAAAAGTCACATGAAAATTTGCTAATTTCTTGCATGAAGTACGGCCTCTAGGGCCACTTCGTGCATGGAGGTGTCGGTGCTAACCGCTAAGTACTCAATAATAATATTCATTAGAAAACAAATTTCCCAACAATTTACAAGTCTCCATTTTTCTTTCTTCATGATCACCTTTTCTTGACATTACATAAAGATGTCTTTGAAATATTAGGGGAGAAATTGGGAAAATTGGTTGACAATAGTACCAATATTATTGTTGGAGGCCTTCAATAGATTTATATATAATTAGAGTAAAAATATTGGCATTGTAAGTTGTAGTAGAAAACATGAAGATGATATATAGTAATAAATATGAACCTGGTAATTAATTCACTACAAGAAAAATCATATTTATGACGGATTATTTATGACAAAAACATATTCATTTTAACAGAAAATAATCACTTTTACTAGAAATAATTGGTCACAAATAAATAATTTTCTTATAGTGATTGATGCAAATTTACAAAATGATATTGTACTAGCTAGAAGTGATCAAATATATGATCTAATTTGTTATAGATCATAAATATATATATATATATATATCTTCACTCTCGTGGGATCAGGACCTTTTGTGTTAAAAATTGTTGCACGTGCATCTAGTAATTCATAAAGGGCACGATGACTTGACACTTTGTCCCAACACACAAACATAGAACTTGTTGCTTAACGTGCATCACAAACTAGTTATTTAGGAAGACATTAAGCGATCTTGAAACATGAACTATATATCTCTCTTTTATAATTCTTTTACTTGGCGTTAACAGTTGCCTAGAATGATGATTTAGGAATACTGATTGCTTAGATTTGAATCCTTTAACATTGACTTCATTGCAAATAAGTGCGTACGTGTTTTGGTTAACTTCCAATCAAAGTAATAAAATAAAAAATAAAAAACATTTCCTCTTGTTATTGTATGTCTGATTTTGGAGATCTCAAATAGAAGAAAGATAAAACAAAAAAATGGACGTATAATATTTATTGCTCATTTAATATTGCTGACCAAATATTTATAATATTAATAATGATAAATTATATTGTAAGATCAATATCATTTATCTATCTTTCTCTTACTTGAGACCGGCCTTAAGTACGGTATGAACTTGAGGCCGGGGATCGGACCTTGATCCTTACAAAGCACCCTCGATTTATTAAATATTATATACTTTACACTAAATGGATACTATTCATTTTAAGTTAGTGAAAAGATCCTACAGAAGTACTCAAGGTTGAAGGTTGGTATATATGTAGAAAACCTCAACTCCTTGTCTTATAAACTTATAAGCGATAATTAAGGAAAAAAACTGAAATTTTCTCCCGTTAGTTATGATTACTTGTAACACACACTCGAGTGTAAGAATAATATTGGACAAATGCATCTACGGCTTTTCAGCTCTCATACGGCCACTTCAGAATATTGAAGTCAATATGAGCATGATAACAAGAGGAAGACATGTCTAAAATTAGTATTAAAAAGCATAAACTTTAATTAAAATTATCCACTGAGACACTCATGCTAGCGCTGCATATAGCTAAATTTTAAACTTTTGCTTGTCTCCCCCATTCCCAATAGGATTTTTTTTTTTTTTTTTTTTTTGTTAATGTGCTTTCTTCAACATGTCCTTATCCTCACTTTCCCAATATTTCTTAATTTTTTTGGGAAAGTTTTTCTTTACAATAAAGCTATAATTAATGCTACCCTAATGGATTGAGATTATCCTTTGTTGGCATCTTGGTTTTTGCTTAACATCTTTTCAACATTTCAATCCCAAAATCATTTGAGAAATGATATTTGCAGTTCTAAGATATGTAAGTCTCACATACTCCTTTTGAAAAATGTGGGTAAATGATCTAGGACACACATGAAAAATTACTTTTTTAATAGTGAACTTTACTCTTTTTTTTTTCAAAAAGAGTGCGTGAGGTTTATAGACCCTGAAACTGTATCTAACATTAGTACTCAAACCATTTAAATAGATTATAGAAGTGGATGATAATAAACTTACATTCATATGGAATTGATAATTCTTAACTCTCGATCGACTAACTCGAAATGAAAATAATTTAGAGCTGTATTAAGATTTGATACTTTTAGTACTCTCACTTATTAATTAGCTAAAATCTAAATATGCCCCATTTAGATATTGAAGGATCGAAAAACTAGAAGACCATAACAATATTCATCGATCATTCTTCCAAATAGAATAAGTTACTCATGGGAAAAGGAAAACCCTAGACATACGACAATGGCTCATGCATGGGGGCTTGAGCATGCCCACATGTAAACCTGCTCCAACTTTATCATATATATAGATCCAATTAAAACCCTAACCAACACCATGCCTTGCCCATCAAAGACAGCCCATGTGGACCCAAGTCACATGGAATGGCACCCAACTTCCAGTCATGATCCAAGGGTCCTGATTACTTTTCAGGGAATCAATTAGCTAGCTTCGTTTAGGCCGTCTGATTGGGAATCACGGTTCTCGATTTGGATAGATAGGGTCTGTCCCAAGCTTGTCCCCAAAACGAAAGGACAATCGCCTCAATTTGTTCTGTTCATGTGACAAACACCTTTAGCTGTCTATGTCTTATATATTTCATACGTTAAGATACGGCCATTGCCCTATATATTATGTACTGCTAGCTCTTCCCTGCAGTACTTTTGTGATGCGTGGATCTACTTCCTGTCCTCACCATGCACCAAAACGATCGAATCCATATTCGATCCCAAGAAAAAAGAAAAAGAAAAAGAGATAACGATTAAGTATCTATATATACCACTTTAAAAAAAAAAAGAAGTATCTATATATACAAATTATTAAATAAAGATTAAAAACAATATATATAAGCTGTTTCTTGTAAATTAACTTGATTATTTGAGATCTAATACTAGAAAAACGAGTATTTGTGATGAGTTTTTTACGATGAGAATTGAATACTCATTTGAATAGGAAATGATAATTTTCATAACATATAACATAGTCTAGTCATAAATACTCGCGTTTTTTCTCATTGTGAGAGGGTCATGTGTTTTATTGATTAGATTTTTACAATTAATATATTTATAGATTCATATGATTTTGTTTATATAAATACAATATTAGATTAATAAATGGAGCATGTTATTCACGAATCACTACGTACATGAGAACTATAAGGCCTCAAGCTTTACAAAAGTATATACATATTCTCATATATGGTAAATTTTTCATTGCAGAGTTTGTTTATACGTCGTATCATTTACGCTTAAGATCCATCTAATGTTGGAAGCGCGTAAAGTGCCATGCACGCGCTTGAAGTACAGATGATAATGTTATCTTTCATGCCCTAGCTGGACAGTATCCATCGGCCTTTATCTGTCTTGCCGTCTCCAATCTATATAACTCGCCTTTAGTACCGCTAGTTCTGACACACATTTCTCTGCATTTCCTAGTTAGCATTTGTCCAACCTCGATCAGTACCGGAACACAGAATATTTTATCCTCAAGTTTTCTGAGAAAAAAGGTTTTTAGGTTCCTTCTAAAGATCGTCCCAGTAAAGGAGAGAAGTTGCTAGCATGGCGTTTAACAAAGAACTCAACCTTGAGGCCACAGAGCTTAGGTTAGGCCTTCCTGGCACAAAGGAGTCAGAAAAACAACCAACTATTGCCATTAAGAGCAACAAAAGAGCATTGCCCAACTTTAATCATGAGGAGTCATGTGGATCTAAGGAAAATTCTAATGCTTCACATCTCCAAAAATGTGACCAAGAAATTGCTTCCCCTGCCAAGTAAGAAATCTTTCTTCTTCATTAATTTAACTTTGATCTTTAATACATATTTAGTCGCATTTAGAAGTCATAGATATGATTAACTTCGCATGGTTTTGATTATATGGTCTAAGATGGTGAATGGCTATGTCTTATTATAGGGCACAAGTCGTTGGGTGGCCACCTGTGAGATCTTACAGGAAAAACTGTTTGCAAGCAAAGAAAATGGAGGCTGAAGCTTCGGGGATGTACGTGAAAGTTAGCATGGATGGAGCTCCTTATCTAAGGAAGATTGATTTGAAGGTCTACAAAGGATACCCAGAGCTCCTTAAAGCCTTGGAAGACATGTTCAAGTTCAGTGCTGGTAAGCATATTGCATCGACCTTTTCATGATCTGCACTTGTATTAATTGGTGGTAGCTAGCTAGCGATGGACAATAAAATAAAGAATGAAAGAATGAACATGGTTATAGTATTTATTCAGATTTTAGACGATCTTAGCGGTTTTTTCTTTTTATTTGTTCCTTTTTCAGGTGAGTATTCTGAGAGGGAAGGCTACAATGGGTCAGAATTTGTGCCGACTTATGAAGATAAAGATGGGGATTGGATGTTGGTTGGAGATGTTCCATGGGAGTAAGTTCTTGAGCTGATCTGCCTTCTCTTTAAATTTACATCAATTTCTTTTCCAAAACATGAAGAAAGAGAGAGTCTAAATCAAAGTACTCATTTTATGTTTGCTTTGTTGCAGTATGTTTCTCTGCTCATGCAAGAGGCTCAGAATCATGAAGGGGTCAGAAGCTAGGGGCTTGGGTTGTGCTGTTTAAATCCCATTCATAGTTTAAAAGCCATTGGAATTTAATTCAGGATAGAGAAGATCACTTCAAGAAAAAGTACAAAAAAAGAAGAAGAAAGAAACCCTTTCTCGAGGGCTATGGAGCAAGAAACGGATCAGAGGTTCGCGACAGAAAATTTGGAAAAGATATGAAAAGAAAAGAGAAGAATATTAGTGCAACATGCATGCATGTATAGTACTACTTCTACATATTTGCTTGAGATGAATTAATTGTACAAAGTTGCGAGAGAGAGTGAGATATATATTTATAAATACATTATATACTATGTCATGTTCCAGATGACAATATTCAGATCTTTCCATCCAATTTCTACATGGAACAGGCAAAAAGTTGTAGTCCAAGACTTAACCATAATTTATCCTAGCTAGGAAATTATCATCTGGATATGTACGGCCTTTAAGATCAACATCAAAGCCTAGCTAGGAAATTAAGAACTTCACGTCCTCGCAATGCAAAGTAGGGAATATCTTCGAATCATGCATGACAGCATTAGCAATTATCTTACTCCACTCCCAATTTATTCTTTAGGCCAGGTGAGTGAAGAGGCTTTTAAATAAACTTTCAAAAAGCTGAGCTTGTACTGCTAGCCTCTATTATATATATAGACATCAAAAGTAGTTGATAATATTCAGAAAATAACAAAGACTTCTCCGGCAACAATTAGGCCAGACTTCAATTATTTTAAGTACGCACAGTGGCATAAAGTGCTGTTAATCCTTGCCGGCATTCATAGACCATCGATCGTCTACAAGATTCATCTAATTCTTCACAGGAATAGCGCGCTATAATAGGCTTAGTTACCTTCTTCTTGACTTGTAAGTATATCATAATCAATCTCTATATATCACAGCTTCAAAGTTTCGTAGGGCAAGACTTGCAGTTTCAGTTGTCTTTGTTCTCAAGGCAAATTCATAAGTAACCGTATCTCTAATTAAATTCGTAGAATTCTTAAAAAAGGAATTGAGATGTAATCCTGTATTGGGTTTTGTGAAGGTAGATCAATAAATAAATATCAGTTTGGATAAAAACTTTCCTAGATGATCTGTTTTGCGTTATATATATATATATATATTTTTGAAGAGTTGTTTTGATAAAAATTTATTGGGATATGTTTGGTATTGAGTTTTGTTATTTTTCTTTTATACAAAAGTGGAGGTATATATGATTAGATCATGAAGAAACATATCAGAAATGACATATTTTTTGGATCTTGGATTGAAAGGAAAAAATATTTGGAAAATTTTCTGAAAACATGCACATTTAGGGTTGAATAGATCTGTACATGTGACCCAGTGAATAGTAGAACATTTCCAAGTGCAAGCCGATTGTCTCTACATGATGTCCTATTTTATGCACTATAAGAAAACTGCTTATTTGTGACGAGTTAATTTTAGCAAAATAATTATTTTCAGTTAAAATGAGCTATTTTAGTCACAAATAGATAGCCTTTTCACCGCAAATAAATAGTCTTAAAAGTTCGTTTTTCTTGTAGCGATATGTTTTGTCCCTTTTATTGATCTGCTTAATTCTTATGCGCACAGTGTCCAAAGCAGATAATTAATATATATATCCTACTTACCTCAATTTCCTGCCACATGTTTTTATAAGCACATCAAGCGTTGAAAACTAGCTAGCCCCACACTACAAAAATATAAGTGTATCTCATAGTTCCATGTATAGTCTTTTGTTGATCCTTTTAATCTCATCTATTGTCATGGTCTAAGAAAGGTGTTTAGTAACACCTTGCTCCTCTAAGATTTTAAAGTTAGAGTAACTGAATACTTATACTAACTTTAAAACATTTACATTTTTATCGTTTGGTACGAAAGAACCCATAAAATCATAGTAGTTAATTAAATAAAAGCCCTAAAAATAAAACTGTAAGTAGCACTTATTGAAACACATAAAGTAGTTACGTACTACAGAATCGCTCAAAAACTATAAATAAATAAATATCCTCCTCAATACTTGAAGCCTCAATGTTATTAATCCTCCTTATAAATTGTCAAGATGTATTGTTATTGTTTTTGCTGTGATACACTGCCTTGATACCAGCTAGCTAGCTCTATATATTTATTAGTTATTTCCTTGTATAGCAGATTATAGTTTCCATAGATAGATGATACGTAGCTGTACCTACTACAAGAAAATCAGCTTATTGCGGCGATTTTTGGTTTGCCGGTAATAAAATCGCCGCAATAAGTCATTATTTGTGGCGATTTCTTGGTCGACGCTGCTTTAAAAGCTCGGGCTGTTTGTTTTACTTTTTGCGGCGATTTTAAAGTTAATTGCGGCGATTTTTTTCGCTGCAAAATAAACTGCATCATTTGCAGCGATTTTTGTGGTAATAGCGGCGAAATAAATCGCTGCAAAAGATAAAAATCTTATACCGGTGGACAATTTCGCTGCAATTGTGATTTTCTTCCAGACGGCGCCAAAACCACATGAGGATTTTATTTTTCCCCCCAAATCCCGAAAACCCCTTTGTCCCCAACTTGTTCTTTTTCATTTCTCTCTAGCTGCACATTAAATATTTGATTCTTGTATTCAGTATTTAAATCAATACAATAGCCATGTATATTCATGCTGGCTTTCTTACATGGTATCAGATGCCCCTGCACATGTGGAGTCTCCTTCTTCCTTTTTCATTCCACCTGGAGTTGATTCTCCTCTTGATTTTCTCCTATCAAAACAACAATTCCTGATATTTCTACTAAACTAGCCTCCAACATTCCTTTTTCATTCCACCTGTAATTGATCAATTGATTTTGGGTTGGTTGAATAGCTCCCTCTCTGATGCACCCTTGTCTCAGGTGATTAGTTGTGAGACTTCCTATGCATGCTGGTTGGGATGTACTGAAAACCTTATATGGTAAGCACACTAGAGATCGTATTTAGCAAATGAAGGGTGAACTTCAGTCCCTTACCAAAGGTGCCTCCTCCCTTGAAGATTATTGGCACAAAGCCAAATCCTTGGCTCTCTCTCTTCGTGGTGTAGGTAAACCAATTGATGATGATGATTTCATCATATATATTCTTCGTGGCCTTGGCTCAGAATTTGATCAAATTGTCTCTAAATCAATGCTTGGGATGCTTTTCCTCCATTGGAGAGTGTTATAAGCAAGTTTCGAGACTTTGAACTAAGAATTTCTGCTACACGTGTTTTGTCCCCTCCTGTTGCTATGTATACAAACCGTGGTGCCCCTGCTTCAGGTTTTAAAGGAAATTGTGGTGGTAGAAGTAGTGGCCGCCATTCCTTTCCTCGATCAAAAACCACAAAAATCATGATCGTCCTCAAGTAAACTCAACCGGTATCAATTCACCGTACGTTTCCTCCTGAGGTCGTGGTTGTGGCTCAGAATTGGTCTCTTAAACAACTTGGTGTCAATAATGCATTCCTGCATGGAGACTTACAGGAAAAGGTTTACCTCTCTTAGCCACCTGGTTTTGAAAATCTTACTCATCCGGACTATGTTTGTCATCTCCACAAGGCATTGTATGGACTAAAACAATCTTCCCGAGCTTGGTATACCAAGTTTAGTACCTATCTTCTGCAAATGGACTTTCATAGATGCCCTTATGATCCATCGTTGTTTTATCAATGAAAAGGTGTGGATATTATTATGTTGCTCATCTATGTAGATGATATAATTGAGATTGTTTCAAATTTCTTTTTATAACAAAACATGCATATTTTTTCAATATCAATCCAAATTCATTTTTTATTTTATGCAGAGTCTAGTATAGGAACCCCGCTTACCTAAACTTCTAATTTCTCTGAATTTCCTCACAACAGTGCCAAGGGGATATCAATCGTCACCTATAAAAAAGTCATGTAACTTGGGTAAATTTCCAATTGAACTCGTAATTCCTAATTGCACCTTAAATACTTAAATAACCTATTTTAATTTCTCGAAACCTCTAACCCTAAAATATCATCACTTCCCAAAATTCATCGATATCCACTTAATTTCTTCGATTAAGACATTAAATTCTAAATTATTTACCACTGTAATCAAACTTTAAAATTTTAATACTAGATGATATAATTATAGCAAAAATCTACTACAGTAACCAACAAAATTTCATTTAATAAAAATACACTAGATCAAATTTAAAGCCTTCAAAATAACATTACACAGTCACCATTTACTTTTGAAAACTAAATTGTAAAAATCTATACCTAATAACATAATTTAAAACCTTTAAATATTTTCTGTAAAAAAAACTAATGTTTCTGGACTATTAAAAATTGAGCCCGCTTAAAAATATTAAGCCCAATCCACTTAAGTATTATTATAACAGTGTAACAATATCAAGCCCAAATGGTTTACCACCGGAGTCCAAAAACCCACCAGCTGAACTTAGAAATACCCATCCATGTTATCACATCTAGCCCACTAGAGGAAATAAGCCCAACTTAGTTGAACACGTCTTACACCGACACTGAAGAAAATCAAAACAAAGTGTGCTTTGTTAGTAACCAAGAGGTAGAGAGAGAGGATGAGGGCCATACCCACCGAGAGGGGAGGAGAGACGCGACGGGGCAGTGGTGGGCGGAGATGATCTCGACGGCAGAGCACTGAGAGAGAAAGAGAGAGAGAGAGAGAGAGAGAGAGAGAGTGATGAGAGAGAGAGATGAGAGAGAGAGCACAGCGTGAGGGAGAGAGGAAGCTCACCGTGAGACAACGAGGCGTGCGACGGTCTGGGGTGCTGGACTTCGATCAGGGGAGCGTCCGAAGGTGGAGGCTTGTCCTCCGGCATCTTCTGATGGCAGTGGCCTCAACGATGGCTGAACAACCGTGGTGGTGGTTACGAGCACGGTGTGGAAAAAAAAAAACACTTGCTTGCTCTGTTTTGAGTTTGGAAAAAATAGAGGCTTCGGTTGGCAGTGGTGGTGAGCGCCGCACGGCGGGGCTTTGGGCTCACGATTTGGATATTCCCACAAGGGTGGGCATATCCATGGCATCACAAGCTTCCGTGTGATGCTTCTCATGGCTGCAGAGTCGATTCACGGCCTTGCGTGTGGGGGTGGCAACGGAAATTGAAGGGTGCAAGTGGTCGTACGTGTTCATGCCTTGGTGGTTGTCGTACGTTGGTGGCTCTTGGAGCAAGGTTGCCGGTTGCTATTGGGGCTGGGCAGTGGGAGTCTCGTTCGGTGGATGTACAGTACGGGTTGGGGCTGGCCTATGGTGGCTTTCAGAGGTGCTACGAATGTGCATGGAGGAACTGGTTCGGTGGTGGGTGGTGGTCACAGAGAAGAGACATGCAGAGAGTGGGAGCCGTGGTGGAGACGTGCGACGTGGAAGAAACTGGTGTGTGCATGTAGTGTGATCTCAAAATATGGTTACCTATATATACACGCTGTTGAAACCGTAATGAAAGTGATGGGAGAGATCAACGTGCATGGAGTTATGCACATGCCCAAGGCAATGCTTTTGGGCTTAGCTTGTGGGATTCGGATTTTGGGTCCATTTCAAAAAAGTTTGGGCTTACCTCTTATGGTGTATGAATTTAACAAAAAAATGTTCGGCCAGTTAAAGCAGTTCGAATAATTTTTTGGCTTGTTCATATTTTTATGGATTGAGTTAAAAAAAAAAAAAAAAAAAA
>QEOT01009654.1:94262-212157 GCA_003123785.1 Pterocarya stenoptera | reverse complement strand
TAAAACGACTTCCTAATTGACAAGCGAAAAATTACCTTAAATAGTAAAAAATAACTAAAAATAGTGATTCGGAGGGGAAAACAGCAGAATTTGAGGTCGAAAAAAGGCACATGGAGCCATGCTCGATGTGGACAGCGTGTGCGTCGAAAGGAGCTTTCCGAATTGGGGTCTTATGTGCGATTCCGACACCCGTAGCCAAAGTTATGGCCAAAAGGCTGAAACACACTCAAAACGGCCCCAATGAGGAACACATCACAATCAATTCCTGCCTTTGCGCTGATCTGCCAACTCATGGTATCTCAGCGCCATCAAGGTGCAATCTGACAGCTCAGCATCATCTGTCTNCGCCATCAAGGTGCAATCTGACAGCTCAGCATCATCTGTCTCGGGTCCCCCTGCATCATTTAATTACTGGCGTGAAAATGAAACGTTAATAAATTACTATTTTTTGGCATATCTATAAGTGTCTCTAATAGAAACGCCGCTACATCCTTTCTACTTTATTGAACTTTATGCAAATGCCGGAAAATGTATATTTAATTAACGGCATGAAAATGAAACGTCGATAAAAGACTATTGTCCTAGCATATCTATAACTACCGCTAAATCCTCTCTACGTTATTGACGTTTATCCAAACACCGACAAATGTATATTTAATTATTGGCATAAAAATGAAATGCCGATAAATTTTTGTTTTCTCGGCATATTTATAAGCGTCGTTATATAAATGCCGCTAAATCCTCTATACTTTACCGACGTTCATCCAAACGCTGACAAATGTATATTTAATTACCGGCATAAAAATGAAACGTCAATAAATTTATGTTTTCTCGGCATATTTATAAGCACTGCTAATTTAAATGCCGCTAAATCCTCTATACTTTACCGACGTTTATGCAAACGCCGGCAAATGTATATTTAATTACCGGCATAACAATGAAACGTCGATAAAAGACTGTTGTCCCGGCATATCTATAACCGCCGCTAATATACACGCCGCTAAATCATCTATAATTTGCCTGCGTTTATATAAATGCCAGAAAATGTACATTTAAGTACCGGAATATAGGCATATGCACCGCTAATTATCGGCGCATAAACAATTCATCGGCAAATCACTATTTTTACCGGCATTTACATAAACACCATTAGTATAAATGCTAGAAAATGACCTTTTTTTTGTAGTGAAAGTTGAATTGTTTATTTTATTTTGTATAGAGATTTGAGAAAGTTGTAATGATAGGATGAGAGGTTTTCAAAGTTTTCAGAGTTTTGAGTTTTGGTCTTGAAAACAAACAAGGCCTTGAGTTTAGTGGAATGAGGTCCCAGATTTTGTTTCTCAGATTGTTTGGTCTGAAACTCTTTGATGTAAAACTGTGGTTTTTTCAATAAAGTTTGGTTTTCCTATCAAATAAATAAATAAATAAAGTCAAACACATGTATGATAATTATTTGCAAACAATAAGTTACAAGCGCTTCCAAGCAACAACTACGAAAATGATGGATTGAGCAAGTGGAAGTTAAATATATACAGTGGTCGTCTGCTCTAATAAATAATATAATTATAATCCCAGCATTTCAATTTTTCTGATCGTTTGGATTCTCCTATCGATCATGTGCTGTAACCGATCGAGAGGCAATTCCCTTTATTTTTTATTTTTTTTATTGGTTTTTTTTTTTATTAAATGTGTATTATATGGATGATGAATAAAAAAATATAAATGTTTCAAGAAGATTAAAAAAAAAAATTGAAAAAAAAATTTAAAAAAATAAAAAACAGTTTAGTATATGGTGTGTAGGCTTATGCATAGCAATGCTCTTTATTTTATTTTCTTAATTATCAGGTCCTATTAAGGTTGCTAAATGCCAACTCTATATAAACCCTAGCTATTGATACACACAGAAACATTCCCAAACAACAATTAATAGAAGAGCGCTAGCCTTTTGGATTGGTGTAAGTTAAGTACAATGGCCACCTTGAGAGTTGAAGTAATCTCCAAAGAAATCGTCAAACCTTCTTCTCCAACCCCAGATCACCTCCACCATTACCAACTCTCCTTCAATGATCAAATGGCTCCCCCAGTTTATAATCCTTTGGTTCTCTTCTATGTCTCGGCAGGGCCGGCTCTTC
Source organism: Pterocarya stenoptera (assembly GCA_003123785.1). NCBI lineage: Eukaryota > Viridiplantae > Streptophyta > Magnoliopsida > Fagales > Juglandaceae > Pterocarya > Pterocarya stenoptera. Next base: position 210,025 of record QEOT01009654.1, on the reverse strand, counting down.
CCTTAAGCGATTTAGGCAATTGCCTAAGGTCCCTAATAGAAGAAGGCCCCATAAAAAATATATATAGTAAAATTTTTAAAATATATATATACCTAATAAAAAATTTTAATTAACTCCATGAGAATGAGAATATAAATAAGATCACATAGATATTATGTCATTATTAGTTTTTAAAAGTATCACAGATAATAATTATTTTACCTATTCTCCTTCTAGAAATACACTTCTCTTTTATCATTATTAGTTTAATATAATTAATGTAAAAATTATAAATAGCAATATCTAATTTTTCAGTATTCATAAAAGGTTTTTGTATAATCCTTTGAAGAGGCAAGGGCCCATTTTTTTTAAAATGTGTAAGTTGTTCATAAAATTTTATTAACAATAATGATTATAATTGTGTCTAAGAGTCTAAAGTACTTGTAAACTAGATTTGATAAAATTCTCTCTAAATAAAAATTTTCCTAATAAAGATTAAGTCAGTTATTAGTTGAAAATACAGTATAAAATCTTAATCAATAATTTTACTTTACAAAATAATAGGAATTATTTTTAAATAAAAATATAATATAAAAATAAAAATTATTTTATTTATTTTTATTTTTAAAAAAAAACCTTACTCAAAATTTTAACGTTAGGTCTCGGATCTATTGAGCCGGCCCTGTGACTCGGTTGAGGGCACCAAATTCAACGTCGTTGACATATCCAACCGCCTTAAGAAATCCCTCTCCGGGGTCTTAACCCTTTAATTACTACCCACTTTCCGGACGCACCAAAGCCAACAGTTTCATCGACTGCAGCGACGAGGGCATTCCTTACCATGTAGCTCGAGTCAAGTGCAATATTTCTGATGTTATTCAGAACCCAGTACCTGGCGAACTCAACAAGTTATTCCCTTTTGAACTCGACGCTCTCACTGATATCTCCTTTGGCGTCCAACTCAACGTGTTTGATTGCGGTGGGATCGCCGTTGGAGCATGCATCTCTCATAAGATTGCAGATGCGTTGTCGTTCTTCGTGTTCATCAATACCTGGGCAGCCACTGCTTCCGGAGACGCCGATATAGTTTCTCCGCAATTTGTAGCCGCCTCGCTTTTCCCACCAAAGAAAATACCTGGGGTTTTTCCCGTCGGAGTTGGGATCACAAAGGATAATATCATAACCAATAGGTATGTGTTCGATGCCTCGATGATTGAATCTCTTAGAGAAAAATATTCTGACAGCAACGAGTTTGGGGATCAGAAACAGCCATCGCGCGTCGAGGCTTTGTCGGCTTTCATTTGGAGCCGATTCGTGGCCGCCACTAAGGATGAATCCGGACCACAAAAGCTGTACGCAGTGAATCATGCAGTGAACCTGCGCCCGAGATTTGACCCTCCACAAACACAATCTTCCTTCGGCAATCTTTTCTCCCTTGCCATTACAGTTCCGTCATTGAAGGCTGGGGAAGCGGGTCCTGGTTTCGTGCGCCAGGTGAGAGCTCAAATAAGCAAAGTTGACAAAGATCACGTGAAGGAACTCCAAGGAGGAAGCCAGCAATGGGATTCCATGAGGGACCGTGCTGCAATGTTCATGAAGGGAGAGATGGTTACGTTCAGTTTCACAAGTTTGTGCAGGTTTCCTCTGTACGAAGCTGACTTTGGTTGGGGAAAGCCTATTTGGGTTGGGTCGCCTGCTCTGAATTTCAAGAACTCGGTTTTCTTCATCGATACCCCATCGGGTGATGGAATAGAAGCGTATCTTAGCTTGAAGACGGAGGAGATGGCTAAGTTCGAGAGGGACGAGGAGTTCCTAACTTTTGTTTCACAAAGTCGAGGTATTGAAGTGAAGAAGAATTAATTAATGCGTATTCTCAAGTTTGAGTACTAAATATGGGACTAAAACTGCAAAGACAGCATCAATTCCCTTCCCATTTTATGTCCGTTTGACTCTATACCGATCATGTGTATTCTGTTGTCTTCTAGATCTAGGTGCATGCATGGCTCTTCAAGTCCTTTTTTTTTTTTTTGGTCCTTTCGTGTACTATTTTTCTCATGTGTGGTTATATCATGATGTTTGCAGGTTTTTAACGTCTTGATCACAGTAAAAATTTCAATAAATATTTTAAGAACTTCATGATATGTATCTAGTTTTATATATAGATCAGAGATCTAGATTAGGTTACAGTACTGTCATCATTATAATAAATATATAGGGACCACCTGATCACCGCCATTTTATATATATATATATATATATGTGTATGTATGTATATGTAGACACGAACTTTTTGGTCATCATCGATATCAATCTGATAACACAAGTTACATTCACAGATAAGCAAACATGAAAATAGATTTATTATAAATTGAGATAATTTGACCTGATATATATATTAAATTTAATAAATAATAAAAGTAATAATTTTATTATTAAATAAATTAATACATCAAATCACATCATATAAAATTGTAATTTCACTCTCAACTAATTTTCTTAATCAGTACATCCATGCAGCAATTGCACATGCCCAGCCGTTCGGCACGATTTTGACACCCATGGACATCCTTGTAAATTATCTGCAAGCACCATGTACATGAGTACGCCGAAAGATTTAGGTTGTGTTTATATAAAGTTAATGTTGAATCAAACTTAACTCATTTCAAATTAATCATTAATAGAATTTATTGCTTTTTTAATCTATATGAAAATTCAATTCATCTCAAACTACTTCATATATTTTAATCTAAAAAGTTTAACTCATTTCAATCTAAAAAAGTTAAACTCATCTTAATGGAACCACAAAATATTACTATATATTTACAATTCAACTCAATTAATCTTAACATCCAAATATAGTATTAAAAAAGAAAAAAAAGGGTATAATAGATCAAGAGAACGAAAGTATATTATAAAGGCCTTGCCTTCAATGATTTCATAATCTTTCACGTGAGGAGTAATGTTATACACCACACTCTCATCCTATTTAGATCATATTAAGTAGTATGTGATACATTCATCACCATTAGATGACAAAGAAGTATTTAATAAATAATCATTTAATAGTAATAAATGTGCTACATCTTACTTAGTTGGATAAAAATAGGATGGTAGTATTCTTAATAGAATTTTCCTAAGTCATTTAGTCCCTTTGTGGTATTGTTGATTTCTGTGTCCCTTTCTCACCTACCCTTTGTGCCATTGGCTAGGCCCCAAAACCAGAGATTTGAGGTAAGAAACTTGTGCGATACATGACTAGCTAGCATACATATATGGAGATTGGAAGCGAGGGTTTTTGTTCATGTTAGGAATCAAACATGTTCGTATTAAGGTAAGTCAAGGATTAGGACACATGAATGCGGTGTTGGTATAATGTCAATTTTCTGAGAAAGGCAATTATACAGAGATGATTACGTGAAGAAATGCTTTGCTTACCAATTAAGCTAGTACTTTTCGTGTTTATGATGCTACAATAATATCATAATATCCTTTTCTACTTAGCCAAATGCATGTAAAAACAGTGGCCCAATCACAATTTTTAACCACTCACTTGCAAAATGTACGGATTTCTTTCTTTTCTTTTCTTTTTTTCTTAGCAAGATAAGCATAGCATAGATTAAAACTAAGCCTTACAAAGATACAAGGGCCAATGGGGTGGGAGTTCCCAACAATCATGCATTCCAGAGCAAGCAAAAGCAACATCAACACCAAAATAAAAACAAAGAGAAAAATAAAAAAAGTGGGTGATTAAGTCAAAATATTGAAATCACCCAAAAGATTGAGTCCAACCCATTCCCACAAAGGGAAGCCGCTTTAAAGAGGTTTTAACATAGTCTAATAAACAGACTATAAACCTACGACTAAAAGGTGAGAGGGTGTGCTGTGTTTTGCTAATCTGGTCCAACGGGTTTCTTTCATTTTCTCTTCTTTTTTTTTTTTTTTTCCTTGTGGGAAATAATAATGGGCCCTTGAGAAAGAATGTCTACAACTTTAAGAAGCTAAAACAACTTTGGATTATTGCTGTTGATGTTGAATTTTTCACTTGATTGTGAATGGTGGTTGGATGGCCGGAGATGAAGGATAGATGACAATTGTGCCTTCATGGTGAAGAAATAAAAGAAAATTAAAAACATAATATTTGTGTGGCTTGACATTTGGGGAGGTTTGAATAGTGAATTGAGATGATATGTGATGAAATAAAAGTTAAAAATTGAATAAATTATTAATAGAATATTATTTTTATTTTGGGATTTGAAATAGTTGAACTGTTTATTGTATTTTGTTTAGGACATATCCTTTGAAAATTTAACCTAATATGGGTGGAGTGTGGGTTAAATAGAATCCTTCTGCCTATACTTATCTTAACTGGCCAACACTAAGGTCTCGTTTGATTATATAGATGAGATGAGAAATCTATGAATAGTAGTGAGATAATTTGTGATAGTAGTGAGAATGATTTGAGTTAAGATTTTTTTGGGATTTTGGCCCTTGGGAAAGGATGAAGAAAAAAGTTGAAAAAAAAAATTATAAAGATAAAAGAGGGTTGGAATATAATTTTCTAACATTAATTTTGTTTTGGGATTTGAAAATTTTGAATTGTTTTTTGTGTTTTGTTTGAAAGTTTGAGAAAGTTGTAATGATTAGATGAAAAGGTTAAAAATTTAAAATTGAAAAATAATTTTTTTAAATGAATAAAACTTTTATTCAACTTAGCTCATCAAAGAATGAATACATGGAGGAATTCCCTCCAGAACAAGTCCCTCCAGAACAATGCTTTCCTCGGAGAGTTTAAGTGCATTTTGTGCAAGGACATGAGACACATTACTGAACTTTCTAGGAATATATTTAACAGACCACTTTTGCATCTTGTTCATCATTGTTTTAACATCTCTAATAATCATCCTAGCTAAACTCCACTTGTCTAAAGAGCTTTTGATATCATTCACTAGAAGTTGTGGATCTCCCTAAAAAATAACTTGATTCAAACCAAGCTGCTGACAAAGGATCACTACTTTAAGTGCAGCAAAAGATTCACCCATATGCATTAGGAAACATGTCCCTTTTTTTTTTATCTTAGTGAGGCCACCACTTTTCCTTCCCAATCTTGGACTATAATCCCAACTCCCACTTTGAAATGTGTTCTACCAATAGCTGCATCCCAAGTTGGCTTTATAAACATTAAAAGGGGGTGCTCTCCATTAAAACTAAGTTGGACTATCTATATCACTCGCAACAGAAGGTTTTTGAACAGCTTCCTTGAACTCAAGGACAACTTAATGAGCCAGCTGCAGTACAATTCTAGGGGCCGAGAATTTCTCCTCAAAGACTAACCTGTTCCTTCTCCACCATAATTGATAAACAATTGCAGCAAATTCTGCAACTTCATCGTCATTAAGTTCAGAGAACATATAAGACAGAATCTCTTTGAAGGTTGACTCCATAACCACTACCTTTTGTAGCCACTTGGAACAAGCTCCCCAAACATCTTGAACTGAAATACATGACCATAAAGCACGTGAGACTATTTCTGGATCTGTTTTACACACTAGACAAAGTGGTGATTCAACAATCTTCCTCTTAAAAAGGTTCTGATTAGTTGGCAGAGACTCATGACAAGCCCTCCAGATCATCATCTTGACTGCATTAGGGATTTCCATCTTCCATACCTTAGGCCAAAACCATGTGCTAGGTGAAATCCTTGATGGTTGGCCTTTAAAACTAGCTTCTATCTCTCCAAGCAGATGATATGCACTCTTAACTGAGAACTTTCCATCACCTGAACATCTCCAGATTAGCTTATCTAGGGCATTGCAGAGACTAATGAGAATTCTACTGATTAAAATAGCTTATTCCTCTTAAAGGACTTCTTTTAATAAAGAGACCTTCCATTCACTGCTATTCTTATCAATTAATGAACTCACTAGAGAGCTTTCTTGCAAAATATTCTTTGGGGACTGAAGTTTGAAAGAAGTAGGTCGAAGGATCCATTTATCATACCAAATCTTCACAGACTATCTGTTTCTTATTCTTCAAAAGAGACATTCTTTAAGAAGCTGCTGAGCTGCCATAAAACTCCTTGACAGATAAGATGCATTATTGCCTATCTTGTCATTTAGGAAGTCTGATCTGGAAAAATACTTAGCCTTTAGAATTCTAGCAGCTAATGAAAGGGGTTGTTGAATGATTCTCCACCCTTATTTTGCTAGTAAGGCTATATTTTCTTTGCCAGCCTTAAATAAAAATCTAACTTTTCAATTGTTCCTTATGTTCCTTACACTATCCAAGATAGGTTTGAAAATAGCTAGCTTATGTCTCCCCACATAAGAAGGAAGCCCAAGTATTTCTCAAAAGACGTAGCTCCTGCAGGAGAAAGAATAGACTCGTTTGCTTCTGATCTTGTATTTCTATTGAAATAGATAGAGGTCTTTTCCAACTTAAGTCTTTTACCAGAGGCTACTTCATAAGAGTTCAATAGCCTATATAACCTACTCCATTCCACTGCATTTTCCTTACAAATATATCACCATTAAATGATCAATTATTGCATGCTTCTTTATCATCTAATGGAAATGAATATGCCATATACTACTTAATATGATTAAAATAAGATGAGAATGTGGTGTATAGTATTACTCCTCCTAAATTAATCTCAACCCACGTCATTCATTAATTGCATAACTAGCCATTAATGCGTCTAGTGGCCACAACTAGCTTCATGGCACACTACAACAGAAACGATTTGAACGGTATGAATTGACATTTGAATGGTTTAAATCTACATTCGAACAACGAAGACATTAGCTATACCCGTTCGAACGGTAAAAATATAGTTTTCTGTTCGAACGTCAAATGCACAGATTGAACGGCATAAATATAGATTTCCATTTGAACGTGGTGAAATTTTCGTTCGAACGGTACAAAAAGAAATAGAGTTCGAACGTTATATATGTGTGTGTCTATATATATATGTGTGTGTCTATATATATACATTATATATATATATTTAAGTATGAAAAGCCTCTCTGTTGCTTCTGGCCTAGTCACTAATTGATTATAAATTAATGAGTGAAAAACTAATTTAAGATATTATTGTTTTCTTTTGATTTTTTAAAAAACTAAATACGAGTGAAAATTACAAAAAATAGGTTTATATATACTCTCTCTATCCTGAATTCCTTTCAAACTTCTATTTTCTCTTTTGAGTTCCCTTTAAAGTTTTTCTTTATTAATGTTAAACATATTAAGTTTTTGGTTATAACCATTGTCTTTTATTTTTTGTGGCTTTTTGTTAATGTAAGTACACGAGGGAAGGTGGGTTGTAGCGAGGACTGGGCTGGTTTCGCGGAATTTATGGAGGACACACCATTGGTGAAGAATAGAACATGCTTGTAGAAAATAGACAGGGACAATAGATCTATCTAACTGCCAAAATTCAAACCAACATGGAGAAAAGAGAAATGATAGACTTACTACTTTATAGCAACTTGTTTACAACTAAGTACGTAATAAAATGTGACTCCCCCAACTTCCGCTTGGGATGGCATGGAGATTTAGAGTGTCGAGACATGCAATACAAGGTTACATACCCTCGTACATGATAGTTAATATGCAATGCATCCTATAAGTGCAACTAGCAAAATATGCAAGAATCGTAGCGAAATAAGAGTGATTAATCATAACTCATGCCAGAATGGACTGAAAAAGAATTGCAATAGCCTTAATAACCATCATAAATTCAAACTTAAGGATAACATTTCCTTAATATAAACTACTTAATCCAAGTTCTATGGTCAGATCAACTATTTCATACACTCTGAAGTATGAATATTCAATGCTTATAAGCATGAAAATTAGTTTTACTCTTCATTCAAGGTCAGGCTCCCTTCAACCATCTGCATCCAGTGATCCATCATGTTCATCCTCTACCGGTCCTGTCACAATTTCTATCATTCCGGAGGGAATGATAGTGGTCCCACAAGAGGTGAGATTTACTCAAAATCTCAGTGAGTTAAACAACCAACTTGCACAGAGATAAATTATGCATGAAGAATGATAAATACAAATTGCATGAAATGCAGAAAAATGTGCATGTGTCTCCCATCCAGATTTCTCAACATTTTTTTGAAAAACCTTGATGCACTTTTGCTTTCAGAGAACATCTTCACTTTCTCATTCCAAAAACACTACATTTCGAGAGAGAACATTTCATACTTTACTGCTTTAAAAAATATAACATTTCATCGTTTATTAAAGCCATCATCAACAAACGTTTGGTAGCAACATGGTTCCCCATACGCACAATGAGCACTTGCCGATGACCATAGCACAACTCATGTTGGTACTATGTCATTGTCTGCAGATATTATTCTCAATGCATTGGTAATATAACATAACATCATCATATCATAACATATACACTCTCCAGCATTAGGTGTCATAGCATATGACTTCGTTCCGGCGTTCTTTAAGAAGAACTCATTCGAAACCCGTTGACTGTTCTTCGTCAATCCAGGGGTTCCACTCCATTTTACTCACTCCAGAGTGGACACTTGAGTTCCACTAGGATAATTTCTCATCCTAGCTTTTAGGGTCATGAAAAAATTTATTTTCATGTTATGCTTGAAAAATGTGTTTTGACTTGTGCATATATAGCAAGCTTTTCAAGTAAAAATAACATTTATAAGTGCACTATGCTAAAATGGTAGAAATATCACTTGTCATGTAATATACACTCAATGAGAGGGGAAAGTGCTCTTCAAGGCTCAAGAGGAAGCTTGGAGTTGAGGTGTGGTGTGGAGGAAATGAGAGGGTGAGGGGGCTTTTATAGGCAGCCAAGGGGAAGGGGACGTTGGTTTTGGTCAAGGGGATTGATGGAAGATGGTGTATGAATATGAATTTTTCAGATTTGCACTCCATCACTTGTGTCATCTTGTGCAGGTCAAAACAATGCCTTAAACCACCATGATTTCACTCCTATGGTTGCTACATTACTCCTATGGGGCCTGGCCAAGTGGGGCATAGGAGATGGGAGAAAAATCATTAAAACCACCCAAGGGGGCTGACGGGTTCAACTGGTTCTCCTTTGGTAGATTTTGATCATTGTCTTGATTAATCCCTTTGAACCATCATCATGGCTGATTTGTGCAGGAGTAAGGTCACTTCTTGAAGAATTTTTCTAGTGGTAGAAGGTGGAGAGTTGGCTGCCAAGTGATCATGAAGGTGCAGCCCAAATTAAGGTGATGAGATGGAGGTGTCCTCCTGAAATTTCCAAACTGCCTTCTACAGTTTGTGTCCTTTTGAGCAAGAGGAATAGTGGCCTAAAACCACCATGATTTCTTCCCTATTGTGGCTACAATGGTCCTATAGTGGTGGCCAGGTCGTGGGGTGATAAGTGTTATTTTTATGTGATTTTTACCCAGACCGATAAGAGGCAACGAGATCTGAAGAAAGCCAATGGGATTTGGGCAAGGAGCCTTGTCCCGTGGGCAGCAAAGAGATTTCTCTCACCCAAAGGTGAGAGGCCTTACCTCTTGGTAGGCGAGGAGATTTGTGACCAGAGAGTGCGAAAACTTGGAGCCAATATAGTTTACCTTTTGGGCGAGAAGACTTGGCAACAAGGTTCTAGGCGGTTAGATTGGTCAACTAGTCTAACTGACCAACTTAAAAGTCCAACCTAAACGACATCATGGGCAACAACTAGAAAAGGCAAGAGGAGTCTTACTTCCTGATCGGGAGTCTTTCCACTCAGTAGGCGAGGAAAGGGCTGTGTGGTCTTTGCGACCTCCATGCCTATTCATTTGTGACCTCCACACCCGTTCATTTGTCTCCACGCCAGTTATATTTAGCACACATGACATCTACTCGGTGGGATAATTCATCCCAACCGGGATCAATCTGCCGCTGACCACCAAATCTGAGTTCCGCAATCAATCTGTTGGCGACTAAATCCTCCTGAACTTCGCAATTCAAGTGGCATATAACTTAATCTTCCATTTTAGATAATCTAGTTAATCTTATATGAATTTTGTACTAAGTGCCAAGATTAAGACTAACCTTACCATCAACCCTAATGTAATTAATAACCAAAAATTATAAGGTCCTCTTGCCAACTTAAATATCCAAAATTATTCTTATTCTACAATAGCTCAACTCCTAATTAACTAGAATTAAGGTTACTAAGGTCAAGGCCTAAGGAGCTTTCTAGGCAGGGTGTGGATGAATAAAGCATGCAACACAGATATACTATACATACCTACCAAAGATTCTATGGTCTCGAATTAGATAAGAAGTTTTCATTGACATCATCTGATAGTTCCTCCTGAGTGTGTAGCAAAATTGATCCTCTTCTAAGTCATAGTACGTGTTAACTTGTTCTTCCATTTCCCTCCATTGTTCAGTTGATGCGTCTTCGATCTCTGGAGATCCCTTTTCACAATATCGTATGCGACGAAAAGAGAAGGCAGTGACTCTGAGGTATCCATGGAATAGATAACTGGATACAACGGCTCTTGGTTTTTGTTTCATCCTTTTTCTCCCTGTCGCTTCTTCTACATTGTGATTTTGCCAAAGAAACTTCACTAAAGGATTTTTTTTTTTCGATTCCCAAGTTCCTTTGCTTTCCAACCCATAATCTGAACGAAAACTTCCTCATATGTCAAGTTGGATTGTAATGAAATTTCCTCCAGATCTTTAGGGTGAAAATTACGGTTGCTAACTCTAAGTCGTGGGTGGGGTAATTCTGCTTGTGGCTCCTAAGTTGTGAGTGACGCTTAATCTTGCATCCAAGTCCTGATAGTCTAGAGAGACTCTTTACGAACCTTTGGCAATAACCGACTAATTTTAAGAACTTCAAACCTTGTGTACTTTGGTAGGATGCTTCCTATTCACTACTTCTTAAATCTTACTAGGATCAGCTACTCCTTTTACTAGAAATCTCATGCCCTAAGAATTTTACTTCTTTGAGCCAAAATTCACACTTGCATACAAACTATGTTCCTTTAATCTTACTAGCACTTAAGCTTAGATGTTGCCTATGTTCCTCTATCTGAACCTTCAACTCCTTTAATTCTAACAAGGTAGTACAGTATGATGTTCTATTTGTGGCAGGCTACACGTTCGTCACTAAGACGAAAAGACCTCTTTGTGCCAAAGCCAGATAAGGCACATGTCATGTCTCCGCATATCATGATATTACTTAAAGCATAACCATCAACTACCATCTGCCCAATGGCTAAATCAGAAGGACTAACTTCTATAAAAGAGAGGGGTACTTAAGGAAAAATACTAGTAACGACTTCCGTTTCTTCAACTCTTGGTACTTCCTTGTCCATATCATTGGGGGTAATTGCATAAACGTGGGTTTGGGCAGGTGGCCTTAGATTTGACTTGTTACTAGGGTTATAAGCCCTTCTGCCTCCATGTATACTCTGTGGGCATTCCCGAATCATATGGCCAGGCTGACCACATTTGAAGCATATTCCCAATACAAATTTGCATTCTCTATTGTGGACCTTTCCACACTTTCGACAGGTAGCAGGTGGAGCCGTCATAATGCCTTTACCCTTACTAGCTTCCTATATAATCTTTCTTTTGGCATTAGTCCCTTCTACAGAGAAGGAAGAAGTCCTCTTTCGCTCAAGGTTAATTTGGGCTGCCAAACTTTGTTGTTCTGCTTCTGATATTGCAACCACGTTAACCAATTCCTAAAAATTTTTAATGCGAAATCCAGCCACATAACTGTGAATCCTGTCCTCCTTGCAATTCTGGGCTTGCATCTTCTCAGTGACAATCAGGTGTGGGGCAAACCATCCCAGTCCATAAATTTCGTAGCATACTGCTCAACAGAGAGATTGCCTTGTACTAACTTGGCAAAATCCTAGGCCTTTTGGGTCTTTATTGACTATGGGAAGAATAGATTATCAAACTCCTCCTTGAACCTATCCCAAGTCAAATTGGTGATATTTCCCAATTTTCTTATCAGAAGCTTTCTCTTGGTGTCCCACCAAATACCAGCTTCTCCTTGTAACTGGTGCCCCACTTACTGTACCTTCTGTTCTTTAGTACAACAGCTGATCTAGAAGGTCCTGTCGAGATCCAATAACCACTTATTGGCTATCATGGGTCCCTCAGTTCCCATAAAGTTGGGGTATCTATATATCAGGAACGTCTCGTAGGAACACCCTAGGTTCTCAATCTGTGGACGTGGTTGGTTCTACCTCAGGATTACTTCTTGTTGCAGTTTCATAGTCTCCGTCATGAATTGCATCCACCAAATCACGTCCTCCATTGAAGCAATGATCCTGTTCTCTGCGGGTGTTAGAACCTTCAGCGTTCCTTTCTTGCCTTCCATGTGTCATCTTGGCTTAATCCTTTCAACACTTGTGACATATGCGTATCAGACCGAGCTTCTACTGCAGGATTTAGGCTTATGCAAACTAGTGATTCAAACCTATATTCTGGCATAAAATCTCTAAGAACATGTGGGTTTACCCAAAGACGTAATCGCTCTGATACAATCTTGGGACGCCCCCAGCCTCTGCTTGGGATGGAACAGAGACCTAGGGGGTGGGGATATGCAGCATAAGGTTACATACCTCCGTACATGGTAGTTAATATGCAATGCATCCTATAAGTGCAACTAGCAGTATGCAATAATCACAGTAGAATAAGGGTGATTAATTATAACTCATGCAAGAATGGACTAAAAAAAATCCCAATAGCATTAAGAACCATCATAAGTTCAAACATAAGGATAACATTTCCTTAATACAAACTACTTAATCCAAGTTCCATGGTTAGATCAACTATTTTATACGCTCTAAAGTATGAAGAGTCAATGCTTATGAGCATGAAAATTATTTTTAGTCTTCATTCAAGGTCCAACTCCTCTTCAACCATCTGCATCCAGTGATCCATCATGTTCATCCACTATCGGTCCTGTCTCACAACTTCTATCATTCCGGGGGAAATGATAGTGGTCTCACAAGGGGTGAGATTTACTTAAAATCTCAGTAAGTTAAACAACTAACTTGCACAGAGATAAATTATGCATGAAGAATGATAAATACGAATTGCATGAAATGCAAAAAAATATGCATGTGTCTCCCATCCAGATTCCTCAACATTGTTTTGAAAAACCTTGATGCACTTTCACTTTCTCATTCCAAAACATGACATTTCGAGAGAGAACATTTCATACTTCATTGCTTTCAAAAATCATAACATTTCATTGTTCATTAAAGCCATCATTAACATACGTTTACCTGTGCCGATGGTGGATAAAATAATTTCTTCTCCGGTGAAATTAAGAAGTGGTAATGATATTCTGGTCTTGCAGCCTGCATCTGATGGGTTGTTCTCAACAAAGTCTACTTGGCAGAGTATACGGGCGCATGGTGATATCTGTCCTTGGCGTAAATGGCTTTGGCATAATTATCTTCCAAAAAAGATGCCCTTTGTGTGTTGGAGAGCAAGGCAAAAGGCTTTACCGGTGGATGACATTATTGCTAAACTTGGGATTCCATTGGTTTCTAAGTGTCATTGCTGTGTGTCTCCTAATCAAGAATCTTTGATTCATATTTTATGCAGGGGAGAGTTGGCAACTAAAGTTTGGAATTACTTTGCTAATATTCTGGGCGTTCAAATTCCGCAGACCAGTTTGTGGCAGAGGATGCTCAACGTCTGGTGCCTTCATGCGTCGACAGTGCATTACATAGGTTGGTGCTGGGGTCTCTTGCCTATTATAATCACGTGGGCTTTGTGGAGAGCAAGGTGTGAGTCACGAATGGAAGGAAAAGTGGTGGATTGGCGGGACGTATCATGTTGGGCTAAATCTGGACTGTTAGCGATTATTTCTACAAGAATCAAAGTAAAGCAGATGTGTGATAAAGATAGGCAAGTGATAAGGGCATTAAACATTCCGTTTGTTCCAGTTGTGAATAAAAGACCACAGGAAATTGCATGGCATAAACCGAGTAGGGGTGGTTTTAAGCTTAATATTGATGGTAGCTCCTTAGGGAATCCCAAATTGGCTGGTGGGGGAGGTATTGTAACACCCCGCCTAAAAATGCCCTTAGGCCTTGACCTTAGTAGCCTTAATCCTAGTTAATTAGGAGTTGAGCTATTTGAGAATAAGGACGTTTTGGATATTTGATTTGGCAAAAAGGACATATACTTTGGTATACTTTGGGTTTAGTAGAATTATTAGAAGATTTTAGTGAAATATTGATTTTTGAGGAAAATGAAATTCTTGAAGGTTGATTGGAGAATTTTTAGTAATTTATTAATTTTGAGGATAAGAAGCCAAGAGGCCCATAACGAAATGACACATGGCACATTGGATGGTTGTCATAATAATGGTTTAAACAATTTGGGTAAAATTTTTGATGAACTTAGGAAGGCCCAAGAGATTTTATTAAGGGCCCAAACTTTTTGGGTATAAAACTTAGAGAGACACTAAGGCATTAGGCCCAACTTGATGGACACTAGGGCTAACTTGATGGACATAAGACTTTAGGCCTCTAATGCACAAAGGATGCGATGGGCAAATGTTAAGATGTTAAAAAGACCATATGCCCAACATGGGAGATATAAAGTTTTAAGCCTTTTTTGGAGGACTCTAGAAAATAGACTCAATGAAAAGGACATAAGTTTATTGGGCCTAACTTAGTAAGAATGGAGGTATTAGGCTCTAAATTATGGGTTAATTACTTACATTAAGGTTGATAGTGGGATTAGCATTAATCATAGTACTTAGTGTTAATGAGCTAAGGATTAGAGAGGTAAGCCTATTAGTAATTTTGGTGAGGCTATTTAGGACTTTAGAGCATTCATGGTCCAAGCCCAAGAAAACTTTGAATCAAACCTTAAGGAATTTAAGACTAGTTATGGCCCAACTATAAGGAAGGCATAAGGTCTTTGGGCCAAACTTGGTATAGAATGGACCCATGGCCCAATTAGGCCAAGTCAAATATTTTCAAGCCCAATTTAGTGGATCTTGAAGTTTCTTTTTAACCCTAAAAATCTGTAAAATGAGGCCCTCTCATTCAAAGTCCAAGAGCCCTTAAACCATGAGCCTATACATTTGGCCCTTTTAAGCCTACATGACCCAAAGCCATGATTGGGTTCACTTCACCATTCAAGACCAAAGGCCAAATATACCATACCATTGGTTTCCTTAAGCCCAAATCATACTCAAAGTACCCAAATCAAGTTTTGAAAATTGGCGAAGGCCATTAACCTTCATGCTTGAGTTTAGTGTACTTTAAGCCATGCTTTGGAGCTAAATTGTGCTTAATCTTTTCTTTAACTTTTTAATTCAAATTTTCTTGAATTAATACTCCCTTAAACCTTGATTAGGACCTTATTAATGTCCTAGCTAAACCAACTCACATTTCATTATGAAAAAGTTCATAACAAGCCCAAATCATGCTTCAATCGGTTTTGTGCATTGCCCTTGGTAATGTTTGGACTGTTTTGCCCTTGGGCCTAACATTTTTGTAGTTTGTCCTCAAGGATAAGATGGTCCTTAAACACCTCATGAGACCCTCCCAAAATCAGTTTGAGCCTTGGACGAAATTACTTGCACAAACCAATTCCTTGAACCAAACCGGGTGCAACTTGGTTTTGGTTTGTGTTGTAACCAATTGAGTCAAGTTTGAACCAGCCTCCTGCCATGGTTTGCTCCACCACCCCATGCCACCTCCATCTCCACCCAATCACCAAGAAGTTCCATAGCTATCATGAAGGATTTTGACTCATTTTTGCTGCCCAAAAAAATCCAAAACCGAACTGATTTTCTGCCACCACAAAACCACCTCCATCCACCTGTTTTCAAGGGTGGTTTGATGGTTTTTCTGCCACCCAAATGATGCCCCACGACCAGACCTGCCTTCTAGGATCACTGTAGCAACTGTGGAGAGGGAATCATGGTGGTTTTAGGCCACTATTCCCCTGCACAAGCTGAGCTAAGCTCATGCAAGCAAATTTGGAAATTTTCCAGACTTGAGCACCTCCCACTTCACCCAATCACCAAGCACCGGAGGCAACGCCCCTCACCCCTTGGCCTCCTATAAATACTTCCCTCCCCTTCTCATTTCACTCACACCACAGCTCCAAGCATCCTCTTGACCTTTGAGAGCATTTCCCCCTCTTAGAGATCAAAAAAGTGCAAACCGAGTGAGTTTTGGTGAGTTCTTGAGTGTTCTTATCTAAGGCAGTCTAGAGTGCTTGGAAGGCCACAAAATTTATAATTTTTGTTCCTTTTGATCTTAGATATCATTTCAATCTTTTTTTCCAAGTGTTGGTACGAAATTTGGTTGAGTTTGGAGAAGGTTATGATGCTTAATGCAAAACCTAGTCAATTAAAGGAAGGTTTGAATGATTGAATGTTTTAAATAGAAAATTAGCTATGGCATGTACTAAGCATGATTTTATATGATCTATCACTATCCTAACATGATTATGGAATGTTAAATTTGTGGTTAGAAGCATGCCATGATAGGTTTTAAATCTATCTTGTTGTGATCTTCGAGCATGGATCGGTTTTAAGCATATTCATGATTAAGGATTTCTTAGCTTTAATTAAGTGTTGGGATGAACTTGATTACTCAAGGATTAGACTTAATAATGTCCTTAAAATTGTTAGTGATCATTAGTGATTAAAGAAAATCTCATATGCATGCATTCATAGGGATCAATAGTTGAAAAGACACATAGGCATCAACTAAGATGCATGCCACGGCTTGGGACTAATTCGACAAGTTCCACTTGAATTTTGAAAATCCAAGGGCATAGATGGTTTTAGAATACCAAAAATATGAAGTCCATGAAATTGAGTTAAATTTGGAGTTCGTTTGCAATTAGTGAAAATTTAAGACTTAAATGACAATTTTGAAAGTCTAGGGGTATTCTTGTAAATACCCAATTTTTGAAGCCTTTGATTTTGAACCTATCCATAAGAGTATTAACCCTAACTTTATATACACATGATTTACGCAGCTATGGCGCTAATTTCAAATTTTTCCAAAAGTTTGTAAGTTGGCCTCTAACTTACACCTTGATAGATTATTTATGAATAATTGATAAATACTCATTTCATACTTCAATTATCATTTTTAGCATAAATTATCATGTTGTATAATACATTGAGTGCATACTTACATGACATGTGACATTTTTATCATTTTTGCATATTACATGTATAAATGTCATTTTTGCATGAAATTTACTACATACACACATGTCATGAGAAACATTTTTCAAAGTATAGCATGAAAATCATTTTGCCACGACCCCAGAGGCCAGAATGGGGAATTATCCTAGTGGAAATCCTCTGTCCACTCTAGAGTGTTTAATAATGGAGTGGTAATCCCTGGGTTGACGAAGAACAGTCAACAGGCTTCGAATAGGTTCTTTTTAAAGAATGCCGGAGCGAAGTCAACATGTTATGACACCTAACGCTGGTGGGTGTACACGTTATGAATTTTATGATGTTATATTATATTTACCAATGCATTGAGAACGAGTTTATAGACAACGTAGTTTCAACGTGAGTTGTACTATGATCATCAGCAGGTACTCACAGTGCGTATAGAGAACTGTGACGTTACCACATGTTATGTTATTAATTAAGATAATAATGTAAATCTATGATGATGAAAGTTTATGATGAAATTTTTATGAAGAAGTTATGTTTTCTAAAAAAAAGATGACGAAATTATTTACTAAGTAAAAACCCGTGTCTCCATATTTTTAAAAGATATTGAGAAATCTGGATGGGAGACATGCATACTGATTTTCTGCATCTCATGCATTGCATATTTATCATTTTTCATGATTGATTTATCTTTGTGTTACTTAACTGTTTAACTTACTGAGATTTCAAGTAAATCTCACCCTTTTATGGGACCACTATCATTCCACTCGAAATGATAGAAGTTGTGTCAGGAATCGACCAGGACAGATTGATGGAGCACTGGATCCCCATGTTTAAGAAAGAGCCAGATTTTGTGAAGAAGTTAGATTTAATGCTAATGTTTATAGCCCAAGTTCTTTATGCTTTAGCACACATGAAGAGAATAATATGACTTTGTATACAAGTCTATGCTACATTGGTATTTTGAAGACGATAATTTTTTAATGAAGTTGGGATGTTTTTAGTTATTCTGGCATATTTTACATTTTAACGTTTTATTTCCGCTACGATTATTGCATACTACTAGTTGCTTACTAGGATGCATTGCATATTAACTGTCATGAACGAGAGTATATAACCTTGTGTTGCATGTCCCGATGCTCTAAGTCTCTGTTCCTTCCCAAGAGGAGATTTGGGGCGTCACAGGCATTTTCCGGGACGATAAGGGACGTTCTCTCGCTGGTTTTGCACAACATTATGGGGTAAGTTTAAATATAGTAGCAGAGGGGTGTGCTCTATCAGATGGTTTGCGTATGGCTCAACAAATGGGGTTTAAGGGTTTTATGGTGGAGTTAGATTCGGCGGTCATTGTTGGATGGATTAAATTCGGGAGTTGTTCTTTGTGGTATTTGTGGGATTTTTGGGAAGAAAATCAAGTACTATTCAATGCATTGAATTGTAGTTTTTGCCATATTTTCAGGGAAGCTAACATGGTGGTGGATTGCCTTGCTAAACAAGGGGCAAATAATAATGGTGTGTCATTTATTGGAGCAGATATAGATAGTGGGATGTTAAAAGGATTGCTTCACACGGATAGTTGGGAACTTCCTTATTTACGTTTATAATTTCATGATGTATTGGTCTTGGAATTTTTTTATTGTCATATGAAGTTGTTTGGTTTCATGGTATTCCTCCGCCACAAGTGAGGGTTTATTTTTAATAAAATCGAGAGGGGGTCACTCTCAGACATGTGATCTTTGCTCTTTAAAAAAAAAAAAAAAACATTTGGTAGCAACATGGTTCCCCATATGCACCATGAGTTGTGCCATTACCCATAGCACAACTCATGTTGGCATTACGCCATTATCTGCAGACATCGTTCTCAATGCATTGGTAATATGACATAACATCATCATAATATCATAACATATGCACCCACCAATATTAGGTATCATAACATATGACTTCGCTCTGGCATTCTTTAAGAAGAACCCATTCGAAGTCCGTTGACTGTTCTTCGTCAACCCAGGGGTTACCATTCCATTTTTACTCACTCCAGAGTGGATAGATGAGTTCCACTAGGATAATTCCCCATCCTAGCCTTTGGGGTTGTGAAAAAATTCATTTTCATGTTATGCTTGAAAAATGTATTTCATGGCGTGTGCATATATAGCAAGCTTTTCAAGTAAAAATGACATTTATAAGTGCATTATGCTAAAATGGTATAAATATCACTTGTCATGTAAATATACACTCAATATATCATATAACATGATATTTTATATTCAAAGGGATTATTAAAACATGAATGAGGCATTTATCAATAATTCATAAATAATTTGTTAAGGTGTAAGTTAGAGCCAACTTACAAACTTCCGGAGTAATTGAAAATAATGTCGTAGTTGCGTAAATCAAGTACATACTAAGTTAGGATTAATACTTCTATGGGTAAGGTCCAAAATCAAAGGCTTCAAAAATGGAGTATTTACACAAATATCCCTAGACCCTAAAAAATTGTCATTAAGGCCCTAAATTTTCACTAATTGTAAACGATCTCCAAATTTAATAAAATTTTATGGAATTCATATTTTATGCATTCTAAAACCATTTATACACTTGGATTTTCAAAAATAAAAGTCAAACTTGCCCAAATAGTCCCAACCCGTGGCATGTACTTTAGTTGATGCCTAAATGTATTTTCAACTATTGGCCCCTATGTTTGCATGCATATAAGATTTTCATTGAACACAAAAGATCACTAAAATCTTTGATGACATAGTAAAGACTAATTCGTAGATAATAAAGTTTATCCCAACACTTAATCATGGCTAAGATATCCTTAATCTCTACTTTATTCACAAACCGATTCATACTTGATGATCAAAACAAGATAGATTCAAAATGTACCATGGAATGCTTCTAACCAAAATTTAAACCTTCCATAAGTATGCTAAGAAAACAATAAATCATATCAAATCATGCTAAGACATGCGATAGCTGAATTTTCACTTAAAATCAAACCATCCCTTTATTGACTAGGTTTTGAATTAAGCATGATAACCTTCCCAAAACTCACCAAATTTCATACCAACTCATGGAAACAAACCTTGATATGCTAACTAAGGTCAAAATCAAGACTGTTTACAAATTTCGTGGCCTTCCAAGCACTCCAGACAGCCTTACACAAGAACACTCAAGAACTCACTCAGTTTCACTCTTTTGATCTCTAAGAGGGGGAAGTGCTCTTCAAGGCTTAAGAGGAAGATTGGAGCTGAGGTGTGGAGAAAATGAGAGGATAAGGGAGCCTTTTATAGGTAGCCAAGGGGAAGGGGACATTGGCTTTGGTCATGGGGATTGATGGAGATGGTGTATGAATATGAATTTTCCAGAATTGCACTCCATCACTTGTTTCATCTTATGTAGGTCAAAATAGTGCCCTAAACCACCATGATTTCACTCTTATGGTTGCTACATTACTCCTATGGAGGTTGGCCAAGTCGTGGGGCATAAGAGAGGGGAGAAAAATATCAAAACCACCCAAGTGGCAAAAGGTTCAACTAGTTCTCCTTTGGCATATTTTGATCATTGTCTTGACTAATCCTTTTGAACCATCATCATGGCTGATTTGTGTAGGAGCAAGGTCACTTATTGAAGACTTTTTCTGGTGGTAGAGGATGGAGAGTTGGCTGCCAAGTGAGCATGAAGGTGCAACCTTAAATAAGGTGATGAAATGGAGGTGTCCTGCTGAAATTTTCAGACTGCCTTCTACAGTTTGTGTCCTTTTGAGCAAGGCGAATAGTGGCCTGAAACCACCATGATTTCTTCCCTACTGTGGCTACAATGGTCCTACAGTGGTGGCTAGGTCGTGGGAGTGATAAGTGTAATTTTTATGTGATTTTTATCCAGACCGGTGAAAGGCAACGAGATTTGAAGAGAGCCGATGAGATTTGGGCGAGGAGCCTTGTCCCGTGGGTAGTAAAGATATTTTTCTCACCCAAAGGCGAGAAGGCTTACCTCTCAATAGGCAAGGAGATTCGTGACCAGAGGGCAAAGAGCTAGGCGTGAAGACCAGAGGGCGCGAAAACTTGGCACCAATATATTTTACCTTTTGGGCGAGAAGACTTGGCAACCAGGTTCTTGGCAGTTAGATTGGGCAACTCGTCTAACCAACCAACTTAAAATTTCAACCTAAACAACATCGTGGGCAACAACTAGAAAAGGCGAGAGGAGTCTTTCCACTCGGTAGGCGAGGAGAGGGTCGTGTGGTCTTTGTGACCTCCACGCTCGTTCATTTGTGACATTCATGCCAGTTATATTCAACGCACACGGCATCTACTCAGTGGGATAATTCATCCCAACCGGATTAATCTGCCACTAACCACCAAATCCGAGTTCTGCAATCAATTTGTTGGCGACCAAATCTTCCCGAACTTCGCAATTCAAGCCGCATATCACTGAATCTTTCATTTTAGATAATCTCATTAATCTTATGTGAATTTTGTACTAAGTGCCAAGATTAAGGCTAACCTTACCATCAACCCTAATGTAATTAATAACCCAAAATTATAAGGTGCTCTTGCCAACTCAAATATCCAAAATTATTCTCATTCTAGAATAGCTCAACTCCTAATTAACTAGGATTAAGGTTACTAAGGTCAAGTCCTAAGGAGCTTTTTAGGCGGGGTGTTACATAAAATAATATTATTTTAAACTGATCCTTCACGCATGTTAAATCTATTAGTTGAAAAGGTGAAGAACAAAGTTGCAGGATGGAAGGTGTGACTTCTTTCTCAAGGAGGTAAACTGATCTTTTAAAATATGTTTTGTGTGGCATGCCAACTCATTTGTTAGCTGTTTTGGATGTGCCTAAGATTGTGTTGGGAAAGCTGAATTCTATATTATCGGGTTTCTTTTAGGGGGACTCTAGGAGAAGATGGTGCTCGTGGGCATTGATGTGTAGGCCTACCATGGAGGGAGGGATTGGTGTTAGAAATTTTGAAGATATTAAAAAATCCTTGCATATGAAATTAGATTGGAGAATTTTGTCTATAGATAATTTATGGACAAGTTTTTTTAAGGCAAAATACTTAAAAAGGGAACCTCTTTATGGGAGCTGTGAGCAAGAAATCAGGTTCCAAACTATGGAAATCTATGTCCAAAGTTCTGCTGGAAGTATTGGAAAATTTGATTATTAAAGTCAGAGAAGGAAATATTTCCTTTTGGTTTGAAAAATGGTTGTCGAGTGGTCCATTGGCTACTTCTTTGGATGATGTTTTAAATCCAAAATTATTGGTTACGGATGTTTGGGTGGCTAATTCCTGGGATGTGCGGCTACTAGAAAGCTTAGTAGGAGAAGACAAGGCTAATGAAATAAGAGCCACTATTCCTTGTGGTCGTAGAGGGGGAGATATTCGAATTTGGAAGCCATCTATTGATGGGCAGTTCTCTACATCTTCAGCATGGGAATCGATTAGACTGAAAGGGCTGAAACTGGAAGGAATGGATTGGGTTTGGCATACTTTTCTCCCAAAAAAAGCTTCTGTTTTCATGTGGAAAGCAAAGTTCAATTGTTTGCCTGTAGATGCTAGGATCCAAGAAGTTGGTGTTCCATTAGCATCAAGATGTAGCTGCTGTCTGATGGGTGCAATTGAAGGTAGGGAACATGTGTTGAATACAGGGGAGATGTCTACTGTTTTATGGAAGAAGGCGTCCATAGAGTTGGGGGTAAATTATGTACCATCAGTAAATTGGTGGCAGCGAGTAATTGCTTGGTTTAGATGTGCAAGGAAGACTAGTCAAAAGTGGGTCATTATAGGTTTGTTGCCTATTTTGATCTCATGGAAACTTTGGAGATGGAGATGTTTGGTGAAGATGGAAGGGAAAAAAGAATCACTTGACAGGGTGTGGATGTCTATCAAGAAGTGGTTGAGTTTAATTTCTGGGAAAATGCATCAAGACTAGATGGAGAGATCTTGAGGGAGCTTGGCATTCTGGTAATTCATGGCAGGTGGAGGCACACAAAATTAATTTCCTGGAATAAACCTAGAGCTGGATAGGTTAAGTTGAATGTAGATGGTGCTTATAGGGGTAATCCAGAGAGTTGTGGAGGAGGTGGTGTTGCCCGAAATGATGAAGGGAAATTAATTGCAGCTTTTGCGGTAAAATTTTCCTATGGCACTAATAATAAAGCAGAGCTGTGTGCTCTAATTCATGGTTTGAAGATTTGTAGGGAGCTGGATTTAAGGAAGGTGCATATAGAATGTGACTCTCTGCTAGTAGAACAATGTCTGGAAAAATGTTATTGTACAGTGTGGTATTTATGGGATTATTGGGAAGAGCTTATGGAAGTTATACAGAGTTTTGAGTACAAGGTGACCCACTAGTTTCGTGAAGGAAATAAAGTGGCAGGTTTTTTGGCAAGGTTGGGGGAAGGAGGAATTAATTTTATATACAGGAGCTCAAATGACTTACCTCGTCCAGCGAGGGGAATGATGAGAATGGACTTTTTGGGGCTGCCTAGTATTAGAGAATAAATGGGGAGAGTTTTTACGTTTCTCTGTGTCTATATAGCATTTTTACGAGTTGCAGATAGGGGAGTTTTCACGCTCTGAAGTTACATTGGCTGAGATTATGCTCACGTCTCATAGGAAATTGACTATGTTAGGTTGCTGCTGATGATTGGGTTTCTTTGTATAGGGGTTGGTAGTGTTATTGGTTATTGTTTTGTTATTTGATTGGTTCTTTTCAGGGTAAATATATATATATATATTATTTTAAACTTTATTTTGACTTTTACTTTTGATTTAATTGATTTAAATTTAATAAAAATTATTATTATATTTAAAATTGTCTATAAATTGTGAATAGGTTGTAAGCCTCTCATAACTGTATAACAACTTGTTTAGAAGTATGTAATAAAATAAGGTATTTTTAAAGGTAATAAAATAAGGTATTTTTAAAAGCATTCCGTACACCCAAAATTAATATAGAAAATCATTTACAGAAATTGTTTAACAGTAGTACTAAACCAAAACTAGGGATACAATGAATCTCTCAATAATGTTCATCTTTGAAGAAGTTTCATTTATTTCCTTCTTCTTCTTCTTTTTTCTTTTCTCTTCTCTCTTCCATCAAGAATTCAACATTTCCTCTTGAAGATACTTTTACACATTATACAAGATACAAGTTCAAGTCTGGAAAACATAATAGATATTAACAAGTTATTTAAATCCTAGTATTTTATTTTTCAATGGGGGTTTGGGGCTTTACAAGTTAACAAAATAGGTGTGTGATTCTTTTCTGTTTAAATTTTGTACATTTCGGTTCATTACGGCCTGATTCTAATATTTCAGCATAAATATGGGTTTTGTGGCATTTTTAAAAACTTTTCAAAAAGTGAAGAGAAACTGGTAATTTAGAATTTTGTTTCATCTGCACCCATTCTTTAGCCCCTTTCTGAAGAGCTGATGACCCAATGCCCTAAAATCAAACTCTCTCTCTCTCTCTGTGGGCCCGCTTGATGTGGAGAGTGTAGATAGTACTTTTGGGATAAGAAGTACAAACAATCATAAGAAAGCAAGAGGAAAAAAATTGGTTGGAGACAAACCCGCAAACAAAATGAGTTCATTGTTGTCATTCTTGGTCACGGTTATCCCTCATTTCTTTGGGATGACTTGCACTGGACTTACCCATGCACTATCTGAGATTGGATAAATGATCCCGTCATCTAAAAGCTTCAATACCTCTTTATGCACTACTTCTTGCATCGATGGATTCAATCTCCTATGGGGTTGGACGATCGGTTTAAAATTATCCTCTATTAAAATCTTGTGGATGCAAATTGAAGGACTAATTCCTTTGATGTCCGAGATGGTCTAACCTAAGGCCATTTTGTATTCCCACAAGACTCTCAGCAACTTCTCTTCCTTTACATCACTCAAGAAACTATTAATAATAACTGAAAAATTAGAGTCCTGGCCAAAGAAAGCGTACATTAAATTTGATGGAAGTGGCTTGAGTTCAGGCTTGGGTGGGTCCTTACTTGGAGACATCGGCTGAGATGAGTTTAGCTTTTTCACTTTTGGTTTTATTGAAGGAGAAATGGATGGTGTAGCTTCCAAATATATCTCACACTCCCGAACTTCTTCATCTTTGGATTCAATAGATTTAGAGTGAGTAAGACATACCTCAAGTGGTAGCTTTGGAAATTCAGCTCCATAAGTGTCGTTAGTCCTGACCACATCTCGGTCACTTATTTGAGAACAAGAATGTACCTCGGAAGGGAATTCCATAGATTTAAATACGTCAAAGGTGACTTGCTCCTCGCCGACCCTTAAAACGAGTTTTCCTTTCTGAACATCAATTAAAGTTCTCCTCATTGTAAGGAAAGGTCGGCCCAGTATCAAAGTGATCTCCTCGTCCTCCTCCATATCGAGTACAATGAAGTCGGTTGGGAAGATGAACTTGTCAACTTTCACTTGTATGTCCTCAATGAGTCCTCTCACGTATTTAATAGATCTGTCCACCAACTATAGAGAAATGGTGGTCGGCTTTACTTCTCCAAGACCTAGTTTCTTGAAAACAGAGAGAGGTATTAGATTAATACTTGCCCCTAAGTCACATAAAACTTTATCAAAATATGAATTTCCTATAGTGCAAGGGATCGTGAAACTCCCTGGATCTTTCAACTTAGGTGGCAGCTTCTTTTGTAAAATTGCATTGTTCTCCTCGGTCAACATTACAGTCTAATGCTCCTCCAACTTTCGCTTGTTTGATAATATATCCTTAAATTTTTTTGCATATTTAGGCATTTGCTCTAAAGCTTCAATGAGAGGAATATTAATATGCAGTTGCTTAAATATACTCAGAAATTTAGAAAACTGATTATGTAACACCCTGTTCCTTCCTTCCTTCTGACGTAAGCAATTACGTCTGACGTGATAGTCTGTCCGCTCCTTCTCTCTAGTGTCTTAGAGCTCCGTTATGCGTGCCAGACCCCGACGGCGTATTTTTAAAGATACCACGTGATTTCTAAAGCTAGTTTTGTGTTTTAAAGTTATGTGTATTTTAAATGGAATATTCCTATCATTATTTAACTAAGTAATATTTTAAATAACTCAATTATAATATATTTGAAGAGCTCCAAAAATATTATAATTGTGAGAATCATTTTATATAAATGATTCCAGTTATTTAACATATTACGTGATTTAAATAATGATGGAATCTTTAAATTAATTTAATGGTTTTATTCTCTTAAATATATTAAGTAAGACTTCATCATTTTATAAATGATGAAGGAATATTATTTTAAATAATATTCTATTTTAATTCCTCTCAGTGCTTTTATTAAATAAACGTTTACACGTTTTCAAATCAGTATTTAGGGGTCATCGTTAGATCAATTTATAGATCCCCAGAGGATGGGTTTTAGGATAAAACCCCAGCCCCTCTCTCTTTCTCCCTCACTTTTCCCCAGCTCTCTCTCTCTCCTCCCTTTCTCCCTCTCGGCTTGCCCAGTACGCAGCGTCCCCCTCTCTCGCACCCGTGGTCCTCCTCAAGCCAGCTCGGAACAGCCGTGCGCCAGTCAACCTCACCGCACGTTCCACCGAGCCTGCCTTACCCTGGCCAACTCCCCCATGCCGGCCCTTCCCTTTCACACTCTCTCCTCCTCTCCCTCGGCAGTGCACAGCCCAAATGGGCTTGGTGTCCACTGCACCATCGTGTGCCGTCCTTCGGCGCCACCACCTCCACGGTAGCTTCTCCTCTCACCGGCCGTCCTCCTCCAGCGAGCTCAGCCTCCACCATGCAGCCACCTCCCTCCCATGCACGTACATAGCTCCCTTCATGCACAGGTTCACTGTGCAGCCCCCTAGCACTGCCGTGGATGACCACCTTGGCCACCAGACACCACCACGAGCATCCCTGAGTCTCCCCCTTCCTCTTCTCATCCACCCACGGCCAGATGCCCCCTCCTCCACCTCCCGGTGTGTCCCTTTCTCACGCATGGGTTTTACACCCTCCACCGCCATACGCCACCACCCACGGCGTGTGACCACCCTCTCTAGCATCCTCAGGCCACCACCAAGTCATCCTTATCACCCACGGTCCCGATCTGCCACCCATGCATGCACACTCTCCCACTGCACCTCTCTCCCTCTCATGCACGGCCAGTCCTCCGTCCACCACCGTGGACCACCATGCCGCCACCATCAAGACCCCACGGCCCCACCAGCAGCCTCGCTTAACCTAGCCCAAGCCTAAACCACCACTTTACGTGGTGGCTAGCCACTGCACGTGATGGACAGTCATTGCGCGTGACTGACCGCCACTGTACTCGACAAGATCCGCCGTGCTAAGTCCCTTGCCACCATCACAAGGCCACCTTAAGCCTTTCCAAGACCACACCTAGCTATCCAAATGCCTAAATAGTCACCGTACGTGGTGTAGCCGCCACGTATGACCCTTCCGGCATCTTCAATTGTGAAGGCTAGCGAGCAATGCACAGGTTATCCTGTCGATGGTATAACCCTCTATCCCTCGCTATTTATATTACATGCTAGTTGGTTGGTTAGGTTGTGGAATATGTTGTTAGTATTGTGTGTGTGCTGTGTAGTATGGTGGTGTGGACTGTGATATGAAGTGTTGGGCGTAGTTGGGATGTGTGTTGTGTAGTGTGGTGATGTGGTGTAGTGCTATGAAGGGAGTACACGTGGAATGTACTCCATGTGGTGGAGCGATGCACCATATAGCGTGTATGCCGTAATGGTGATGTGGCGTAGTGCTGTGAAGGGAGTATGCGTGGAATGTACTCTATGTGGTGGAACGATGCACCATATGGCGTGTATGCCGTAATGGTGATGTGGCATAGTATATGAAGGGAGTACACGTGGAGTGTACTCCATGTGGTGGAATGATGCACCATATGGCGTGTATGCCGTAGTAGTGATGTAGCGTAGCATGTGTGAAAGGAGTACATGAGGAGTGTACTCCATGAGGTGCGACGACACACCGTGTGGCGTGTCGCAAAGATAAGGATGGTTGCATAGTTGATGGGAAGAGCTTGATGTATGGTGTCGGGAACTGTGGAATAGTGTCCTGAAGTGGCTGAGATGTGGCCTGTAGTCTGAGGTGACAAGTATGGCCTTGTAGTCAGCTTATGGCCCTGAGTAAGTGCGAAGTGGTTAGAAAGTATCAGAGTAGTGCAGCTGAAGCATGACTGGGCAACGTCAGGAGTGACGTGGTCAATCATGGAATTGTGCTATGAAGTATGGCTGTAGTCCAAGGTGACAAGTGTTGCCGTGTAATCGGCCTATGACCGAAAGTATGTGCGAAGTGGCTGGAAAGTATCAGAGTAGTTAGGATGTATGCCGGGTGACGTGACAAGGTCATGGTGTAGCTTGGGAATAGTCTCGAGCTATATGGCGTGGTGTAAGGTATAATCATGGATAGGGTCCTGTCATGTCAAGTGTTGGGATGAACTGTCATGAGGCGGCTAGTATGAAAAGTCATGTTAGCTGGATAAGAGAAGGTTGGTATCGGAGTATGGCGCTTGCCATACGAGCCTGTGACCAATGTATTAAATGATGGTCTTAGGTGATAAAGGGGTAAGGTACGTGTGTGTTATGGCTAGACACACATGTTTGACGGATTCACCGTATGTAATGGGTAATTTGTCCTAAGCATGGATACACGGTGCTTAAGCCTTAGAGTGGCTTCTAGCCGTGTGATGTGTATGGATGATCATGAGAATTAGAGTGAGCTAAGATACATGAAGGTAATGACAAGAGTACTGTCTAAGGATGGGATGCATGACTTAGTAGGTCTAAGTCATGCGTCGTAACGTGGTTATTCAGAAGAATAAGACAGAGGCCTTGGTGTCTTAATCTTAAGGAGAATCATGGGTTCACCCTATCTACTAAGCACTCGAAGTAGAACGTAAGGTTGAAAGAAGTAGTGACCGTAATGGGTCCTCGAAGGTCTTATCCTAGTAAGGGACACGTAAGAGCATGGGATAAAAGGATAGTGTTCTAAGTAAAGTATAGCTCTATTTCTAGTTCAGTTGCTTATGCACTAGATAGAGAATAACGTTAAGGTTATGTATGCATGTAGGTTGCCATCTAACACGCGCATGAATGGACTGCATGGTATGAAAGTAGCATAGAGTCCAGGTAAGTGTTACGTTCATGCGCTTCTAGAATCTTCCAAAGTATAAGAAAAAGAAAAAGAAAAAGAAACACTTTTCCTCTAAAGAAGCAACACAAAAGATGTTTTTTAATGAAAGCATGCTAAGTGTTCAAAGGTATACGTATGTACGGCCCCTCCTCAGCAGCCCCTTTTTACACACCCAAAAGTATTAATTGTACGCATGTGAATGGATGACTATACGATATATCTATTGTATGTATTTTCTAAAGAAAAGAAAAGAAGCGTCTAGGCCTGTGCCTCGAGCTTTAAACCGATGCTTTGACTGACGCGAAGAAAGTGTTTTAAAACGGTCCCTACGAACCGATGTTAAAATGCCCTTATGAACTGATGTTAAAATGACGAAATGATGTTTTCTCACGAAATGAAGTTTTCTCATGAAAAGATGTTTTCCCATGAAATGATGTTTTCTTTGGGCTCACGCCCCCGAACGATGTTTTTCTCATGAACGAACCGTTAAATGAAAAGAAAAGATGATGCTCCTGTTCCTGCTCAAAATAGAGCAGAAATGAAATGAAAGGAAAGCTCCAGCTCTTTAGAGCTGACATGAAATAAATTAAAGATGTTTTCCCATGAAACGATGTTTTCTCATGAACGAACTGTAAATGAAAAGAAAAGGTGATGCTCATGTTCCTGCTCAAAATAGAGTCGAAATGAAATGAAATGAAAGCTCCAGCTTTTTAGAGCTGACATGAAATGAATGAAAGTATGAATGTATGAAAATACGTAACAGCCACATGAGTGAATGAAAGGGGTACCCGATGAATGAATGGGCAGATTGCAATGTCGGGCAGTAGTATCTGGTAGTGCACCCAGTGTTGCACCCTAACGGAATGGGATTTCAACCCGTGGCCACAGGCGAATCCATTGGTCCAAAAGACCGCTAACCCCAGTATGCGGGGCGTAACAACGTGCACTGGCCTATGAAAGTGAAAAGAAAAGTAATGTATGAATGCATCGCATTATTTAAGAAATGAAGGCAGTGATGGGGGAAACATTTCAAAGAAGAAAGCCCCCGTCCACTGATGTTTACAAATGAAAGCATGTATGCATGTATGTATAGTATGTATGGAATGATGAATGCATGACTGAAAACCTATGTTGCTATATTTTAACTGTATGAAGTAATGCTTACTGAGTATTCGTCTCATTTTAGTTTTTATGTGTGCTCCTTCCCCCACAGGAAGCTAAATGAGCAATACGCTTCAAGAGGGATATGGCCAAAGCGGAAGAGCACGATGGTCTAGGCATGAGGGTTTTAAATGTATGGAAGGCCTTTTTATTTTAAGATTCATGTTTTCTGCTGTAAACCTCTTTTATTATAAAAGTACATTTTATTTTATAACATAGAGTCTTGCACCCTGGGAAGAACAATAAAATATTTTAAATAGAATGGTAATTCCCGTCATTCTTTTCTAAAATATTTAGTAAAAACACCCACCACAAGGACGGGCGTTACAGACTATCAATCTTATTTTTTCTTAATCTCCATAGAAAATGAATTGGAGGATCATAAATTGAAGGAAAATAAGTTTTAGAAATAAACTCCCTGGATTTCTTGGGTTTTGTAGCCCCTTTATTCTCTTTAGTCATTTTAGCTTGTTGGTCAGTCACATCCCGATCGGTTTCTTTCACCTCGTACTCGGTTTTCTTCTTCTCGGACTCCACATTTTCAACAGCTTCTGCATCACGCTCGGTATTTACCGACTAGTCATATGTCTGCCCACTTCTCAACGCTATGGCTTTGACATGTTCCTTCAGATTGGTCACAGTGTTGCTTAGTAAAGTCCTTGTTGTCCTCTCGGTAAGCATGTTTGAGAGCTAATCAATTTGTACCTCAAGATTGCGGATTGAAACCGAGTTGTTTTGGATCACCATATCAATCTTTTGTTGTGGTCATTGCTGTGGAAATTGTTAAGGTGGTCTGGCCACACTTGGTTATTGCTCCATGAAAAATTAGGGTGATTTGTCCATCCGGGATTGAACATGTTTGAATAAGGATTATTTTGACGTTGGAAATTGGACACATAATGGGCTTGTTCATAACTCGGTTGGGCAAAAGGATTCCCCACTTGGCAATCTACACTTGAATGATTTCCTGCGCAATGATCACAAACAATATTAGTTTGAATAGCATTAACATTCATTTTACCTATTTGTTTGGATAGATTTGCCAACTGAGCTGCAATTGTGGACATAGAGTCAAGCTCAACAACGCTGGCCACCCTCTTTGGCATTGCTCTCACTACGGCCCACTGATAGTTGTTAGACGCCAACTCTTCCAAAAGTTCATATGCGACTTCAGGGGTCTTACTCATTAATGCTCATCCAGGGGCTGCATCAACCATAGATCGATTTGTGGGTCCCAAACTATTGTAAAATGTCTGTACTTGAAGCTAGGCTGGGAGGTCATGATGTGGGCTCTTGTGCAATACATCCTTGTATCTCTCCCATGCCTCATATAATGATTCACTCTCAGATTGGGTGAAGGTAGTGATATCATTCCTTAACTTCGCTGTCTTGGCCAGAGGGAAATATTTTGCTAAAATATTTTGTGCCAACTGCTCCTAGGTGGTTATGATGCTAAACGGTAAAGAGTTCAACCAAGCTTTTGCTTTTTCCCTAAGTGAGAATGGAAAAAGTCTCAATCAAATCGCATCATCTGTCACTCCATTGTATTTGAAAGTATCACAAATTTCTAAGAAATTTGCAATATGGACATTAGGATCCTCTTGTGACAAGCCCCCAAACTGGACAGTTTGTTGGATCATTTGAATGATGGCCGGCTTGATTTCGAAGTTATTGGCTTGTATGGCTGGCTACCTTATGCTAGATGTCACCCCATTAACAGAGGGCATCGCATAGTCTCTTAACGCCTTGTGCTCCTGGTCGGCCATATTAAATTTTGAGGTGGTGACCTCTTTCTTCTTCTCTTTATTGATCCAACATAAGGTTCTTTCAATTTCGGGATTGAAGAGTGTATGCTTTAATGATTTAGATCAGCACATGCACTTCTGATTCCTGAAAATAAAAACCAACCTGAGATCTAATTTAAGCCAACTTTTAAAAATAAAATAAAATCTGAAGTAATAAAAATCTAGCTAGTATCAATATCAATAACAAATAACTATTCCCTGTCAACGGCGCTGATAAGTGTTATTTTCATGCGATTGTTATCACTCTTGTATTTATGAAAAGTGTCATTCTCCCTTCAATACTATTGATTTTATTTTATTTCTACAAATTTTTATTTATTTTCTTGGATTTCAAGGAATGAGAAGATTCAATGCAAAAGGAGGGCATTTTGGTACAAAAGAAGAGATTACGATCCAAACCGATGAGAGATAGCGATATTAGAAGAGAGTTGATGAGATTGGGGCAAGGAGTCTTGTCTCATGGGCAGCAAAGAGATGTCACTCGCCCAAAGGCGAGGAGACTTGCGACCAGAAGGCGCGACCAGGCTCTAGGCGGTTAGATTGGACGATTAGTCTAAACGACCAACATAAATGACCAACCTAAATGACCAGAAGGAGTTGCTCATTTGTGACTTACACACCCATTCAATTATGACCTCCATACCAGTTATATTCAGCGCACACGACATCTACTCTCTGGGATAATTCCTCCCGACCATGACCAATCTGCTACTAACCACCAAATCCGAGTCTCGAAAGCAATCTGTTGGTTACCAAAGCCTCTCAAACTTATAAATCCAAGCCGCATATCATTGAATCTTCCATTTTAGATAATTCTATATTCTTGGGATAATTTCATGTTATGTTAACATCTATCTTTAGAAATTATTTTTCCAGATTTTTAGGTAAGATTGTAGCCGCAGTTATCGTGTTTCTAGATTTGAATTTCAACATTTATTTAATCTGAACTTGTGGGATGAATAGGGTTTCGAGTTCTAAATCAAATATTGAAATTTTTTAGTTTTTATTCTTAAAGTATTATTTTGAGAAGGCATATCTGGGGGAGCAGAGGCGAGAGCCGAATGCTTCATCAGCGGACTTCAACAAAAAACACCAGTTTTATTCTTTTTCTTTTGAATTTCATTATGAACTAATTCTATTTTCTAGAGCTTTCATATAGCCTAGCA
The DNA here is from genome assembly GCA_003123785.1 of Pterocarya stenoptera. Lineage (NCBI taxonomy): Eukaryota > Viridiplantae > Streptophyta > Magnoliopsida > Fagales > Juglandaceae > Pterocarya > Pterocarya stenoptera. The sequence continues at coordinate 176,606 of QEOT01009654.1, read as the reverse complement.
CTGAACACACAGTTTATAGTTCAAGTTATTTTAACTTCAATATTTCTATGATTGAGTGTTTATGCTTTGTTCTTAATGCTTACAATTTTCTAGTTAATTATTGTTCAATCTTTTGGATTGCAATTAGACTGAGAGGTAATTTGTGTTTAAAGCTCTAGGACTAAATATCATTCGTTGAGCGAAAGCAGAGATGCTTTACCGTGACTAGTGTGATTTTCAAGAAAAATCCAAAGAACTTAATGAGTTTCCAATTAGTTAAATTCATATAGAGATATGGAATTATTAGTTGGAGATATTTTAGGTATTGTTCAAAAGAAAATATTGAATAGTTAAGGAATTTTTATCATCAACTTGGGAGAATTGGGATTCTATAACAAGGAAGAATAAATTGTGTGAGATTTACTAGGTGAAGAAAAACGCTCTAGATCTATTGTCATTAATTTTAAAATCTTACTTTTAATGTTCTCTTCTTCAAATTAATTTAGATAAATCATTCTTCAAATTTTGGTTTTCCAAATAGTAATTAATTTAGTCAATTTTAATACTCAATAAAATAATTATTCCCTATGGATTCGATAACTATTTTCTTTTAAACATTTTATTACTTGTTACGATTATGTGCACTTGCCGATATATTTTTATTTGAACAAGCGCAAAAAACATGGTGTGTTAAAAATATATCTGCAAATGCACAGAATTGTAACAAGTAATAAAATGTTTTAAAGAAAATAGATACCAAACCCACAGGGAATAATTATATTATTGAGTATTGAAATTTACTAAATTAATTGCTATTTAGAAAATCAAAATTTGAAGAATGGATTATCTAAATTAAACTGAAGACAAAAGCATTAAAATTAATATTTTAAAGATAATAAGAATAGATCTAAAGCGTTTGATTTTACCTGGCAAATCCCACACAATTTATTATTCCTTGTTATAGAATTCGAATTATCCTAAATTGATGATAAAAATTCCTTAACTATTCAATATTTTCTCTCGAACAATACAAAAAATATCTACAACTAATAACTCCATATCTCTATATGAATTTAACTAATTTGAGACTCATTAAGTTCTTTGGATTTTTATTGAAAATTACACTAATCGTGGTAAAGCATCTCTGCTTTCGCTCAACTAATAGTGTTTAATCCTAGAGCTTTAATCACAAATTACTTCTTGGTCTCACTGTGATTCAATACATCGAACAATAGCTAGCTAGAAAATTGCAAGCATTAAGAATAAGGAATAAACACTCAATCATGGAAATATTGTAAATAAAATAACTTGGAACATAAATTGTGTGTTTAATGCCAGACTACATGAAAACTCTAGAAAATAAAATTAGTTCATAATGAAAATAAAAAGAAAAATAATAAAACTGGTATTCTTCGTTGGAGTGAGTTGATGAAGTATGCACCTCTCGCTTCTACTCCCCTAGATCTACCTCTTTGAAAGAAACTCAAATAATAAACTATGAACTATCGAAACCTAAACTCAGACTCTCTAAAACTCAAAACTCCCAGACTCATATTCTAACCCCCTATTCATCCCACAAGTCGAGATTAAATAGATGTCGAAATTCAAATCTAGACACAAGATAAATGCGGCTACAATCTAGCCTAAAAATCTGAAAAATAGCTTCTAAAGATTTATGTTAACAAAAAAGAAATTATCCCAAGAATAACGGGATTATCCAAAATGGAAGATTCAGTAATATGCGGCTTAAATTGTAGAATTGGATTTGGTCACCAACAGATTGATTGCCGAACTCGGAAGGGTTTGGTGGTCAGCAGCAGATTGTTCCCGTTCGAGAGGAATTATCCCACCGAGTAGATGCTATGTGCGCCGAATATAACTAGTCTCCTTGCGTAGCGAGTGGAAAGACTCCCGACCTGGATGATAGACTCCTCTCGCTAACCTACCGAGGGGTAAAGCTGCTCGTCTTTTGTCTCATTGTTGCCCAAGATGTTGTTTAGGTTGGTTGCTTAAGTTGGTCGTTTAGACTGGTCACCCAATCTTGTCGCCTGGAGCCTTGCGCCTAGTCTTCGTGCCTAGAAGGTCAAATATATTGCTCGCCAATTCTAGTCATGCGTTCTGGTCGTAAGTCTCCTCGCCTAAATCTCATCGCCTCTCTTTAGATCTCGCTGCCTCTCATCTTTTTAGATCTATAGTCTCTTCTTTTATACCAAAATGCTCTCATTTTGCGCTAAATCTTCTCATTCCTTCAAATCCAAGAAAATAAAGAAAAATATATAGAAATAAAATAAAATCAATAGAATTGAAGGAAAAATGACACTTTTCATAAATAAAATAGAGATAAAAATCACATAAAATTAACACCTATCAACTGCGTAACCGAATGAGGCTCTAGAGTCGCTTCGAGCGCCTTATACCAGAACATCAAATCAGCGGGTTCATCAGTGGACTGAAGGAGCCTATCAAGACAGATGTTCAAGTGGCAAAACCCACCACCCTTATGGCAGCAGTAGGCTTGGCCCAATTATTTGAGGGTAAAGCCCAAAATTATAAACAAAAGTCTCGTCTCATGGAGGCTAAAAGGCCAGCGGGTAATCAAACACTAGCACAAGGAGTTGGCCCTTGTGCAGGCAACCTGAGGCCGAATAAAATTTAGATTAATTATGCCAGCTACTTTAAACAGATAATCAAAATAGGGAAGACAAGAGATTCATCCAAACCACAGAAAAATAACTCTGTTTTCAATTGAAAATCAAAACTTTAGAATGTCCAACTAAACCAACAAGCTGGGCTGAAATAGCTGTAAATTCAAAAATATCAGGATTTTATCAAACATAGAAAAATCCTAATAAACACAAGAAAAATAAATAAGTAAATAAAGAAGCAATTTGCCAAAAATAGAGCCAAAATTGAAACCAAAATCTCTTCCTAACCGAGAAACGAAATATTACCATAAAAGACAATAAATCTCTAAAACTGGAGATTTGTAAGGGAAAATAACTAATTTTGAACTCGAAAACGATGCACACCTAGCATATCTAGTGACCACTGCGTGTGCACCGAAAAGAGCTTTCCGAATTAGAGTCATATGCATGAATCCAATACTCATAGCCAAAGTTATGACCAAAATATCAATACGTACTCAAAACTATCCCAAATCAAGGAAAAATTATTGTTTCTTGATTGACTTGCCCTGACCTGCCGTCTCGAGGTAGTTCAGCGCCATCAGCGTGCAATCTAACAGGTCGGCATCATCTGACTCGGATCACCCTGCATCACAACCCCACAACACGTCGGCTAAGTGCAACTAAACTGAAAGATAGGAGGGACAAGGGACTTTGTTTCAATTGTAATGAGAGGTTCACTCCAGGAAACTGTCGCAAAAGACTCTTTTTTATTGTAGGGTAAAAAGACACGGATGGAAGTGACAAACTAGAAGAGGATGGTGCAACTGGACAAGGAGGAGGATGAAGTTGTGCCTAAGATCACTTTGAATGCCATTGGGGGTAGTGACAGGACATGAACCCTAAGAGTTGCTGGAAAGGTTGCTCCCAATCGAGTAGAGTTCTTGGTAGATTTCGGTAGTATCCAAAATTTTTTGGGTGAAAGGGTTGCAAGGCGGTTGGAGCTGAAACCAAAGACAGGAAAGAATTTATAAGTAGTGGTTGCCAATGGAGATCAGGTCCGAAGCGGGGGATACTATCGTGCAATTGAGGTCAAGTTAGGTGGCTGTCTGTTCAGTATTGACTTATACTTATAGCCCTTAGTTGGATGTGAGGCGATGTTGGGGACATCGTGGTTGAGCTCGCTGAGCACCATGGTGTGGGACTTCTCGTTTATGAAGATGGCATTCTAATGGGAAGGAAAGGAAGTGGAACTAATGGAGACTTGGGCCCTTAGAAGAAGGTTGGTCAATAGCGAGGCTATACGGAGGAGTTTTCAAAAGGGTGAACTAGGGTCTATGCTCCAACTCAATGCCATTACACTGGGCATAGGCAATGCAGGGCCCTCTTCAGAAGACCCAAGGATGTTGCGGCTATTCGATCTGTTCAAGGGTTTATTTACAAAACCCAAAGGAGTGCCACCACCAAGAAGCCATTGTCACAAAATATCATCCTTGCCAGAACCTAAAAGTGTAGGCACCGGTTTGTAAGCATGAGACCCTATCGTTACCCACACTTTCAAAAGAATGAAATCAAAAGCTTGGTATCTCAATTGGTCACGTCCGAGATGGTGAGGCCCAATACCAACCCTTACTCATTGCCAGTCTTACTAGTGAAGAAGCATGATGGGTCATGAAGATTGTGCATAGACTATCGAGTTTTAAATAAAATCACTATTAAGGACTATTTCCAATTCTGGTTATCGACGAGTTGTTGGATGAATTATTCGGCACACAGATTTTCTCCAAATTGGATTTAATATTGGGATATCACCAAATAAGGATGCATAATGGGGATGTGGAAAAGACGGCCTTACAAACTCACCATGGACATTATGAATTCCTTATGATATCCTTTGGGCTTACCAACGCCTTGTCCAAATTTCAATCACTCGTGAATGAGGTATTTGCTTAGCAATTAAGAAATTTTGTTTTAGTATTCTTCAAAAATATTTTCATTTTTAGCAAGAATTGGGAAGACCATGATTTGAAGCACGTTGAGACAGTCTTGAAAGAACTATGAAAGCACCAATTATATGTCAAAAAGGAAAAGTGTCAATTTGGCCAAACAGAAGTGAAGTACTTAGGCCATGTAATCTTTGGAAAAGGGGTATCTATTGACCCAGAGAAAATTGTGGCAATTCTAGATTGGCCCAAACCTGAGACAGTCAAGGCCCTATGAGGATTCTTAGGATTAACCAGCTATTGTAAAAAATTTATAACAAATTATGGAACCATAGCATGACCCCTGACATTACAACTAAAAAAGAACTCATTTGCATAGACAAGCGAAGCAGATCGAGCGTTTTAAGATTTGAAGAAATCCATGACCAAGGCACCAACTTTGGGCGTACTTGATTGTTCAAAGGAATTCATCATTGAATGTGATGCATCTAGTAGTGGCATTGGGGTGGTACTCATGCAAGACCAACATCCACCAGCTTACTTCAGTCAAATCCTCCATGTAAGACATCTACAACTATCCACCTACGTGAAAGAGATGTTGTCTTTTATAACAGTAGTTCAAAAATGGCGGTCGTATTTGTTGGGAAAGAGGTTCATAATATGCACGAAACAGAAAAGCCTAAGAGACCGGCTTTCACAAGTGGATTTTGGAATGAACTCTTTCGACTGAATGGCACTCAATTCAATTTTAGTACACATATCACCCGCAAACCAACGGGCAAACGAAAGTGGTAAACTGAACTGTCTAAATGTACTTAAGGTGCTTCACAGGGTTGAATTCTGTTACAATACCACCTGCTATCTCTCCACAGGGAAGACACCGTTAGAAATAGTGTATGGTAGACAAGGTTGATACGTTCCTACAAGAACGAGATGCACTGTTGAAGGAAGTACATACTAATTTACAGGAGGCCCAAGAGAGAATGAAGAAATATTATGATCAAAAGCAGATAGAGGAGTTTGTTGCAGGTGATTGGGTGTATTTGAAACTACAACCATATAGGCAAGCTTCACTAGCCATAAGGCATAATCTCAAATTGGAACCAAAATATTATGGACCTTACCAAGTCCAAGAACATGTCGACGAGGTCACATATCGATTAAAGCTACCGGAGGAGTCTAAATTACACCCAGTTTTCCATGTCTCCCTATTGAAAAAGGCTTTAGGGGAAGGGATAGTTGCGTATAGGAACATGCCTGAGGTTAAGAATGCCACTGGAAGGTCACAACCAATTCCCATAGCCGTCTTGGACGCAAGGAACTGATGGAAAGCTAAGGTTTTAGTTTAATGGCAAGGTTTGTCTTTTGTAGATGCCATTTGGGAGTCCGTAGAAGAAATGGTGTTGTGATATCCTTATTTCACCCTTAAGGGCAAGGACATTTTTATGGGGGAAGGAATGTTATAGCTAGAGGTGGCAATGTGTGCTTAGTAGCATTAGTTAGACAACTAGAACTATAGGAGAGACATTTACATCAGAAGCATTCGTGATCTATTTGTAGTATTCATTATCTAATAGTATTTGGTTAATATGTAGGTGGTAGTATTTTATATTTCTAAGATTTTTAGTGGTTTGAAATTTTTCATACTACTACAATGTCGGTTTTAGAGTCAATATTTGTTATTCTATCTTAATATAGCCTCTATAAAAGGGGAGTCTACAAACACGTTTTGTAACCCAGACTCATAATATAATGCACAACTATACAAGATAATGGCTTTGTGAAAATGTCTGCTAGTTGATTTTTGGTGGACAAAAACTAAATGTTAATGACCTTTCAAGCTATCATGTCACAAACAAAATGAAAGTCTTTTTCCACATGTTTTCATGTGGGCATGAAACACGAAGTTAGCTGAGAGATAAGTAGCATTGATGTTGTCACACCACATAATTGGTGGTTTAGTAACTAAGATGCCAAGTTCTTTGAGTAATGCAAGTAGCCACTGAAGCTCTACTGCAATATTAGCTACAAACTTATACTCTACTTCTGTGTTTAAGCAAGCGACAATAGCCTACTTCTTGTAGCTTGAAGAAATAAGATTCCACCCAAAGAGTATACAAAAACCACAAATGTACATTTGAAAGTCTTGCAACTGTGTGCATGATGACTTTTGTAACAAAAGACCAAAGTGAATGGTTTGCTTGGGTAGCACATTAGGCATTTCATAGCTTGCCAATGAGTGAGCTTTGGGTTGTGCATGAACTGAGAAAGATATTTTATTGTGAATCCAATATCTGGCCAATTAATTGAAAGATATTGTAGGGCACCTACAATGCTTCTGAAAATACTAGGATCTATAAAATTGTCCATCAAAGGTTGTAAGACCAATGGATGTGGCCATGGGAGTCCCAATCAACTTGGCCTTAACTATTTTAGTTCATTGGCCAATATCCAGAATATGACATTGCTATAATAAGATTATATAGCCTGGCGATGAATAACTTCAATTTTCAAAAAGCAATTTAGAGATCCCAAATCTTTAATTGCAAATCCAAAATGTAAGGCTTGTAGTGGTCGTGGCTCTGGCTCTAACTCCAACTGACCTTCTCGAGGCAGGGGGCATGGTCGTGAACCACCTTCGTCCTCTGGTCCTAAGCCTGTATGCCAAATGTGCAACCAAACAGGGCACAAAGCCCTTCGGTGCTATCATCGCTTCAATGAATCCTATCAAAGAGATTCTCCTTCGAACATCCAGGCCTATTTTATAGCTCCCATGCAGAATTCAGAAAACAATTGGCACCCTCACTCTGGTGCATCTCACCACCTTACATCCTACTTGGCCAATTTGAATGACAACTTCGATGAGTACAATGGATCTGATCTAATTCATGATTAGCCAATCAAACACTTTGGCACAACCTAGTTGACCACACCTGATTTATTTCCTTCTTCATAATGTTCTTTGCGTGCCTTACATTAAGATAACCTTGCTCAAAGACTTACTATCGATACTAACAAATTTTTTGAATGGCAAGGAAATAGAGAAAAATCTATCACGTGGGCTGAGTAGACATGTCATTGAACATTATTGGCCTCCTATAAAGATTGTCCACCCCTTGTCAGATTTGTAATGCCTATCCTTGTGGTGGGACTTTAGAAAATAGTTTTTAGAAAATGAGACAGGAATTACAAACCCTTTTAAAACTTTTTTATTTTCTCCCCAGGATATAAAAGACTCTATGTTTTAAATTAAAACATACTTTATAAATCAAAGAGAGAGTTTTGCAGCGAAAATCATTAACTTAAATTAAAATGCCTTTGACAAAATTCTGACTTTTATACATTATGTAAAAACTTGCCTAGGCTTCTGTCACACTTCCATTCGTCAACATAAATTAAAACATATATTGCAATGCTACCCAAAACATTAATAAATAGAGATGAGTCAAACAGACAACCATGAAAACCAAGTTCCTATAATCTATTGCTCAGTCAAGAAGGGCCTACTTTAAACAATACAAGGCTTTGTGTAATTTACACGTGATGAGGGAATTAAGCATGAGCAAATCTAGGGGGTTGAGTCATGTAAATCTCTTCAGACAAAGATCCATGTAAAAAGGCATTTCGAACATCAATTTGCCATACTGACCAACCAAAAGAAACAATAATATAAAGAATTAGGTGTACCATTGTCAGCTTGATCACTGGACTGTGTATTTATGAGTAGTTAATACCTGATTGTTGAAGAAAGCCTTTGGCCACTAATCTCACTTTATACCATTCAATCTCACTGTTTGCATTGCATTTGATGCGAAAAAGTCTAATTGGAACCAATGAAATTACGAGTGGTATGGGGTAGAACCAAAGGCCACATTCCACTTTTAAAAATGCATCGAATTGCTTATTCATGGTGGCATGTCACTCAAATGATTTAGCCACTGTTGTGTAGCGAGTTGGTTTGGTATTGGTTGGTTCAATCTCAGTAATGAAGGCTTTGGGCAGTAGGCCTCAGACATAGCCATCAATATAGTGTTTGGATCGAGATATATTGTCCCTAGAATGAGTGATCATGGAATGTCGGGTAGTGGTTGGCACGGTAGTAATCGTGGGAGCTAAAGGTTCGATAGCCGCCGCCACAGGACCATGCCAGACAGCAAGCGACGCAACAGGTCAGCCTCGACGCATGGTATGTAAGATGTGAACGGAGTAGTTATGGTGGTTGTGTAATTGAAGTGATGAGATTATATGCGAAGTGTTATATTGTGGTGATGTGTTGTGTGATGCATTATGAGGTGTGAAGTTGTGTAGTGTGAAGTGATGGGGCTGTTATGTAGTGTGTGATGTAGTTGTGAAGTGTTTGGATTACGGTGAACTATGCTCTGTAGAGTAGTCTGTATTGTGGCTGTAAGTAGTGTGAAGTGACAGGACATTGTGCTGTGTGATGTAGTTGGTGATATGGTAGTGTGTTGTGAAGTGATGGGGTTGTGTAACTGTGGAATGGCAGGATGCCACTGGAAGTATTGGGATGATTCATGTAGTTTGAAGTGCAGTGTGAAATGATTGGATGTGGCATAATCATGATGTGGTTGTATGTCATGTAGATCGAGTGAAGTGTCGGGATAAGCTATGTAGTTGGGCGGATTGTACGAAGTCTCATGTTGGTTGAGTTTGAGTTGAATGTTAGCGTCGGAGTGTATGAGACTTGTGTAAACAAGCAGGTGTTTTAGTGGAGTATATGTTGATCTTAGGTGATAAAAGAGGTAGGGTACATGTGTAATTTGGTTGGACACATGTGATGAGCAGATTTACCATATGTAATGGATAATCTGTCCTAAGCATGAGTACACGATGTTTAAGCCTCAAGGTTGGTTTACAGTTGTGTATTATGCTTGGTTTGGATTATGATGAAGTGTTTGTTAGGTTATACATGAATGAAGGAATGGATGTATGTATTGACCAGGATTGGCTTGTATAACTTGCTTAGTTCGGGTTATGCATCGGAAGTGATGGTTGGGTAGGAAGAGCATGGCGAAGGTGATAGTGTGTCTTAACCTTGGAAGTGAATCATGGAGGTTCACTTTAAAGGATAAGAACATAGAGTAGAATGTTATTGTTGAAGGTGACCTCAAGTGGGTCCCAAGCTATGGGTTGCTAATTTAGAAAACATGGTAAAGGAAAGTATAGAAGATAGACTTGGATGATAGAGTGTGTCTAAGTGAAGGAAGTCCTAATGAAGAGAAGTTTATATATTTTTCTAAGTTTAGTTACTTAGAAACTTGAAAAGGGAATGACGTTTGTTTAATGGTATATGTAAGTAAGTCCTTCTATGGCAGCCCCTATTTGTGCACCCAAAGTAATAATTGTATGCATGTGAATGGATGTTATACGTTGTCTGTATTGTCTATATTTTCCATGAGATGAATTATTGAGATTTATGCTTGATGCTTTTAAATGATATGACGAATGTGTATTTAAATGAGGCTATGAAATGTGTTTTAAAAGATGCCATAAATGGATGTTTAAAGGATGCCATGAAATGATGTTTATGATGATGTTTAAGCTTATGATTTTAAATGATGTTTATGAAATGAATGGACTGATGAAATGAGTGAAAAGGAAAGGACTAAATGAATGAAAAGGAAAGGGAATGAATGAATGTTTTAATGTATGAAAATACTTAGTAGCCATGACTAAATGAATGATGGTACCAAAGGACTGGGCAGATTGCAATGCCGGGTAAGTAGTACTGGTAGTGCACCTAGTGCTACCCCCTGACTAAAAGGGATTCCCAAACTGTGGCTACGAACAGAATCCGGGTCCAAAAGACCACTAACCCCAACACACGGATTATAACAATGTGTACCATCCAGAGGAAAGTGAAAAGAGTAAACTAATGTATGAATGCTTTACTTTCTTTATGAATGAATGTACAAGGTGTGGTAAACGTTTTAAGAAATGAAAAACCTTTTTAAAGAAAAACTCCACCTTGTAATATTTTCAAATGAAATGAATGCTTACGAAAAATATGTATGATGAATGCATGACTGAAAACATATGTTAGTATATTTTGACTGTATGAAGTAATACTTACTGAGTATTCGACTCACATTAGTTCTTATGTATATTGTTCCCCCTCTCAGGGACAAAATGAGGAAGAAGTTCCAAGACAGATATGGCCCAAGGGAAGTGTGACAGAAGCCTAGGCAAGTTTTTACGTAATGTATAAAAGTAATAATTTTGTAAAAGGCCTTTTAATTTAACTTAATGATTTTTGTTGCAAAACTCTTTCTTAGATTTATAAAGTATGTTTTAATTTAAAACATATAGTCTTTTATGTCCTGGGGAGAAAAGGAAAAAGGTATAAAAGGGTCAGTAATTCCTGTCTCATTTTCTAAAAACTATTTTCTAAAGTCCCTTGAGATATGGGGTGACTTGCGCCTTCCATAGAATATAGGTGTCATGTGGAAACTTGATTGTAGTGAAATTTGGAAGGGGGTGACAGGGGGAGTAAAAAATTGACGTGAAATTTGAAATTTGTAGTAAAAAAAACTGACGTGAGTCAATTGGTTCTTGGTACCATTTCAAGGTATGGACTTAATTGAATAATTTCAGCTCACTCAATTGTGGTGCATCGTGTATTATTAAAAGGAATCAATTACAATGCTTGAATATGAGTCTAAGAGATACTGATAAGATAGATAATGAGCAATTGTACAAGACTTAATATCTAAGTCTAACTATGATATGATTGGTTAATCTTTTGGTTGAACTTTATCTTGTGTGGACTATCTTGCTTGACAGAATCTTTGGGACAGTCCTTAGCATTTGAAAAGCATTGGACGAACTTGGCCGAAAATCTTGTAAGATGAGCTTGGTTGTGGCCACGACTGTTGAACTAGGTGATTTGCAAATACCCATTGTGATCATGTCTCAATCAGATCTAGTTTCAATGAGTTAGAAAAGGAAAATGAACAGGTGTAACCCACGGTGACTTTGAAGCTGACGGTTACAATGTGGATGAGGAAGTGATGATCAATCCAGAGAGGCAGGAAGGGATTGGGGAGAGGTGTGTGAGAATAGACAAGAAGAAAGGAGTTGGGCTTACTAGAGAAGGCTTCAATTCAAGCAATAATCCTATGTAGCATGAGAATAGGTTGGGATTGTATGTATTATGCTTGGTTTGGATTATGATGAAGTGTTGGTTAGGTTATACATGAGTGAAGAAAGGATGTATGTATTGACTAGGATTGGGTTGTATAACTTGATTAGTGCAAGTTATGCATCAGAAGTGATGGTTGGGTAGAAAGAACATGACGAAGGTGATAATGTGTTTTAACCTTGGAAGTGAATCATGGAGGTTCACTTTAAAGGATAAGAACATGGAGTAGAATGTTATTGTTGAAGGTGACCTCAAGTGGGTCCCAAGCTATGGGTTGCTAATTTAGAAAACATGGTAAAGGAAAGCATAGAAGATGGACTTGGATGATAGAGTATGTCTAAGTGAAGGAAGTCCTAAGGAAGAGAAGTTTATATATTTTTTAAGTTTAGTTATTTATGCACTTAAAAAGGGAATGACGTTAAGGTTATGTATATATGTAGGTTGTCATCTGACACGTACATGAATGGACTGCATGAAATGTAAATAGCATGGAATCTGGGTAAGTATTATATTCATACTCTTTTAGAGTTTTCTAAATGATATAAAATGAAAATGAAAAGTTTCTCATTATAATGCTTTATGAAATGAAATGATGTTTTATGAAAGTATGCTAAGTATAAGTGTTTAATAATATATGTAAGTAAATGACTTCTTTGGCAACCCCTATTTGTGCACGCAAAGTAATAATTTTATGCATGTGAATGGATGTTATACTTAGTATGTATTGTCTATATTGTCCATAAAATGAATTATTGAGGCTTAAGCTTAATGCTTTTAAATGATGTTTAAATGATGCGACGAAATTGTGTTTAAATGAGGTTATGAAATGTGTTTTAAATGATGCCATGAAAGGATGTTTAAAAAATGTCATGAAATGATGTTTATGATGATGTTTAAGCTTATGCTTTTAAACGATGTTTATAAAATGAATAGACTAACTAGATGAGTGAAAAGGAAAGGACTGAATGAGAGGAAAGGAAAGGGAATGAATGAATGTTTTAATGTATGAAAATACTTAATGGACATGACTGAATGAATGATGGTACCAAAGGATTGGACAGATTGAAATACCGGGTGAGTAGTACTGATAGTGCACCCAGTGCTACCCCTGATTGAAAGGGATTCCCAACCTGTAGTCATGGGAGGGATCCAGGTCCAAACGACCACTAACCGTAACACATGGGGGATGTAACAGTGTGTACCAGCCAGAGGAAAGTGAAAAGAGTAAACTGAATATATGAATGCTTTAGTTTCTTTATGAATGAATGTACAAGGTGTGGGAAATATTTTAAGAAATGAAAGACCTTTTTAAAAAAAAATTCCACCTTTTAATGTTTTCAAATGAAATGAATGCTTACGTAAAATATGTATGATGAATGATGAATGCATGACTAAAAACCTATGTTAGTATATTTTGACTGTATGAAGTAAAACTTACTAAGTATTCAACTCATGTTAGTTTTTATGTATGTCACTCCCCCTCTCAGGGACAAAATGAAGAAGAAGTTTCAAGACAAACATGGCCCAAGGGAAGTGTGACAGAAGCCTATGCATGTTTTTATGTAATGTATAAAAGTCATACTTTTGTAAAAGTCCTTTTAATTTAACTTAATGATTTTCTTTGCAAAACTCTTGCTTAGATTTATAAAGTATGTTTTAATTTAAAACATAGAGTCTTTTATATCCTGGGAAGGAAAGGAAAAAGTTTTAAAAGGGTCAATAATTCCCGTCTCATTTTCTAAAAACTATTCTAAAGTCCAACCACAAGGATGGGCGTTACAAATCTGACAAGGTGGGCAGAGAAAATTGAGACAAAACACGATGAACAACTCTAAACGCTGGATGGCCCATCCTTGAGTGTCATTGAGAATGATAAGTGCGCTCCCCGACAAAGGCAAGGGGTGGACAATCTTTATATGAGGCCAATAATGTGTAAAGGCCATGTCTACTCAGCCCGCGCAATAGAGTTTTCTCGATTTCCTGGTCCTTCACAAAAAAAAAAACTATGGATGAAATTCAAAAAATTTATTAGTATCGATAGTAAGTCTCTGAGCAAGTTTATCTTAATGTAAGGCACACAAAGAACATTATGGAGAAGGAAAGAAATCAAGTGTGGTCAACCAAGTTGTGCCAAAGTGTTTGATTGGCAAACCAATACCATTACTGATGTGAATCAGCTTAGATCCATTGTACTCGTCGAAGTTGAGATTCAAATTGTCCAAAGGATGTAAGGTGGTGAGATGCACCAGAGTGAGGGTACCAATTGTTTTCTGAGGTCTGCAAGGGAGCTATAAAGTAGGCTTGGATGTTTGAAGGAGAATCTCTTTGATAGGATTCATCGAAGTAATGATAGCATCGAAGGTTGTGTGCCTTGTTTAGTTGCACATTTGGCATACAGGCTTTGGACCAAAGGACGAAGGTGGTCTATGACGATGCCGCCAGCCTCAAGAAGGGCAGTTGGAGTTAGAGCCAAAGCCATGACCAGTAGTGTTTGAGAATCGACTGCCACGATCACCTCATGAACCACCGGTGCAGGCAGCAACATTGGCACCGACAAGAGACAATTCAATAGACAATTGGTAATGTTCGAAGTGAGCTCAAGAGCAAGCATATGACCATAAAGATGTTCCAATGAAGTCAGATGGTCTCTAGTGGTGACTGACATCACAAACGAGTTATATTTTAGGTCCAAGACCCACTAGCAAGAAGGAAACAAGTTTGAAGTCCTTTAAGGGCTAATCAACAATAGTAAGAGTATCGGCCATGCTAGTGAATCTATGAAAATAGTGTGAGATAGAGGTGTTTCCTTTTTTTAGGGTAGCGAGTTGGTAGTGTAAATTCATGGAGCTTGCTCAAAAGGAGGAGGTAAACTTGCACTCAAGGGTACGTCATACCTACCTTTGAGTTGTGCATTTAGCAACATGTGTGAGAACGGTTTTTGACAAGGAGGAGTTTAGGGCATTGAGAATGTGTTGATCTTGCATAATCCATATGGTAAAGGCCATATTATGGACAAAGGATTGGGTGGGTGTGGGAAGAAGAAGAAGAAGAAGAGGAGGGAGGGCAGGGTGTGGAATCGTCAACATAGCCAAAGAGATGAAGACCCTTGAGATATGGGGTGACTTGCTCCTTCCATAGAAAATAGTTGTCACGTGTAAACTTGATTGTAGTGAAATTTGGAAGGGGGTGACAAGGGGAGGGAGTGTTTGATGATATGACTAGCCGAGAGAATAGAGGGGATGAAAGATGGGATTCAGAGTGCTGAGAAGCTTGGTCCTCCATTGAAAAAAAATTGATGTGAGTCAATTGGTTCTTGATACCATTTCAAGGTATGGACTTAATTGAATAATTTTAGCTCACTCAATTGTGGTGCATCGTGTATTATTAAAAGGAATCAGCTACAATGCTTGAATATGAGTCTAAGAGATACTAATAAGATAGATAATGCACAATTATACAAGACTTCATATCTAAGTCTAACTATGATATGATTGGTTAATCTTCTGGTTGAACTTTATCTTGTAGATGTGGGCTATCTTGCTTAACAGGATCTTTGGGAGAGTCCGTAGCATTTGAAAAGCGTTGGACAAACTTGGCCGACCGTCTTGTAAGATGAGCTTGGTCGGGGCTACGACTGTTGAACTAGGAGAACTACAAATACCCATTGTGATAATGTGTCAATCGGATCTGGTTTCAATGAGTTCAAAAAGGAAAATGAACCGGTGTAACCCATGGTGACTTTGAAGCTGACGTTTACGGTGTGGACGAGGAGGTGATGATCAGTCTAGAAAGGCAGGAAGGGGTCAGAGAGAGGTGGGTGAGAATAGACAAGAAGAAAGGAGTTGGGCTTACTAGAGAAGGCTTCAATTGAAGCAATAATCCTATGTAGCATGAGAATAGGTTGGGATTGCGTGAGTTAATGACATGTCATATTTTATTAGTAGGTGTAAACACGGAAGACCAACACATCTGAAAGTTTTCTCTATGGAGTATTTGAGAATAAAGTCTAGACTAATTTTAATGGTGTATAGACTCTTGACAAATAGTTTTCTGCAAGTGGACCCTAGGTAATATTTTAACACAAGGGAAAATTCGCTCAACCCAATAGCCCCAGTTCGATGGTCTTGAGAGTGTGAATACAAAAATCTAAACTCAGGACTAGGGATGTAACCAGCCCGGTTCAATACGGTTTTAGACATATTTTAGAATCGAACCGGTATACACTGGTTTTGAGATTTGGAGAACTGATACCACACTGGTTACACCCCTGAACCAGTAATTCCGGTTTTACCGGTTTCGGTCTGGTTTTTTTGGTATATTATATATATAGTATATATAATATGTTATATATATACATTATAGCATATAATAATAGAGTGATAATATATTGTATTATATTAATAATATATATTATAATTGTATCATAGACTATAGTGATAATATATAGTTATTTATATAGGATTTTAAATTTTAATGTTATTTTAATTAGTAATTTATAAGCATATAATACAAGATTATTTTATATATAATTATATATATTAGATATCAAAATTATATATAATATAAAAAATCATATAGAAAATTAAAATATATATTTATATGAAC
The DNA here is from genome assembly GCA_003123785.1 of Pterocarya stenoptera. Classification (NCBI taxonomy): domain Eukaryota; kingdom Viridiplantae; phylum Streptophyta; class Magnoliopsida; order Fagales; family Juglandaceae; genus Pterocarya; species Pterocarya stenoptera. The sequence continues at coordinate 160,296 of QEOT01009654.1, read as the reverse complement.
CGGTTCGGTCCAGTGTTAGAAAAAGAAAAACTGGAACCGAACTGATTTCGATCGGTTTTAAAAAAAATAGAATTGGTACCAAACCAAACCGATTTAGAATCAGACCAAACTCACCGATTCAGTTTGATTCGGTCCAGTTTACCGATTCACCGATTTTTTTTTTTTCACCTCTACTTAGGACGTTCAGTTTAAACAGCCTGCCTCAAGACCCAAGAGTACCACTACCCCAACATTTCTGGTAGCTAGTGTTATTTTGGAAGCACTGCTTCATTGATGTTATGACCAAACACTTCCAAATACAACCAACAAAAACGCCATGAGTTCAGTTCCCTTCGGTTTGTGTCATGGTATTTTTTTTTTAAATTTTTATATAAGAACCGAAGGCCACATGTCCAATAGTGACCCCGTCCCAATTTTATTAATAACCCTCACTTGTGGAGGAGGAATACCGTGGTTTACAAATCATCACAAAAGATTTACATAAAAAACGCCATTTCGCCATCCCTTGTGACTAGCCCAAAAGAACACCCCACCCAACTCAATTTCCACAAATAAAAATTTACAAACCAATAAGTACATCAAAAACCTGAACAAAAATAAACACGACGAAGCAATAACCTTATAATCTAAAATTTTACAAACCCAACTTATCCATCCGAATGATTCCCCTCAAAAATCTTAGCAAACACTGATCCCCTTCATAAGAAAAAGATATTCCATCCTCTCCTTGTCTAGCTAGAAAATCCGCCGCTTGATTCCCTTCACGATACTGATGACACACTGTAAAATTAACCCCATCAAGCTCTCTCATTACATCCTCCCAAAAATCCCACAAATATCAAATTGAACAGCGCCTCTTGATAAGCCAATCCACCACTAAGCTTGAATCACTCTCAATTATTACATTGAAAAAATTTAGTTGTTTACACAAAACCACCCCTTCCCAAATAGCTCTTAACTCAACTTTATTATTTGTACCATACCCAAAATGAGCAGAAAACGCCCCCTGTACCCTTCCAAAGTTATCCCTTCTTAATCCCCCACCTCCGCTATTTCCCGGATTCCCACGACAACTCCCATCACAATTTAACTTAACCCAACCAGTAGGAGGTTTTTCCCATCTCACCAAACTATGTCTACGGATCAAGTTTTCTGATTTAGGCACCCCCAGACTTTGTAAGATCCACTCATCATTCCGAGACAAAGAACCAGACTTCACCACATCCCTCACAATTGTACACATCCAACTTTTTATCGACCACCAAACTGCCTCAACAGTTTCATGCACTCCTTCCATACGAGCCCTGCATCTCCGTGTCCATAATCTCCACGTGACCAAACAAGGAATAATGCCAAGTAAAATTCCCTTGACTGAAGCCCCTTTGCACACCTAAACCAAACTGATATTCTAGCCCACCACGACGTGACCTGCATATAAGGAATTCCAATCTCAATACTAACTTTCTTCCATACCGATTCTGCAAACTCACCTTCACTCAATACATGATGAATCGGTTCCATACTTCCAACTTCACAACAATCACAACGTGATGCCAACATTATTCCCTTACTTTGCACTCTTTCATCCACCACTAAAGCTCTATACTGAGCTTTCCACACACAGACGGACACCTTTTTCGGGAGCATATTATGCCATATCCACTCCCTCCACTGAAGTATCTCCCCTCTCATTCTGATAACTTCCCAAGCACTAGCTGAAGAAAAAACACCATCCTTGGATGGTTTCCAAATAAAGATATCTAGTCCTGACTTACCCACCAAAATATTCTGCATAATATCAGCCGAAATCTCTCCTCCCACTAGATTCTCCAACTGATCATAATCCCAAGTCGAGTCAGCCCAACAATCCCGAATTTGCAGCTTTTTATTTTCAATATCCTCCACTCGGCCTAAGAGCGGACCTGAAGCTAGCCATTTATCAAACCAAAATGTGGCATTACCACGTCTCACCAAAACCTGCATGTTCTCTAAAACTAGAGGTAAAACTGAAACCACTGTCTTCCAAAACCTTGATCCCGATGGTGTGGCCAAAACACAATGACCAGCCTTCAAATATTTGGCACGAAAAAAATCTGACCACAGGTTATCTACTGTCATAATCCTCCAAGCAAACTTCATGTGCAACGACTTTTGAATTTCAGTAAGATCCCTTATCCCCAACCCTCCTTCTACTGTCGGTTTACACAGCTTCCTCCAAGACCTCCATTTCATCTTCTGCTTTCCACTGATATCCCCCCAAAAAAAATTTGATAACAAAGAATTTATCTGATTATAGATACCCAGGGGCACCTTGGTTTGTATCATGGTATGTATGCATATATAGTTCTTCAAATGATTTCATGAATCTAGTTTTGAATGAGTCCTAAATTATCATGTGCTTCTATTTCAGTACTATTTCTTGGCCAACTATCCTATAAGATTAACAAAATGAGTGGGGCCCCACAAGAAATTAAATTGGACGTGTATGGAACAACGTACTGCTGATCTTTTACCTGAAATGGCTGATTATAAATATATAATAAAGAATAGCATATATTTTAGGACAACGATTAACATTGTACGTGCGTTAAAAGTCAAACACATAAACAACAGGTTATGGGAAATGTTTTGTCCTTATATAAAGAACGTGTAGAAGCATCAAAGCCCTTGATTCAGAAAACAAGTTCTGGTATTGCGTGGAAGACTCCTCCAGTAGATGCTGTGAAGTTAAACAGTATTGATGGTCGATGCCATTTTTTTGGAGCGCGCAGTGCAGACCAGGTATTGGAGTGATATTGAGGGATGATGGAGGTATATTCTTTTGTCATCTAGCAGTATGGAGAATGAGGTGAATGATCCTATGGAGATTGAATTGTTAGCAATTCTAAGAGGGTTACAGCTGTGCTACCCAATGGGAATCAAGGAGCTCATTGTTGAAACAGTACAGTTTCACTTCTAAGTGTTAATGCAATTTTAGCTCCTAGCAGGGGAGTCTATGTCCATTCTAGGGAAGTAAGGAATTTGATGAAGATGATAGCTAAAGTCAAAGTGCAACATGTAGGGTGTATGGCCAATGAAGCTACTTATTGTAACGCCCCGGTCCCGGAAGGAGTCGGAGAGTTACTCCTTGTCACTCAAACCAACTGTAACGCCCCGGTCTCGAAACAGGTCGGTGAGTTACTCTTTGTCACTCAACATCATTTTTCAACCATATAGTTATAGACCCCAATGTTTTCAATAACACATATAACTCACTGTTTCAGATCAACCACTCTAATAAGATTAATCTAAACACCACAAAAAATTTCAAAATAAACCTATCAACCTTTCAAGATACCAAGTCAGCAGAGCAAAACAGAACTATCGAATAAAATCTCCAATAACCAAAATACCATTTTTGTACTTGATCTACTATGCTCAAGAAGTCTTATACACAATTTCTAGTCTTGATCCATAGCTGTACCATCAAAATCATCTGAAAAATGTTATGGAGATAGGAGTTGAGTTATCAACAACTCAGTAAGCAGAGAGCATATACTAGTATGTAAACATGAGCCCTTTTTAGAAAATTCGGAATGCAGAAACAAAACATTTCATTTTTATATGCAGATCTCAAAAACGTGTTATCAAAAAATCAGAGCAACTTTTCAATCTTTTAATACCCAAAGAACAACTGTTCATTTTTAAAGATACCTTCCATTTTCAAAGACTATTTTCATATTCAAAAACCAACTAGTCATATTCAAAGATCCGTTTTATATTCAAAGATCATTTTTTATATTTAAAAACCAACTGTTCATATTCAAAGACCATTTCATATTCAAAGAACATTCTCATATTCTAAAAACCATTTTCATATTCCAAAAACCATTTTCATATTCAAAAACCATTTTCATATTAAAAAACGCTTTGGCATAACATAACTGAACGTATTCATCTTATCATATCATATCATATCGTATCATATCATATACCATGTTTAACCCCCGTGGTAAGGTTGTGCCATTCCCGGTGGCCAAACCAGACAGTATCATATTGTAAAACTTCCCCTTTTTCAATCTTGGAACCCCAAGTGTGCACACAGAAAAGAACACGTAAAAGACCACTTTGTTTCCAAAGTGGGTGCACTTATATCATATCATATCATGTTGATATCAACCATGTCACATGAACCAGTATTATCATATCAGAACCATATTCAGAATCAGAACCAAAATAGATAAGTATGCCAAAGGTTTTTCATATCCATATCATACCACAACACGTGCTAAACATATTCATATCATTTCCATTTGATCAAAAACAGATCCAACTCATTTTATATCACATGTATAAAAATCTCAATGATATCATATTCACTCTTTTGCATATTTCAGAAATATGTCATATTGCTCATGTTTACATTATTCATGTCAAAAGTATTTCTTTTCTCTTTCATACATATATCATGAATGAATGCAAAACATATACTGAGGTTGTTTTTCATCTTTTTTTTTTTAAGACAAAATGCACATTTTTACAAACTAATCTCAATTCATTTCTTTTTATGCAATTCTAGCATAGGAACCCCGCTTACCTGGACTTCTTAGCTTTTCAAAATTTTTCTCAAAAATGCCGAACAAAAAAAAAAAATAGTCGCCACCTATAACATAAACACATAATTCCCCTAAATTTCCAATCAAACAGGTATTTCAGTATTTAAGCCTCAGATGCTAAAATAACTTATTTTAATCCTTCAAAACCTAAAATTCTTATAATTCCTAAAATACCACCATCACTTTCTAAACTCATCAATATCCAACTTAATAACTCCAACTAAAATATTAAATTCTAACTTATTTACCATTGGGATCTTACTATTATAATTTATAAAACTAAATAACATAACTATATCGAAATCATGATAAGTAGAAAATCATACTCAAAATCATCTCTCACATGAAAGCCCAGTTTTCAAATATACACATAAACATGTATGCAATTATGCGAAAAATCTAGTTTTCATTTACAAATATGAACATGTATGTAAATGCATTAATGCAACCAACAAACATTTGTACACATGACGAAACACGAATGTGACCCAAAACCTCATTTTTCTTGAAAATGATTATTTTCCAACGCAAGCCAAAAATCTCATTTGACTCAAAACACGCCATGAATAATGACCGTCATTTTCCTAGAAAATGGCCCAAATATAAATCAACCATTTATCGGACACTATAGGCGGTAATCATAGACAGGACTATACCACCATCCCTATAGTTTCTTTATCATCTCTCTCAAACCTTTCAATCCATTTATTTCAAACATACCCAAAATCTTCTTTCACATGAAAATCCAATTTTCAAATATATACACATGAGCATGTATGCAATCATGTGAAAACTCAGTTTTCATTTACAAACATGAACATGCGTGCAATTATGTAGTGTACAAGATACGACACAAATATCCCAACAGCCAACAAATCAACACATAATCCAAACACACAACAACTCCATCCTCCAATCCAACCGACCCCCTTACTCCTCGGACTCAATCTAGTATAACCAACCAGATCACAGTAAATATGAGTTAGTATAAAATACATTTAAATCTCAAAATTTCTTTGAAAAAATACTTTCAGGGCTATAATATACTTTTCGAAGGATCACGGAGATGCTAGAAGTGGTGGCAAAGCAACCAAACAGTGCAAAATGCACTATAGCCGTGGGTATCAAAATGCTAGATTTTGAACGGGTACAAATGAAGATTAGAGATTGCTAGGGAAGAGCTTAGGGATGTCAGCGAGGCTACTAGTGGAGGTCATTGGCCGTGGGTGGGGGCATGGGCGGCGGTTGAAAGCCCAAAAGCTCAAATCAGAAATGGAGATGGATAGGCTTCACCAGTGGCAGATCGGAGCTGAGGATGGATGGGTTAGATAGCTGGGAGGCCACCGGTGATGTGATGAAAAGGCGGTGGTCAATGGCGGTGCGACGGCGGCACTGGATCTCAAAAGGTACCGCGGCTTGAAGCCGTGCGTGGGGACAAACGACGGCGCGGGAGAGGCTGGAAACGAAGGGGTGAGGTCGCCGGCAGGAGGGGAAGAGAATGGGAGGTGCGCTGATGGTAATGGGCGGCGCACAGTGGCTTAGTGAACTTATAACCCGCTTGGGCTATACACATCCAGGAGAGAGAAAGAGGGAGCGTTAGAGGTGGTGGCTGGGGTGGGTGAGCTTGCCGGAGGGTGGGGGAGGTCGTGGGCTGGACGGTGACGCCAGATGGCGGCACACTGTGGCGGGCTGGGGGAGAGACACGCGGAGAGGAAACATTTGGAGGGAGTCGCACGGACTGGGGGGCAGGGGAGAAAATAAGGAGAAAAAGAAAGAGAAGGAAAAGAAAGAGAGGGAAAAAGAAAAAGTGAGGGAAAGAAATGAGGTCTAGTCCTCATAATTTGGGTCATAAAATTGATCCAACGAAAATAATTTTAAAACGGTAATTTAAATCAAACTAATTTAAACACAATGACTAAGTAAAATAAAATAATGAAAATTCAACAACGCAATAATTTTAAATTATTAAATAGCAATTTCAAACAAACTAATTTAAATTAAATAGCAATTTCAATAATAATGAACAATAATTAACAACAAGAAAGACACATAAAAATAATTTCCCAATTTAAAATATTATAAAAGAATATAGCAAAACTCAAATTTATTTTAAAACAAGAGGACCAATTATAAAATAAATCAAGTAATTATTTAATTAAAATACACGTAAATATGGGGTTACAGTTTGACAAGACATGCATAGAGTTTTGAGTATTTAACGGTTTGGTGGAATGAGGTCCCAGATTTTGTTTCTCAGATTAATTGTTTTGTTTGAAACACATTGATGTAAAACTGTGGTTTTTCCAATAAAGTTTGTTTTCCTATAAAAATAAAATAATAAATAAATAAATAAAGTCAAACACATATAGGATAATTATTTGCATACAATAACTTACAAGCACTTTCAAGCAACAACTACGAAATGATGGATTGAGCAAGTGGAAGTTACATATATATAGTGGTCGTCAGGTCTTATATATCTAGAATATAATTATAATCCCAGCATTTCAATTTTTCTGATCGTTTGGATTCTCCTATCGATCATGAGCTGTAACCGATCGAGAGGCAATACCCTTTATTTTATTTTATTTTATTTTATTTTATTTTCTTAATTATCCGGTCCTATTAAGGTTGCCAAATGCCAACTCTATATAAACCCTAGCTATTGATACACACAGAAACATTCCCAAACAACAATTAACAGAAGAGCGCTAGCCTTTTGGATTGGTGTAAATTAAGTGCAATGGCCACCTTGAGAGTTGAAGTAATCTCCAAAGAAATCGTCAAACCTTCTTCTCTGTTAAAACAATAAAGAACAATGCACTAAAAGTGCTTGACAAAATGTGTAGGAGAAAGGAAATTCTTCATGTATTTCTATTCTCATTAATTCATCCTCACTGTTTTACAAGCAGACAACTCAAGTACATATATATATACTTTCTCAACAGAGGAAATCAAAAGGAAATCAGTACATCTACCACTCTTGTGGTTACACATCAGCAAGGTTATTTTGCATTGAATGCTCTGTAGGATGTAAGTGGTCCTGGTCCTTTGGCAGAGTCTGTTAGTAGTGGAGCAAAGAGAAGCGGCTTCTCAGTGTGTAGCTAGAGGCGTTGGAGTAGGGAGAAAGTTCTGCAGGTGTGCAATTGAAGGCGTCTCCTCAGTGCGCACAGCTTCATCACGGTTTGCCTTAATAGCCCCCCTCAATCCAGTGGGCACCAATGCAATGGTGAGACTGGATCGTAGAAAATTGAAGCGTGTAGTAGACAGGGGTTGAGCGAAAATATCTGCAAGCTATTCTTTGCTAGAAACAAAAGCAACTTTGAGTGCCTTGGCAGCCACATGGTCACATACAAAATGGTAGTTGAGCTCAACATGCTTGATGCGAGAGTGTAAAAAAAGATTGAGAGATAGGTGGCACCAAGATTATCATACCAAGAGTGGGTGGTTTAGAAAGAAAAACACCAACTTCACTTAACAATGATTGCAATCAAATAAGTTCACTTGTTTTTTTTTTTTTAAGAAGAGACTGGGCCCCATGTCCAATAGGGACCCATTCCCGAGTTTATTAAGAAAAACCCTAACTTATGGTGGAGGAAAACCTTAGAACCAACCCAATTCCAACCAAACTCAACCAAAATGACCTATACATGCGCAAACATACAAAACACTTAAAGTCAAAAAAATACAACCAGTGCAGATTATTCCGACAAACGACCACCCAGAACAAACAAATCCTCAAACTGTAACCTTCCGAAGAGATGGCAGACCCATAGCGTCCAAACGTATAATACCCCTTAGTTTCCTTGGAATCCCTCAACTCAGCCCATAGCTCCATACAACTCCCTCTTCACCTATCCGTGCAAGATAGTCAGCCGCTTGATTTCCTTCTCAGAACTGATGAATCACCTTATAGTGTAATCCTTCTAATTCCTTGATAAGGTCATCCTAGTAATCCCATAAATACCATAAACTACAAAAACTCTTATTCAACCAATCAACCACTACCTTCGAATCACATTCTAATAATACATGTACAGGACATAGATTTACACAATCTAACGCCTTGCAACAGTGCACATAACTCAGCCTCATTGTTAGTGTCAAAACTATAGAATGCAGAAAACCAGCTTTGATATTTCCTTGATGATCCCGTATCACTCTACCCCCACCACAATTTCTTGGGTTCCCATGACAACTACTGTTTACATTTAATTTCCACCAACCACTAGGAGGTTTGAACCATGTAACTGTTAGCACTTTTTGGACAGCAGCACCATGGATCGGTATGTCTAAAGCACTCAACATCTGCCACTCGCTTCGAGATACTTTTAACTTCAAATCCCTCACCAAAGTACCTAGCCAATAACTCCAAATTCTCACTGTTGTTCAAAAGAATTTAAAAAGTTGGGAGGATTGTTTGCCATTTATAGAGTTTGCATATAATAGGGCCATGCATACTACTACTTCATATTCTCCTTTTGAAATTGTATATGGTTTTAATTCACTTAATCCTTTAGATTTGATGCCTTTACCTGTTGATGGCAGGAGTAGTTTGGATGGACAAAAGAAGGCGGAGTTGGTAAAGTCACTTCATGAGAGGGTACGGCTTCAAATTGCCCAAAAGAATGAAAGGGTTGCTTCCCAAGCCAAAAAACGTGTCATCTTTAAACCAGGAGATTGGATTTGGGTTCACATGTGCAAAGAAGGATTCCCCGCCCATAGAAGGACTAAGCTGCATCGTCGAGGAGATGGACCTTTACAAATTCTTAAGAAAATTAATGACACTGCATATAAAGTGAACCTTCCAGGTGAGTATAATGTTTCTAATCTTTCTCCTTTTGATGTAGGTGAAGATTCGAGGTCGAATCCTTTTGAGGAGAGGGGGAATGATGGGAACCAAGGTGGACCTAGTCTTAAAGATCATTTGCAAGTTCCAGATGGGCCAATTACAAGATCAAGAGCCAAGAAGATCAAGGAAGTAATGCAAGGATTAGTGCAATCCACTTGGGATGAAGCTAGCAAGAACCTAACACTCAAGATGCACTTGAAAGAAGGAGAGCCAGTTTTCATCCACTTGATTCAAGCTGTAGAAGACAAGAATTAGAGATAAGGCCTATTGTTATTAAAGGCTTTCAATTTGGTTAATGGATTTATTTTATTAGTTTAGAATAAGTGGGCTTGAGGATACTTGGCCCACATATGTCTTATTTCTTATGAATTAGGATTTTTGGGAAGGCCCTGTATTTTGGCCAATGACTTATTTGAAAAGTTACATTTTTTGGAACTAGGGTTCACAAGAGGTATTGTAGCGAGTTACTGTAGTGTCATACTGTAGCCGCGGCACTGTTCATCCAAGGGTATTTTTGGAAGAAATGGTTTATTTTGGGCTAGGGTTTCAATTAGGTTTTGGTTTAAATACTCTTTGTAGCCTCATTTGAAAGGTTAGATAATATTGAATTTTAATTGTGAGTTGAGTTTACTACTCTTATTCTTGATTGAACTTTTGAACTTATCAAAGGTAAATCATAACCTTTGTGGCATTCCTCCTTGTAATCTGGGTTCTTGAGACCAACGGGTCTAGATTTTAATATAATCTAGGTTCTTGAAATAAGTTCTCATCGGGTCTAGATTCTCCATCCATTGACTTGATTTTGGCTTTCTTGGGTGAGCTTTCAAATTGATTATCGGTTCAAGGGATTTCATTCATGCGGGTTCATATCACTTCAGTTTCTAGCAATACTTAGAAATCAAAGTGGGATAGGAACGATCCAACTGATGCAAAGAGAAAGACCGAACGACTGAACTACCTAAGGGAAAAGATGAGGAAACTAGCAACAAACCTAAGGTAGAATCTCAACCTTCACGAAATAGAGATATTAAATGCTTTAAGTGTTTGGGTTCAAGGCACATCAATTCTCAATGTCCAAACAGGCAGGGGATGATTATGCGTGACAATGGGGAGGTGATGACTGAGAGTGAGGATGATAGTGATGGGGTGCCCGAGTTAGTTGATGCTGGTGATGATGATGGAGTGATATACCCCGTGACAGGTGAGTCTCTTGTTGCCAGGCGTGCTCTCAATACACACATTAAGGTGGATGATGCAGAGTAACAGAGAGAGAACATTTTCCATACTAGATGCCACGACAACAATAAGGTATGTAGTATGATCATTGATGGGAGAGTTGTACTAATGTGACTAGCACTACTTTGGTTGAGAAATTGAATTTACCAATTTTAAAACACTTTAGACTATACAAATTGCAGTGATTGAATGATTGTAGAGAGGTTAGGGTAGATAGACAAGTGTTAGTTACTTTTTCAATTGGAAAGTATCAGGATGAGGTGTTTTGTGATGTTGTGCCTATGCATGCTGGCCATATTTTGTTGGGGAGGTCGTGACAGTATAATAGGAGGGTGACACATGATGGGTTCAAGAGAATGTACAACTTTGTAAATGAGGGCAAAACAATCAAGCTTGCTCCTTTAACTCCAAGCCAGGTCTATGAGGACCAACTGAAACTGAAAAGTGAGATTACTCAAAAAAAAAATAGTGAAAATGAGAGTGATCAAAAAAGAAAGAATGAGAGTGATCAAAAAAGAAAGAGTGAAAATGAGAGTGATCAAAAAAGAAAGAGTGAAAAAGAGATTGAGCAAAAAAGAAAGAGTGAGCGTGAAAATGAGCAAAAATGAAAGAGTGAAAAAGAAAATAGAGAGGTGGCTGAGATTAAAGAAAAAAGAGTTGAGCCACGAGAGAAAAAAGAAAGAGAGTCAGCAGAGAGAAAAGGAAAGACAAAAGTGAGTTTAAGAGAGAGTGAGGTTAAGAAGGCTTTTCATGTCGTGGTATCTCAGCGTAGACATGGATTAGTTATTGATCAGATGCAACTAGAAGATGGAACTGTGCTTGACTCCTCTAAGCAAGTTCATTTGGGGGCACTGAATTATTTCAAGAATTTCCTCACTGAGGTGCCGAGCATTGAGAATGTGGACTTGATGCCGTGGGTGACGCCGAGTATATTAGTGAATGAAAATACTAAGCTTTGCTGGATGCCTTCTGAAGACGAGGTTAAGGAAGCGGTTTTCTCTATCCCACAGCATAGCAGCCCAGGCCATGATGGCTTCGGGTCCTCTTTTTATATATCTTGTTGGCATATTGTGCAAAATGATGTGGTGGAGGCAACGAGAGAATTTTTCACAGGTACTTCGCTCCCAAAGTTTTATGGTTCGTCTTACATTGTGCTCATTCCTAAAGTTCAAAACCCTAAGAGTTTTGACAAATTTAGGCCTATTAGCCTATGTTCGGTAACCTACAAGATTTTTTCGAAGATATTAGTTTCGCGGTTGAATGGTTTGTTGCCAAGATTGATTTCTTCCGAGCAAGGGGCTTTCATTCAGAGTCTAAGTATTTTTGAGAATATCTCCCTCGCTCAAGAGATGGTCCATGGTATGAATAAAAAAAATTTAAGAGGTAACGTTATGGTAAAAATTGACATGGCAAAGGCTTATGATAGGGTTCATTGAGATTTTTTGCTGAAAATTCTTGATGGCTTTGGATTTTGTCGACAGTTTTGTAATCTGATAAGGGAGTGTGTGACTTCACCTTGGTTTTCTGTGATGATGCATGGTTCATATAAAGGTTTTTTCCAAACTTCTCGAGGCCTTCGGCAAGGGGATCATTTTTCGCCGTATTTATTTATTTTGATGCAGGAAATTCTTTTGAGACTTTTGCACAAACAATTTGAGGATGGTCGCATTCAGAAGTTTTATCATAAAATAAGTTCACATGTGATGTTTGCAACAGCCTTATATTCGGCTCCTATGGATGATCGGGCAATAGTGGGTTGTTTCTTAGAGCCTCAAGAGATTAGGTAAGAACCAAAATAAACACAAAACCCACCAGTGAATTTACGATCATTAGGGCAACCAGCCCAGTCAGCATCGGAATAGGCAAACAATGACATGGAGGATGTGGCAGAAAATTTAAGACCAAAACTATTTGTGAGGCGTAAATATCTAAGAATGCGTTTGACTACTTGCCAATGTGATATTCTAGGTCAATGCATATACTGACACACTTTGTTAAATGTAAAGGAAATGTCCGAACGAGTGAAAGCCAAATATTGAAGACTCCCAACAATACTACAGTAAAGTTGGGGGTCTTCAAATGATGAACCATCAATAGCAATTAACTTGACTGAGTTGGACATGGAAGTGGACACGGGCTTAGAATTATGCATATTTGCAGGCTAAGTAAGTCAAAAATATATTTCGACTGAGACATGAAGAGGGAATCAGCAGTGCGTGTAATTTCTAGGCCTAGAAAGTAATGCAATGGACCTAAGTCCTTTATTGGGAAGGAAGCACGCAAGGCAGCTATAAATTCATAAACAAAGCCATAATTAGAACCAATGACAATAATGTCATCAACATAAACTAAGAAAAAAATCAAATGATCAGACTGACAGTAGATAAACAATGAAGAATCTAATTTAGAAGCATGAAATCCTAAAGATAACAATCAATTACTCAACTTAGCAAACCAAGCCCTAGGGGCTTGTTAAGACCAGACAAAGATTTTCTTAATTTACAGACATGCCGAGGATAGTCAAGATTGGCAAACTCAGGGGGTTGTTGCATGAACACAGTTTCTTCCAAGTCACCATGTAGGAACGCATTCTGGATATCCAACTAATGCAACGGCCAATGAGAGGAGACAACAATGAAAATAATCAAACGAATTGTAACGAGTTTAACAATTGGACTATAAGTTTCGGTGAAGTCTAAACCTGACTGCTGATGAAATCTCTTGGCCACAAGTCGAGCCTTGCGGCGTTCAAGGGACCCATCAGCATGGCGTTTAGTCTTCAACACCCACTTTGAGCCGAGAACATTGTAGATTGGAGAGGGGGGGACCAAGTCCCAGGTACAGTTATCAAGCAAAGCTTGGGCTCAGTAGCCATGGCTTGACACCATTCAGTGTATTTTGAAGCCTCCGTGAGGAAGGAGACTAGAAAACCCTAGGTTCGTGCGAAGGAGAGGCCACTTGGGAGTTGAGGACATTGGGTTGGGTAAGTGTATCAGGTATGGGAGACGACATTGTGTTGGTTAAGGGGGCTGCTGTTGGACTGGGTTGGGGGGAATGGGCTAGGTCCGAATGGAATGTAGGAGACAAAGGTGAGAGTGGGTTAGTGAGTGAGGTAGGTGGGCCAAGGATTGAGTTTTCGTGTGAGGTTAAAATAGTTGAAATGGGCAAGACAGTATGCACGGTAGACTCAGGCTAAGATGGTTGCTGCACAGAAAAAGGGTAGTAAGTCTCATGAAATTGTACATCTCGAGAGGTGTAAATTCAGCCCGTTGGAATATGAAAACAAAGGTAACCTTTGTGATCCAGGCTATGGCCCATGAACATGCATGGTTTGGACCAGAATTCCAACTTGTGCTGATTAAATGGCCTCAAGTTGGGCCAACACAAGCACCCAAAAGTTCGTAAAAAATTGTAGTCAGGAGGTTCATGAAAGAGGGTTTGAAAAGGAGAGTTATTTTGTAAAATTGGTGTTGGCATTCGGTTGATTAAAAAAATCGTGGTTTGGAAAGCTTCTGCCCAATATTGATGAGGAACCGAAGCCTGGGCTAGAAGAAATAAGCCCGTTTCGACAATGTGCCGATGCCTTATTTCAATTGTACCATTTTGGGGGTGAGAATATGGGCAAGTGATACGATGGTTAATCCCAAGAGATTGAAAAATTTTGTGGAGAGGTTGGAATTTGCCACCCCAATCCAATTGAACTGAGACAACTTTGGATGAGAAGAAATTGGTAACAAATTGCAAAAAGGCCAACATTATGGTTGAAACATTGGATTTAGATTGAAGTGGAAAAAGCCATATATTCTTAGAAAAATCATCCACTATTGAAAGATAAAACCTACATCCATTGGAGGACGGCACATGAGCCGGTCCCCATACATCAAGAAAAGGTAAAGAAAATGGAGTGGTAAAGCTAGAGGGGGAAAGGGGATGAGGGAGAACATGTGTTTTTGCTTGTGGGCAGGATAGGCATGGAGACATTTTTGTAGAGGAACTAACAGGAAGTTTAAACTGATTTATAACAAAGGAGGTGATATCGGGTGACGGGTGTCCAAGCCGTGTGTGCCAAGTTGAGGTGGAGGTGCGTGTCCAAAGAAAGCTTGAGGTGAGGCAGCAGGTTCATGGGAAGATATGGTGATCGAGTCATCAGTTAGTAGTTCATAGAGACCGTTCCTAACGTGGCCACGAAGAAGAGTTACCCAGGTGTGCAAATCCTTCACAAAGAAACAATTAGAGTGAAACTCAAAGAAAACTGAATTATCTAAACAAAACTGACGAACAAAAAGAAGATTTCTAGTAATTAAAGGGACAAAAAGTAATTGAGAAAGAAGAAATTTGCCAGAGTTAGAGTGAAGATGAGCAATGCCAATGTTTTGAATAGGAAGCGTCGAACCATCACCAATGCTAGCTTGGTCGGAACCTTGATAAGACATAGAATCCAAGTTGAGGTTAGAAAAATCTGGGGTAAAGTGATTGTTGTAGCTATGTCCGAAAACCAAGTAGTGGAAGGAGGTGTAGTGTTTGGTAAGGCTGTATAATGAGCTGTGAAGGATGAGGTGGTGAAGCTTGATATGTGTGGTTAAATTGATGGTCACAGACCAGAGCCGTGTGGCTTGGTTTATGGCATACTTGGCATAAGGAACGTGTGTCAGGCCTACTGGAAAATGGGTTGAAACCTCCCCTATGGCCACCTTGGCCACGACGAGCCCCAAAGAAAGACCCCCTGCCTCTGTTGGATGAATGGTTTGTATGGCCAGATGAGGGGCATGCTGTGGTTGTATGAGCTACTATTGAAGTACCTGAAAGGAGATTGTTAGTTTGATGAACAATCCTAGATTCATGGTTTAACAGGTAACTATAAACTTGAGGGGTTGAAAGTGTATCAGGCCGAGTGGTGAGAGATGTGACAATCGACTCATAGTCGGATCCAAGCCCAGCTAATAGATACATAATGAACTCAGAAGATGGAAGAGGGCAACCAACAGCCCCAAGGGTTGCTGCCAATGATGTGGCCTTGTTGAAATATTTAGAAATGGTGGAAGATCCTTTCTTAAGTGGGGCTAATTGGTATTGAGTCCGCATTATGTGGGCTAATGATTGAGCTGCAAATAAGCTTTCCAATGTGGACCAAACCTCGCGTGAGGTTGTACAAGAGAGGACTTGAGCAAGCACAGACTCGAATAAGGAAGCATTAAGGGTAGAAATGATGAGTTGGTCCTGTAGGAGCCATTTCGAGTGGTTTGGATTTGGAACGCCACCTACTGTTGACGGAGGAGAGGGAAGAGAGCCATCAACATAGCCAAATAGTTGATGCCCTCTCAGAAATGGAACCACTTGAGCCTTCCATAGAAGGTAGTTTTCAAGTGTGAGCTTAATGGTAACAAAGTTAGAGAAAGAGGTGTTGATGGAAGGGTGTGGGATGGGTGGTATAGAGAAGTTCGAGGCACTTGTGTGTATTGGAGAGGCCATGATAGGATCGAGAAAGGAAGAAGAAATCAAAGAAAAAAAAAAGGAAGGGACGCTAGTCCTGTTGTGGCTCTCATGCCATGTTAAAACAATAAAGAACAATGCACTAACAGTGCTTGACAGAATGTCTAGGAGAAAGAAATTCTTCTTGTATTTCTATTCTCATTAATTAATCCGCACTGTTTTACAAGTAGACAACTCAAGTATATATATACACTTTCTCAACAGAGGAAATCAAAAGGAACTCAGTATATCTACCACTCTTGTGGTTACACATCAGCAAGGTTGTTTTGCATTGAATGCTCTATAGGATGTAAGTGGTCCCGGTCCTTTGGTAGAGTCTATTAGTAGTGGAGCAGAGAGAAGCAGCTGCTCAGTGTGTAGCTGGAGGCGTTGGAGCAGGGAGAGTTCTGCAGGTGTGCAGTTGAAGGTGTCTCCTTAGTGCGCACAACTTGATCACGATTTGCCTTAATTTTCTCCAACCCCAGATCACCTCCACCATTACCAACTCTCCTTCAATGATCAAAAGGCTCCCCCAGTTTATAATCCTTTGGTTCTCTTCTATGTCTCAGTTGAGGGCACCAAATTCAACCTCGTTGACATATCCAACCGCCTGAAGAAATCCCTCTCCGAGGTCTTAACCCTTTACTACCCACTTTCCGGACGCACCAAAGACAACAGTTTCATCGAATGCAACGACGAGGGCATTCCTTACCTTGTAGCTTGAGTCAAATCCAATATTTCTGATGTTATTCAGAACCCAGTACCTGGCAAACTCAAGAAGTTAGTCCTTTTTGAACTCTACGCTCTCACTGATATCTCCTTTGGCGTCCAACTCAACGTGTTTGATTGCGGTGGGATCGCTGTTGGGGGATGCATCTCTCATAAGACTGCAGATGCGTTGTCGTTCTTCGTGTTCATCAATACCTGGGCAGCCACTGCTTCTAGAGACGCCGATATAGTTTCTCCGCAATTTGTAGCCGCCTCGCTTTTCCCACCAAAAAAAAAAGCCTGGGGTTTTTCCCGTGGGAGTTGGGATCACAAATGATAATATCATAACCAATAGGTATGTGTTCGATACCTGGATGATTGAATCTCTTAGAGAAAAATACTATGACAGCAACGAGTTTGAGGATTAGAAACAGCCATCGCGCGTCGAGGCTTTGTTAGCTTTCATTTGGAGCCGATTCGTGGCCGCCACTAAGGATGAATAATCCAGACCGCAAAAGCTGTATGCAGTAAATCATGCAGTGAACCTACGCCCGAGATTTGACCCTCCACAAACACAATCTGCCTTCGGCAATCTTTTCTCCCTTGCCATTACAGTTCCATCATTGAAGGCTGG
Source organism: Pterocarya stenoptera (assembly GCA_003123785.1). Classification (NCBI taxonomy): domain Eukaryota; kingdom Viridiplantae; phylum Streptophyta; class Magnoliopsida; order Fagales; family Juglandaceae; genus Pterocarya; species Pterocarya stenoptera. The sequence goes on along the minus strand of QEOT01009654.1, from coordinate 142,802 downwards.
GGAAGCGGGTCCTGGTTTCATGCGCCAGGTGAGAGCTCAAATAAGCAAAGTCGACAAAGATCGCGTGAAGGAACTCCAAGGAGGAAGCCAGCAATGGGATTCCATGAGGGACCATTGTTAAAAGTGGAATCAAGAATTGAGATGGAACTTCAATGTGGAGAAAGACTGATTCTCATTTCATTGAGTTAAGTAATTACAAGGTTTTGCTACATCTTTATATATAAATTATAGAAGGAAAAAGATCAAAAGGAAGAGTCCAAAAGTTAACTTTTTATTTTCTACTGATTTACAAGAAATCTGCTGTAGTCTGTTTCCTTGTTGTTGCTTTTCATCACTTTATTTTCTTTTGTGCATAATCAGTGCAGCTTTCAAGTTGACATGTCGCCCCATGCTTCTCTTTTGTTGTTTTACTTTTCTGTGCCAATGCTTTACACTTTTCTCCTGCTGCATTGTCCTTTTCATCAATTTGTTTGTTGCATGGTGTTCTTTGTATGCTGCAGTGTACTTATGTAGTGTCTTCATGTTTCTTTTCTTTGCATTCATCTTCAGTTTCGTGAGACTCCCCCTCAAGATGGGCATAGATATTGAGTATTCCCATCTTGGATAATAAGAACTGAAAAACAGAAACTATTAAGGCCTTAGTAAAAATATCTGCTAGCTGGAATTTTGAAGCAATGTGGACGGGTGTGATGATCCCAGCTAAAAGCTTTTCTCTAACAAAATGGCAATCCAATTCTATATGTTTAGTTCTCTCATGGAAGATAGGATTCTTTGTGATATGAATGGCTGCTTGGTTATCACAGAGCAAGAAAACAGGTTGTGGATGATCAATGTTAAATTCTTTTAGCAAACCGAGGAGCCAAATGATTTCACAGCTTGTAGAGGCTAGTGCTCTATATTCTGCTTCTGCTGAGGACCTAGAAACAATCACTTGTTTCTTTGATTTCTAACTTACCAATGAGTCCCAATAAATATACAAAAACCTGTGACTGATCTCCTAGTTTCGGGACAAGCAGCCCAATCAGAATCACTGTAGGCTTTCAAGTGTAGAGATGAGTTCAATGACATGAAGATGCCTTGGCCCTTTAGATACCTGAGGACTCTATAAGCTGAGTGTAGGTGAGCTTGTGATGGTCTGTCCATAAACTGGCTTAGCACATTTACTGCATATGTGATATCTGGCCTGGTAATGGTCAGGTAGATGAGTCTTCCAATGAGTCTTCTATAGATTGTAGGGTCTTGTAAGATCTCTTTTGTGGTATGACTCAACTTGTGGTTTAACTCAATAGGTGTTGAGGCAGGTTTAGTGCCAAGCAATCTTGAGTCTTTCAAAATCTCGAGGGTGTACTTCCTTTGGCAAACATTTATTCCAGCTGATGATTTTGCAATTTCTAGTCCTAGGAAGTATTTGAGGGGTCCAAGTTCCTTGATCCTGAATTTTCCATGGAGGTGAGCCTTGAGTAGATCAATTTCTCTTTGAGAATTGCCTCCTATTATGATATCATCCGCATAAACTAATAGTGCTGTGAATGCTCCTTTTTTATTCCCTTTGGTGAATAAGGAGAAGTCAGATTTAGATTTGTTAAAACCAATGGAAGTGAGTGAGTTGGAGAATTTTGAAAACCATTGTCTTGATGCTTGTTTAAGTCCGTAGATGGACTTATTCAGCTTGCATACCAGCTTCTCCCCCTCAAGCTGCTCTCGGTGAATGTGATAGCCATGCAAAAAGGCATTATGAACATCCATTTGAGACAAAAACCAGTTATGAATGGATGCCAAGGCAAGGAATACTCAAACTGTAGTAAGCTTAGCCACTGGGCTAAAGGTCTCTTGGAAGTCAAACCCTTCTCTTTAGGTGTAACCCTTTGCTAAAAGCCTTGCTTTGTGTCTTTCAAGGGAGCCATCAGATTTGAGCTTGACTTTGAAAACATATTTGCAACCAATTGTAGTTTTGGTGGGGGGAAGAGAAGTAACAGTCCAAGTGTTGTTCTCTTATAAGGCACTGAATTTAGTATTGATGGCATCCTGCCAATGCTTGAATTGTACAGCTTCACTATAGGAGGATGGTTCAGAAAAGGATGAGAGGGAAGCAGAAAAGGAATGGTGAGATGGAGAAAGGTGTTTGTGAGTCAAGTGTCGATGGAGTGGGGGAAGAGTTGAAGAGGATGTATTGATGAAAGGATAGGAGGCTGCTATTTGACAGTGATATTGGTGGAGATAGGCAGGTTGATGTCTTTCTCTTGTGGATCTTCGAAGGGATGGGTTGATAGGCAGCTCTGGTTGTTGGGGTGAGGTAGGAGATGATTCAAGGGAGGTAGGAGTAGAAGGCATAAGGGGCTGAGGTGTCTCGGATTGTGAGATGGGTTGTGACATGTGATTGGGTGGAGGTGAGTCATCTGTTGGGACAAGTTGTGACATGGAAGTGGATGAGAATGTGTCATCTAGCAGTGCAGGAGGGAGTACAAGATTTTGAGGGGATGAGAGAGGAGGAGAAGGAATGGAGGTGGGAGATTGAAATGGGAACAAAAATTCATGGAATGTGACATTTCTGGATATGAATGTGGAATGAGTTTCTAGGTCATAAAGTTTATAACCCTTAACATTTGCAGGATATCCCAGAAATATGCAAGATTTAGCTCGTGGCTCAAACTTAGTTCTGTGGTGCTTGGTAGTACTAGCATAACTCAAGCATCCAAAGACTCTAAGGTGAGAATATGAAGGTGGTGAGGAAAAGAAAGCTTCATAGGGAGATTTATTTGAAAGAAGGGGTGTGGGAATTCGATTGATAATGTATGCAGCTGTTAGAACGGCATCTCCCCAGAATTGAATGGGCAATCCAGCTTGAAAGAGAAGAGCTCGGGCCACATTCAAGAGGTGTTGGTGTTTCCTCTCAACAACACCATTCTGTTGAGGGGTATACACACAAGATTTCTAGTGAATAATTCCATGATCTTTATAAAAGCTTGCCATATCAAATTCAAGACCATTGTCAGTCCTAATTTTCTTTACTTTCTTATTGAATTGAGTATTTATGAGTTGGAAGAATGACTGTAAAATGGATCTTGTATCAGATTTTGATTTCATTAGAAAAATCCAAGTTATTCTAGAAAAGTCATCCACAATAGTTAGAAAGTAATGAAAACCTTGAAGTGAGGCTTGAGAATATGGTCCCCATATATCACAATGTATTAAGTCAAAAGGGAGTAAACTAGAGGATACACTTGAAGGGAAAGAAAGATGCCTTTGTTTGGCCAAATGACAGATTTTACAATGGGAATGATCTTTGGACTTTACATTAGGAATATGAGAATGAATCGAACTCATTCTTTGTGGAGACAAATGTCCTAATTTAAAGTGCCATAGATCAAAGTCTCGCTGTGTGGTAGCTTGATTGAGTCGAGTTTGATTTGAGAGAGTTGAAGGAGGATCGATGCTGCTGTTATGAGGACAAGGCAGCAGATAATATAGGCTAGTATGGACTTTAGCAAGTCCAATCGTCATCCATGAAGAGAGGACCTGAATGAAGCACAAATCTTTTGAGAAAAATAGGCATACATTTGGCTTTTGAGTGAGCTTACTAACTGAAATCAAATTGAAAGTAAATGAGGGAACACATAGAACATCAATCAGGACTAAAGATTCTGAAAGTTTGACAGTGCCTATATGTGTAACTTGAGCCTTGGTACCATTAGGGAGTTGTACAAAGGCTTCAATGCAGGAAGGGGACTTGTCAAAAAAGGAGGTGGAGCACACCATGTGATCAGTGGCTCCCATATCCATGATCCATGGTGTGTCATGAACATCAGAATCAGATTGTTCATTTTGAGAATGTGAGTTGTGTTTGTAGTGGTTTATGGAATTGAGATGGGATTGTTTAACAGGCAATGAGAAAGTGGTGAGGCAGTGATGTTTACCTGCTAGGTTCGAGTAGGATGTTGGAGGAGCTGGTTTTAGGAATATCTGGTTTAGTAGAAGCAAAAGCAGGAGTGGGCAGAGTAGGCAAAATTGGTTTGGCTTGTCCCAAGTTCAGATGAGGGAATTGAGTATTAACAAGAGCCATGAGGTGCTGTGCTTGTGCCTGAGAGATATTCAACTGAGAAGCACTTGGAGCAGGTGCTTCCTGAGGTGATGAAAGAACCTGTGCAGCAACTTGATTTGCAGAATATGATGCAGTAGGATTATTTCCAAATTTAGTTTTGGTAAATTTAAAGTTTGGTGGGAATCCTACTAATCTATAGTATTTATCCTTCGTGTGCCCAACCTTACCACAATGGTGACAAGTCAGATCAGATTTTTTCCTTTTCTTTGGAAGATTTTAGTAGGCTAAAAGGGCAGAAGATTCAGAGACAGGTATATCTATATTTCTTGCCTGCCTTTGTCTTTCTTCTTGCAAAATCAGTGAAAATGTCTTGTCTAATAAAGGCAAGGGACTTAGTAAAATGATTTGTCCCCTCACAGAATCATAGCTATCATTTAAGCCCATAAAAAACTTAAAGACATAATCTCTTTATTGGACCTCACCAGTAGTTCTCAAAGCATCACAAGTGCATTTTCCACAAGTGCAACAAAGGAGTGGTCTGTAAGTGTGTAGTTCTTCCCAAATAGCATTGAGTTGTGTGAAATAATCACTTATAGAGAGGTGCCCTTGAACAATGCTGCTGAGCTTGTGCTGAAGGTGATAGATTCGAGCTTCATTAGGTTGAGCAAACATTTCTTTGAGCTTATCCCAAACTTACTTAGCTGAGGTCATGAAAAATACATTAGAAGTAATGTCCTTTGAAACAGAATTCAGGATCCATGCCAACAAAATGTTGTTACATCTCAGCCATGACACATATGAGGGATCTGTTATCTCAGGAGTATTAATGGTCCCATCTAGGAAGCCTAGTTTGTTTTTAATTGAAATGGAGAGCAGAAATGACCTACTCCAAGATATATAATTCGAACTACTCAATGGAGGTGACACAATGACAGTATTAGCATTATCACTATGATGTAAGAAAAATGGACTATTTGGGTCCTCAGCAATGGAAACAGGAGAAGAAGAAGAGGAGGAAGTCATGGCTTAAGAGATGAAATTAGTTTGCAGATCTTAAACAAATATAGCAGGACTAATAGCCTTCTCTGATACCATGTTAAAAGTGGAATCGAGAATTGAGATGGAACTTCAATGTGGAGAAAGACTAATTCTCATTTCATTGAGTTAAGTAATTACAAGGTTCTGCTACATCTTTATATTATATACATTATAGAAGGAAAAAGATCAAAAGGAAGAGTCCTAAAGTTAACTTTTTATTTTCTACTGATTTACAAGAAATCTACTGCACTCTGTTTCCTTGTTGTTGCTTTTCATCACTTTATTTTCTTTTGTGCATAATCAGTGCAGCTTTCAAGTTGACATGTCGCCCCATGCTTCTCTTTTGTTGTTTTACTTTTCTATGCCAATGCTTTACACTTTTCTCCTGCTGCATTGTGCTTTTCATCAATTTGTTTGCTGCATGGTGTTCTCTGTATGCTGCAGTGTCTTCATGTTTCTTTTCTTTGCATTCATCTTCAGTGTCGTGAGAACCGTGCTACAATGTTCATGAAGGGAGATATGGTTACGTTCAGTTTCACAAGTTTGTGCAGGTTTCCTCTGTACGAAGTAGACTTTGGTTGGGGAAAGCCTATTTGGGTTGGGGAGCCTGCTCTGAATTTCAAGAACTTGGTTTTATTCATAGATACCCCATCGGGTGATGGAATAGAAGCATATCTTAGCTTGAAGACAGAGGAGATGGCTAAGTTCGAGAGGGACGAGGAGTTCCCAAATTTTGTTCTCAAAGTTGAGGTATTGAAGTGAAGAAGAATTAATTAATGCATATTCTCAAGTTTGAGTACTAAATATGGGACTCAAACTATAAAGACAGCATCAATCCCCTTCCCATTTTATGTCCGTTTGACTCGATACCGATCATCTATACGTATTCTGTTGTCTTCTAGATCTAGGTGCATGCATGGCTCTTCAAGTCTTTTTTTTTTTTTTTTTTTTTTGGTCCTTTTGTGTACTATTTTTCTCTCCTGTCCTGAACAATTCCTTTCAAACTTCTATTTTCTCTTTTGAGTTCGCTTCAAATTTTTCCTTTATTAATGTTAAACATATTAAGGTTTTGGTTATAACCAGTATCTTTTATTTTTTTGTGGCTTTTTGTTAATATAAGTACACAAGGGAAGGTGGTTTGTAGCTGGGATTGGGCGTGTTTGGCGGAGTTTGTGGAGGACACTCCATTGGTGAAGAACATGCTTGTAGAAAATGGATAGGGACAATAGATCTATCTAACTTCCAAAATTCAAACCAAAATGGAGAAAAGAGATCAAATGATAGACTACTTATAGCCACTTGTTTACAACAATGTCATACAAAAATATTATTTTAGATTTTATTTTGACTTTTAGTTTTGATTTGATTAATTTAAACTTAATAAAAAATATTATTATATTTAAAGTAGTCTATAAATTGTGAATATCACTACAACAAATTTGTTTTCTAGTGACAGTTGGAAATTTGTGACAGTCCCTAAACCGTTACTAAAAAGTCCTTTCTGTGACTGAAAATCGTCACTAAAGACGGATGAGATTTTTTCTACGTTCCAACGAATGTGAAAATTATGTTCAAACGTCACATATACGTTTGGACATGTGGCTTCGTATGTGCGAACGTGAAATTTTTTGGCGCAAACGTTCAAACGCTATTTATAAATTTAAATTAAATATGACTCTAATTTAAAATTTATGTGGTTTTTATATTGCATAATTTGTATACGAGTCTAAAAAATTGACTTGTATACATTTATATAGACACAATTTGTAAAATATTATAATTATATATTTATATATATAAATATATATTTATATACACATATTTAAATATATATTTATGTTTATGTATATTTGAAGTGCAGTAATTTAGTATTGAAGTTGAAAAATATAACATTAAAGAAGATTGAGAATTGTAATTAAAAAACCATATATATATTAAATAATATTGTTCTTTACAAATATTAAAAATAAAATACAAAAATATGATAAAATTATGTAAAAAACACTTAGATGATATTGTCGTCTGTGAAAGTCGTAGCAGCCCGTACCTCCTCAGTCAAGATATCAACCTTATCGTTGAGGATATGTACACGCTGTGACATCTCAGCGACACACGCCTCTAGAGGCCCGAGCCGTTCATCAATCTTATGATCGATATGCGCAGTCAGTTGTAAGATCATTGCATCAACCCAAGCAGGCCGCACATCTCCCGCATATGTACTCGTCGGCTGCTAACCACTACTCCCCACACCGAGCTGGGGCTGTGTCGAAGGAACTAGATACTCTACAGGGGGTGGCCGACGTCCCCTCGCCTATCCAATGCAACGTCGTTGAGTGGTCATGTTGAGGGCGCTCATCTGACCTTTGACCCGCTCTAAAGGCTGGGTTGGCACTCCCCGAGCAAGTAATAGCCGACTGAGCAGGACATCGTATGGGAGGTTGTCCGTGGAGACGATGCTTGCCTCATAACGGATCCTGTCAAAGATGAGCAGTGGCAAATCTATGGCATCTCCACATGCCACCCGTATCAAAAACTGTGCACGAGTCTAACTAAATGTGGTCTTATGTACCACAAGATCCACGTTTGTTGCAACTATAAGATGCAACATGCAGAAGAATGGTAGCAGATGATTTTGGTGGAATGAGTTCGGCCTCTCGATCTGCATGTAGTCTCTCCTGGTGAGGATGTAGAAATCCTCATCTTAGTCATCATCCCTAGCCAAAGGGCCAGCACCCTTGGCTTCTGACTGGTCTGCATCTCTGACTGATCATGCATCAAGTAGACCAGTAGATGATGTAGAAGTGCCTACATCTACTTCAGTCGATGTCTGAACTCCTTGACGAATCCCAAGGTGGTTGACGATGACATCGGCTGAAAACTCAAATGTCACACCACGTACAGTCACGGTGTGAAAGGATGCATCCTAAGGCATTGAGCACATCTCCATATATAACTCATGAACCACATAGGGATATGCCTTACCCCTCAATGTGCAGATATTTCCCCAGCCTCTACTGAGGAAAACATCTCTCAAGTTGGTCTGCTCCCAGCTGAGCTCGTCGAACTCGTTGATCAGGGCCTTTCGCTCGACCATAACAATATGAGGCCCAATCCGAGCAGTGTCTTGAGTGGCTCCTTCCCTCCTCGTTTCCTGGAATGCAAAGGATGAGTTATCTCCTAAAAATAGAAAATGAAACAAAATTAATTGTACTATTGATGCATATTTGTCTTAATATTAAACTGATTTGCATTAACGTTCGAACATAGAAAATATACGTTCGAACGTTAAGATGAAACGGTCAGACGTTTATTACTAACGTTCGAACGTTAAGATAGAACATCCAAACGTTTAACTAAACGTCCGAACCTAGAACGTATCATAAATTTAATTGTTATACGTTCGAACATAATAAATATACGTTCGGACTCCAAATTGTTAAAAAATAATAATAAATTTAAAATAATTACGCTCGATCGTTAAATTATACTATCGAACGTAAATGTAGTAACATCTAAATGTATGACATGGAATACCAACCGTTAGGAAATTGAAACGGCATACGTTCAAACGTATTCGTGTAACGTTCGAACGTTAAGAGAGAGAATGGCTGAGTCAACTCAGCCATTCTCAAAAGCTCGAAATCCTATTTCCACTAGACTAAATGCCCAAAGGTCACCGTAGAAATGAAGTATACACTTCAAGGAACATTTCTACGGTGACCTTTTGGCCAATGGTAACCCGTGGTGGCCGGAAAATCAAGTTGAACATCCGACCACCATGGGTTTCGATTTTAATAAAAATCGAACCTAAATTGATCTATTAAATAAATGTTTTAGATAAAATTTAGATGCCTACCTTTTAGTGACGGTTGTGGCAGAATTTGATGGCGGCGGCGACGGAGGAGTGGCGGCATCGAAATAGAGGAAAACGGAGAAAATGACTTTCGGCCGTTTGGATTTGGATTTATATACATATAACGTTCGAACGTTATGTGTATTAACATTCCAACGTGGAATGAAACGTTGGAACGTTAATAAATATAATGTTCCATATATATTTCCTAGTAACATTCCATTTTAGTATAAATCTAATTTTTACCATCTATTAATGATTTTTGTTTAATGATTTAACTATATAGTAACTAGAATATATTATATAACTATAATATATCTATAATATATTAACTATAATATATTATATAATATATATTAACTATATAGTAACTATAATATATTCTATAACTATAATTGGACAATTGTAACTATATGAATGTTTTAGACTATATAGTAACTATAATATATTATATAACTATAATATATTCTATAACTATAATATATAATATTAACTATTTATATGTTTTAAATAGTATATAGTTACTATAATATATTCTATAACTATAATATATAACTATTTATATTATGAATAGACTGGAGAGTTGATTTACAAAAGGTAGGCTTGGGAGAGCTAGGAGAGAGTTTTGGGAGAGAGAGAGAGAGAGAGGGCAAGGCTTCTAACTATTAACTTAATTTAGTGAAATTCACGTTCTAACGTTAATTTATTACGTTCGAACGTTTAAACATGTTGGCGGAAAATTTCCCGCTTAAATGTATCGTTCAGACGTTCTTACATATACGTTCAAACGTTAATAAATTGTTGTCGGGAAATTTTCCGCTCGATTATAGTCTTCTGTGGTGGGCATTTGCGTTCGAACGTTTATTATTAACGTTCGAACGCAAATATTGAAAATTTGACAGAAAGGAAGTAACGTCCAAATGTATAAATGAATCGTTCAAACATTAATTCAAATGAAATGTTTTCTGCAAGAAGTCACGCATGGGAGGGAAGCGGAATCATTTCTGCTTCCCCCGTGCGTGAAATAGAGAGCAGAGTGAGAGAGGGATAGAGTGAGAGAGGGTGATTATTGAGGGTGAAGATTTTGGAAGTATTTTGGTAAGAAAAAACTATTTCTTCCATTATTTCCAATTTTCAAATATTTCTCTTGTGTTTTTTTTTTATATATATGTATATGTCTCTAACAAGTTAGTATTTTTTTTTTTTTTTAAAGGATTGGTTATTTTGGCAACTTGAAATCTTATAATTTGTAAGAGAATATTAAAAGTGTTAGGTATATTTCTAAACTTTAGTTATATATGTTTATGAATTTTGTTGTGATAATATTGTGAAAATATAGATTAGAAATATCATAATTATTGTGAATGAATTTTGTGAATATATTTGTGAATTTATGGTGTTTGTTGATGAATTAATATGTATAATATATTGTTGTGGGAATATTGTGAGATTTAGATAATTTTGTTGTGATTATTGTTTATTAAGGACAATATTGTTTATGAATATTGTTGTATCTTGGATTTTAAATGTTGTGATTAAGGTTTATGAATTGGACTTGTGGTAATATTGTGAAAATATTATGATATAGATTAGAAATATCATGATTATTATTTATAAATTTTGTGAATATTTTTTGAGTTTATGGTGTTTATTGATGAATTAATATGTATAATATATTGTTGTGAGGATATTGTGAGATTTAGATAATTTTGTTGTGTGAATATTGTGAATCCATATTGTGATATGGATATGGCATGCATGTGATTATTGTTTATTAAGTATAATTTTAATTATATTTTGTGAGTTTATTGTGTTTATTGATGAATACAAATGTGAAAATATTTTGATTATTGTTTATGATATAGATTAGAAATATCATGATTATTGTTTATGAATTTTGTGAATATTTTGTTTATTTATGGTGTTTATTGATGAATGAATATGTTTAGAAATATTTTGTTATGTTAAGATAATTTTGTTGAACTTAGAGGGATAAAACTAAGTATAATAAATAACTACAAATATTTCAACTTAATAAATAAATAAGTATCAATTAGTTATAATATTGTAAAAATATCAACTTAGAGGGATAAGACTAAGTATAATAAATAAATACAAATATTTCAACTTAATAAATAACTAAGTATCAATTAATTATAATATTGTGAAAATAATGTATGTCAAATTGCTCGACTCTCAAAATCTCTCTGGCCTTGAGAGTTACAAATGCCAAAAAATTTGTGGCAGTTAAGTAATTAGATTAAAATTTAGGCATTTCTTCAAGATCATTCCCCCTTGTTATGTACGTATGTCGGTAGGTGCACCAACATATTCTTCCATCTCTATCTAGTTCAACAATATAAGACCTCCGAATGGCGGCTAACATTACTAATTTCAACATTTTTTCCTTATATAAGATTCATGTGGTTTTTGAATGAATATGTGTGAAATTGCATATCTAACCTTAGACCCGTTCAGGAATTAGTGTACATTTAGGTGTGCACTAATTCTTGAATTGTCCAGTGTGGACAGTTTGGAATTATATAATCTATATTGCACATTCTTGTTACTCCTACTGAACACATTTAGTATGAAGTTTAGATGTCTTCCTCTACTGTTCTTCGGCTATACTGTTCATAGGGTCACAATCCCTCTAAATGAACATGTATACTTGAAGAACTATGGGGAGGTGCTGCCAAAATTTCTACTAACGTGGAAAGTAGTAGAATGACGGAATATGTGCAATGTGGATAATATAATCTCGAATGGGATAGGACCAACTACCTTATAAAAATTAGCAGTGGTAGTTGAAGCATGACATGCATGTGAATTTTTAATGTACATTAAGTATTACTAATAGATACAACTTTTTAGAAATGGACACAAGTTGGATGCGTCTAGGCGATAGACTTGAACGGATTACGCAGCCTATGCGCGTGGAGTAAGAACCTTCATTGATTTTGCTTGGGGCTCTGCTGATAGTCGTGGTTACATTAAGTGTCCATATCAAGGGTGTAAAAATTTGTGTGCGATAGGGTTGGTTGAAGTTGAAAATCATATATTTCTGAACGGTATGGATCTGGGGTATACCCGATGGGTATTGCGTGGTGAGCCGTATGCACAATCAACAGATGCATTGTTCGGTCATTCGAATTATTTGCAAGACATGGATGATGATTATGAGCGGGATGAGATGGAGGAGATGTTGGATGACATTGGAGCTGGGATGTTTATGGATGACATAGACGACAATGGCTCAAGTGGTCGAGGGAGTGATTTTGAAAACTTTGCTGCAATGTGGAAAGATGCAAAGCGCGAGCTTTATCCAGGTTGTACAAAACATGCCAAAATGTCGTTTCTTGTGCGGTTACTTCACATGAAGTCATTGTGTGGAATGTCGACGAAAGCAATAAATATGGTATTGGACTTATTTAACGAGGTGCTTCCCGATGGGTCTGCATTGCCAAAGAAATTTTATAAAGCAAAACAGTTGAGAAATGGATTAGGGTTTGAGTACAAGTCAATACATGCATGCAAGAATGATTGTGTTTTGTTCTGGAAGGAGAACGAGGGGAAACAAGCATTACCTGTATGTGGAGAGTCGAGGTGGAAGGCCAAGAAAAATGTGCCGGTTAAGGTGTTGCGATATTTTCCCTTGAGACTTAGGTTGCAAAGACTATATATGTGTAAAAAAATAGCTGCTAATATGAGGTAGCACGAGGAGAAAAGAGTTAAGGATGATGCATACATGAGGCACCCAGCTAACTCACTTGCATGGCAATCTTTCGATGATCAATACTCAAAGTTTGGGATAGAAGCTCGGAACATGCGTCTAGGATTCACTACCGATGGATTCAACCATTTTGGGAATATGAGTACAAGTTATAGCACTTGGCCCGTAGTGTTGATTTCGTACAATCTTCCGCCATGGAGATGCATGAAGGCACCAAACTTTTTGTTAATTTTACTTATTCCCGACCTGAGATCACCTGGGAATGACATTGATGTATTCATACAGCCGTTGATTGAAGAGTTGAAAGCGTTATGGGAAACAGGCGTCAGAACGTATGATGCATCCACGTCAACATCTTTTCAAATGCATGTTGCAGTATTGTGGACCATAAATAACTTTTCGGCATATGGAAATCTTTCCGGTTGGAGTACTAAAGGGAAGTTAGCGTGTCCGACGTGTAATAAAAAAACTACTAGTGAGTGGTTAACATATTCTCAGATGTTGTGCTTCATGGGTCATCGACATTATCTACCACCAAATCATGCATGGAGAAGCGAATGTGCTACGTTCGATGGGAGAGTAGAGGACAGAATTGCACCAAATGAGTTGTCTCGAGAAGCGATAGTGGAACAACTGGTATATGTTAGAACGAACAATTTTGGCAAAGGCCGGGGTAAAAATAAGAGAAAAAGAGGTGAAGCAGAATTGAATTGGACAAAGCGTAGTATTTTTTTTTACTTGCCATATTGGTCGTCCTGCATGTTGCGACATAGTTTGGATGTAATACACATAAAGAAGAATATATGTGATAATATACTGGGTACATTGATGAGCATTAATAAAAAGACAAAGGACACGATCAAGATGAGGAAAGATCTTGAGAGAATGTGAATTAAACATAATCTACATTTGAGAGTGGACGGTAATAGAGTGGTCATGCCGCATGCATGCTTTACGATGACGAGGGAGGAGAGGATGGATTTCTGCAAATGGTTGCAAGGTGTGAAGTTGCCAGATGGTTATGCCTCAAATATTGGTAGATACGTGAGCCCTGTTGACTGGAAAATTAGTGGATTGAAAAGTCATGACTGTCACGTTCTTTTGTGGAAGTCATTACCGGTGGGAATTCATGGGAAGCTGACATCTAATGTACGTGTCGCCATAACTGAACTATGTATGTTTTTTAAGGATTTGTGCGCTCAAGTAGTAAATCGAGATATGTTGCAAAAGATGGAAGAAGAAATTGCTACTATACTCTGTAAATTTGAGCAGATCTTTCCACCATCATTTTTTGATGTCATGGTCCATTTAGCAATACACTTACCCCGGGAGGCATTATTGGGTGGACTGGTACAATTCCGTTGGATGTATCCAGTTAAAAAATATTTGGGTCTTTTAAAGCGCACTGTTGGGAATAAAGCTAGAGTTGAGGATTCAATAGCAGAGGCCTATATACACGATGAACGGTTAACGTTTTGCTCTCTATATCTTCGTGTTGTTGAGACACGATTTAATTGTCAAGAGCGAAATGCTGATCTTGAGGCTCCACCTCCTCATGAGTTATCAGTGTTTTCCCAGAATGTATGACCCTTGGGTAAAGTTCGTTGGTACGTGTTACATAATTGTCGAGAGTTGATTTCTATCTTAGGTATGTTGTTGCATGCTTCGAAAAATTATAGTCAAATGTCGTTTAATTATAACTTTTGTGCTCAAAATACTATTTTCTTTTGCACGTATATACAGTGATCACATGGATAAACTTAGGATGGAATGCGTAGAGAATATAGAGGCAAGACACGAGGAAGAATTTTTCGGATGGTTTGAACAACATGTATGAACTAAAACTACATTGTGATTATTTGATTTATAATGTTTTAATTCTTGGTCCCTCTAATAGAGCACTTCAATACACTGCATGCACAGTTTGAGGTTATAGATTCTATACTCTGGACCGTGAACGTAATAGAAAGACTCAAAATTTTGGTGTGTTGGTTGAGGGAAGTCATGGAATAGACGATATTGACTATTATGGTGTCATACGTGATATTATTGGATTGAAATATCTGGGTGGGTCTGTAACATATGTCTTTAAGTGTGATTGGTGGGACCTAGGCAGTGGTCGGGTTTCGATACATAGGGATAATAACTTTACGAGTGTCAATACGGCATCTAAATGGTACGAAGATGATCCATTCTTATTGGCTTGTCAAGCTACCCAAGTTTATTACTTGATTGATCCAATGAAAAGTGCTGATGAAGATAGTGGAGAGATAACTTGGCAAGTAGTACAGAAATTTGTCTCTCAAAATATTTATGAAGCAGGAACGAGTGCAGATTATGAAAATAGTGGAGATGAAGATGACACTCCGATAGTAGAGGCCTACCAAGAAGATGGAAAGGGTATTAACTTGTTTGTTGACCTCGGTGCACTCGAGTTGCTCCCCTTGTATAGAGATAATGTCTCACCCGTCCTTCTCGACTCGTCCGTATTAAATGATCATTCAATTCAAGTAAGTGAAAAAAAAAGGAGAATAGTCGGAAGAAGAAGATGAAGAAGAATCCAGGGAGGAAGTGGATAAGGAGGACGAATAAGAGGCTGATGACGATGACGAAGATGTTATTGAGGGAGATTCTGAAACAAGCATGGAAAATACATCCGGAGATGAAGAATAAAAGTACTAAATATTTTATTCATATAGGTGACTATAAAATATTTAACTTTTCAATAATTTTTTCTAATTAATTTTTTTTGTCATATTAATCATGCCTCAAGGATGCCGCCAAAACGACAACGAAGAAATTTTCCCCTCCGCCTAGTCCAAGTCTTAAACCTGTTGAGGACTCCCCACCCGAATGTTTCCCTCCTGAAGATCAAGTACAAATGCAAGAGAACGACAACCAGTCGACACCTACCAGTAAGAAAATGTTATTGATAGTTAATTATATATCAATACTTTTATCTCAATAACTATATAACTATATTTATATTATTATCTAATAGTTGATGCATCCGCTCGTCGCGGTTGTGGTTATACACGTGGCATTTCTTTTAAGAAATGCTGAAGGCATGGAAAACTCAAGATCAACATTCCTAATAATTCCACTGAAGGCGTGGATGATAGTGCAGCAACGCTTTCCTCCTATATTGGTACAGTTATCTGAGCTTATGCTCCATTTTATGTGCGATCATAGCGAGATGTTTCGCTTGAGATTAAAGAGCACATTCAGAGCCGTGTACTGGTGAGTTTACGTTGAGAGTACATTTTTTGTATACTAGATTAGTATATTATATTTTTGACATAATTCCCTTATTAGGATGAATTCGACCTCGACTTTGGCTATAGTGAGGATTTGAGAACTGTGAATGGGTTGGTGGCTACACTATTCCCACGTCACAAGGGACAATGTCATGACCACTTCAAGAAGTTTGAGACAATTGAAGAGGCTGCGCAATCCCCTTTTCAGAAGATAAAGTTAGACGATTGGAGAAAGTGTTGTGATGTTTTCGCAACTCCAGATTATCAGGTATTTTAGATTAATAATATCTAACGATTATTTAAATATATATTTGGGTTATATATTTTATGAATATATTACAATTAACATTCTTAATTAATTTTGTAGCACTTAAGTTCTACGAATGCTAATAATAGATTCGCTTTAACTGTACACCATCATACTGGTTCAAGATCATTCCACCGTCTTGCTGATAAAATGGTAATTAATAATATTATAGAATTCATTTATTTTTTTTGTATTTTTTTATTTAAGTACTAATATTATCTTTTTAAAATTGCTCATGTGGTTTTGTTAGAAACGTGATGATCCAGAAAACTTTTTCCTCATTTATGTCTATGCTGCTGCTCACACTAATAAGCGTAGTGAGTGGATGGATCCTGCCCCCGCAGATAATTATGTAAGCATTATTACTTTGTTAAAGAAAATATGCAACATGTAAAAATTTTATTTTTTATTTTTTATTTTTTATTTCTTTTAATACGTCACTTATTGTCTGTTTTCTTTGACATGATAGGAAAAAAGGATGGAGATGCAGTCAGCTTCTGGGAAATCCTCTCCGAGTGACATAGACATATTCACGCAAATGCTTGGGCCCAACTCTAGTATGACAAAAGGTTTGGGACGATCTTTTAAGCATTCTGGTTCATCCTCCTCATCCTCTTCGACTTCACAAATTAATAATCTTACCAAAGATTTGGAAGCTGTACAACGCTAGAATGAGTATATGAATAATGAGTATTAGAGTGACAATCTCATTTAGAAACGCGTTTGCAGGACCAACAGAGAGACCAGGAAGAAAGAATGCACAATGAAGTCCAACAGCAAGTGCAGCGGGAGATGATGGTGCAAATAGAGCATGTTATGTCGTTACAACAAAAGCGGGGTGGGCGAGGAAAGAAGAAATGAATTATCTCAATTTAATTCGTGTATATAACTTTTATTATCTAATTTTAAAAATTTTTAAGACATTGTTAATTGTAGAATATTTATGGTGTGTAATATAATACAATTAGTATGTTTCTTTATTTCTTAATTTTATGAAATTAGTGTATTTCTGATATGTAGTTTGAATGTAAAAAAAGACGTTCGAACAAGATTTTACATTCGAACGTAATTACACGATTTGACAATTAATGTTTGATGAAACCTTCGAACATACCATGTTCGTTCGAACACTTCTTTTTTAACATTCGAACACACGTCCGAATGTTATACTCGTTACATTTGAGCGGTGTTCTCATAACGTTCAAACAAAAATTTGAACGTTTAATGCGTTCAGATGTATAAATGTCCGAACATAAATATTATACGTTCAAACGATGATCAACGAATGTCAACTTCTGTCATTCAAATGTAAATTGCTCAGGTTGGCGTTCGAAGAAAAAAATTATGTCCAAACGTTACTTTCTGTGACAGCTTTCAACCGTCACAAAAAACTAGAACGTTCGAACGTCACTCCGAACGGAACAACTCCAACTGTCACTAAAAATACTTTTAGTGACTGTTCTACAGTAAAGTATCACTAAATGTATTCTGTGATGCACATTAGGTAACGGTCATGGTGAAGGTTTCAAACCATCACCAAATGTCTTTAGTGACATTTTTGTAGTTTTTGGTGACGGTTTCTTCTGTCACAAAAGATAAATTGTGTTTTAGTGTATATAGATTATAAGCCTATCACAACTGTATAGCAACTTGCTTACAAGTATGTAATAAAATAAGGTATTTTAAAAGCATTCCCTACACCCAAAAATTAATATAGAAAATCATTTAAGAAACTGTTTAACAGTAGTACTGAACCAAAACTACGGATACAGTTGAATCTCTCATTAATGTTCATCTTTGACAAAGTTTTATTTATTTTCGTCTTCTTTTATTTATTTTTTATTTCTCTTCTCTCTTGCATCAAGCATTCAACATTTCCTCTAGAAGATACTTTTATACATTATACATGATACAAGTTCAAGTATGGAAAACAAAACAGATAGGTGTGTGATTCTTTCTAGATCAAATTTTGTACATTTCGGTTCATTACAGCTTGGTTCTACTATTTTAGCATAAATATGGGTTTTGTGGCATTTTTAAAAACTTTTCAAAAAGTGAAGACAAATGGGTAGTTTAGAAATTTTGTTTCATCTGGTGCCCATTCTTTACCCCCTTCTCGATGAGCTGATGGCCCAATACCCTAAAATCAAATTCTCTCTCTCTCTCTCTCTCTCTCTCTCTCTCTCTCTCTCTCTCTCTCTCTCTCTCTCTCTATGTGTGTGTGCTTTATGTGGAGAGCGTAGATAGTACTTTTGTGATAAGAAGTACGAACTGTCATAGAAAAGCAAGTGGAAAAAAATTGGCTAGAGACAAACTCACAAACAAAATGAATATTTAATTTTCTTTAATAGGATTAAATTTATGATTTGCAATTTTTCCTTTAAATGGAGTAATTATTTTGCATGTTTATCTGAACCAAGAAAGGAGTAGAAAAGATGAAAATTGAGAGTGAGAGAGTTAGAGACGACTATATTTATAGTGATCTTCTTCAAATGATGTATAGACACATCTTCCTTATTTTTTTGTACTTCAAATTTTTTGAAAAGTGAGGACAAATTGGTAATCTTGAAACTTTGTTTTGTCCAGCGACCACTATTTCCCCTTTTTCTAATGAGTTGATGACCCGATACCATAAAATCAAACTAAATATCTCTCTCCTTGTATGCTTTTCATGGAGAGTATAGTCCTTTTGTAATTTTTGAGAAGTAAGAACTGTTATCGAAAGATAAGAGGAAAAAAATGGCAAGAAACAAACCCCATGAACAAAATGACTAATTATTTTTCTTCGATAAGAATAAATTTATGATTGGCAAATTTCCTTTAAATGGGATAACTATTGCCTAGAATTTTTCCTTCAAGGGAATATCTATTCCGAAATGGTACATCAAATGTACCGATGCCGAAACATTATGTCCAATGTCTCAACTTAATGACCACTAAAACGTAATTCAAAACTTTGTCTGATACACCCACTCAATATTTTCATAGGCGAAAGATGCATCAAGGATAAAATAAAAACTAAATTGTACAAACCCATGTAGAAAACCCGGAGAATTATAACAAAATAAGGTGTGTGTGGGTTTCATGCACTGCCACATAGTTGGCACGAGGGCCCCACTCGATGACAATCGGGGAAGCATGTCATGGTATAGAGGAAACTAGCTCAACTAGCCTCCTACCCATATTGAGGTGCATGGCAATGGTTGGTAGTTAGAAAGCAAAAACTCTGAGATTTTTCTTTCCTCGAAAAATAAAAATACAAGTCAAACAAAGGAAAAAGGGAAAAAATGAATTGAAAAATAAGTGAAATGATTTAAAGGGAAAATGTATCCTACAAGAAAACAAAACGTAACAAAAATAGGCATTTAAAGAGTTGCGATGGGTGGCGCAGTGAAGACATGTGGCCCTCATGCACGCCAATGATTACACTTGAGGGATCCACATAAGGGCAGGTGGTTGGTGGCTGGGATTGGGCGGGTTTGGCGGAGTTTGTGGAGGACACTTATTGGTGAAGAACATGTTTGTAGACAATGGATAGAGACAATAGATCTATCTTGCTTCCAAAATTTAAACCAAAATGGAGAAAATTAAGGTAGTTCAAAAACATTCCCAACACCCAAAATAAGTAGTATTGAACCAAAATTAGGGATGCAATTGAATCTCGCAATAATGTCCGTCTTTTTGACAAAATTCCATTTCTTTCCTTCTTTTTTATTTTTTATTTCTCCTCTCTTCCATCAAGCATTCAACCTTTTCCTCTAGAAGATATTTTTTATGCATTCTACATGATACAAGTTCAAGTCTGGAAAACAAAATAGAAAGTAACAAGTTACTAGTGTTTTCTTTTTGGGTGGGGGGCTGCAACCTTGGGGTTTAAACTTAACAAAATAGGTATGTGGTTAATTGTTCAGAATCAAATTCCATACATTTCAATCCATTTCGGCCTTATTCTAGTATTTTGGCCAAATATGGGTTTGGTCTGAAATTTATATACGTGATGTTTTAAAAGAAAAAAATTAAAAGTGAGGACAAGTTGGTGATTTCGAAAGTTTGTTTTGTCTGGAGCCCATTCTTTACCCCCTTCCCAATGAGCTGATGGCCTGATACCCTAAAATCTCTCTCTCTCTCTCTCTGTATCCTTTTTATGGCGAGTATAGATAGTACTTTTGTGAAGATTTAAGAAGTGAGAATTGTCATAGGAAAACAAACAGAAACAAAAAATTTGGCTGGAAATAAACCCCATAAATAAAATGATTAATTAATTTTCTTCAATAGGAATAAATTTATGATTAACAATTTTTTTCTTTAAAGGGAGCAATTATTGCAAAGAATATATATATAGATATGTAAATGAGGTATGTGGGAGGAGAGAATAGGAGTCTTAGAGAAACTATGCATGCTTTGCATGTGAACCAAGAAGCCAGTAGAAAAATGAAAATGAGAGTGGGAGCATTTGAGAGGACTATATAAATAGTGATCTTCTTCAAACAATGTATAGACACATCTTCCTTGTTTTTTTATGTACTTCAAATTTGTTGAAAATTGAGAACAAGCTAGTAATTTCCTTGTTTTGTCCAGAGACTGTTATTTTCCCCTTTCTGGATAAGTTAATGACCAGATACCCTAAAATCAAGTAGATACCTTTCTCTTGTTGTATGAATTTTATGGAGAGTATAGTATTTTTGTGAAATTTCTAAAAGTGAGAACAGTCATCGGAAAGCAAGAGGAAAAAAAAAACCCATAAACATGTGATTGGAAAATTTTCCTTTAAATGGAGTAATTATTGCCTAGAATATTTCCTTTTAAGGGAATAGCTATTCTAAAACGGTACGCCAAACGTACCAATACCGGCACATTCAATTCCAATGTCTCAACCAAAATGGCGATCAAAACGTAATCCAAAACTTTGCCTAATACACCCATTTAATATTTATAGAGATGAAATATGCATCAATGATAAAATAAAAATTAAATTATACAAACCCATGTAGAAAATAGAAAACATACTAACAAAATATGTGTGTGGGTTCCAAGCGCTGCCACATAGTTAGCACGAGGGCCCTACTCGATCACAATCAGTGAAACACGCCGATGGTATAGACAAAACTCGGTCAACTAGCCTTCAGCCCATTAGTGAGGTGCATGGCATTGGTTGGTAGTTAGAAATCAAAAACTCTGAGATTCTTCTTTCCTACAAAAAATAAAAACACAAGGGTAACAAAAAGAAAAGGAAAATAAAGGGAAAGAAGTATTGAGAATTATAAGTGAAATCATTTAAAAAGAAAAATGATCCAATAGGCAAACAAAAAATAACAAAAATAAGCATATAAAGAGTTGCGGATTGCTGGCGCGATGGCGACATGTGGCCTTCATGCACGCCAATGATGGCACTTGAGGGGTCCACATGAGGGCAGGTTCTTAGTAGCTAGGATTGAGCGGGTTTGGCAGAGTTTGTGCAGGACACTCCATTGGTGAAGAACATGCTTGTAGAAAATGGATAGAGACAATAGATTTATCTAACTTCCAAAATTCAAACCAAAATGGAGAAAGTAAAGGTATTTCCAAAGCATTCCTAACACCCAAATCGAATATAGAAAACCACTTATAGAAACTGTTTTATAGTAGTACTAATCCAAAATTAGGGATGCAATTGAATCTCTCAATAATGTTCGTCTTTGACAAAATTTCATTTCTTTCCTCCTCTTTTTTTTTTTTTTTTTTTTTTTTNAAGTGTGTTTTTTTTTTTTGGCGGGGGTGTAATGCCTCTTTTCCGAAAGTCCGAAGAGTTAACTCATATTACCTAAAATCATCTCTAATATTACAACTATAAAATTCAGAAAACTCCATAAAATATTGATTCATTTGCTCAATCAAAATATCCATATTCCTTCATAGGGACAACAAAGAAATTCTTAATAACATAAATTAAAAACTCTCCAAAGACTCGAAAATATCCTTAACCCAACACATCAAAATATCCGAAAATAATCAAAATTACTAACTATGACTCTCAACTAAGTACTTGTACTCTCGGGCTCTTATTCCTCAACGCATCACACCTTGCTAAAACTTCCTACTCTTGTTCTCCAGCTGAACCATCAAAATTAGTTGAAAAATGTTTGGAGCTAAGGGGTGAGTTATCAACAACTCAGTAAGCAGATACCATATACTAGTGTGTAAACATGTGCATTTATTCAGAATGCAGAAACAGAATATTATCAAAAATATCAGAGCAAAAGCTCAAAAATATTCATAATCAAAATCCCTTTGGCATAGCATAAACTGAAACATCACATCTTATCTTATCATATCAGAACAGAGACCATGTTTAACCCCCTTGGTAGGGTTGTGCAAACCCTGGCAGCCAACCAAGCAGAAACATAATGTGAATCTTCCCCTTATTATTCTCGGAGCCTCGAGTGTGCACACAAGAAAGACTACGCGAAAAATCACTTTGATTCCAAAGTGAGTGCACCGGAAACAGAAAAGTTGATAGCAACCCGAACACAGGCCACAATTTTACACCCGTGGTAAGGTTAGAATGGAACAGAAATAGAAGCAGAATGTTATGCCAGAAGTTTTTAGAAAACACATCATATCATATCAAGAGTACAGAACATCTTCAGAACAGAATAAAATCATATCACAAAACATAATTTTATGCAAAAAATTTCATTTTCGCTCTCTTTTACATAGTTCAAAAAGAAAATACCAAAATAGCTCATGTCTACACTAGTCATGCCAAAAAATAGTTTATTCTTAAACAGAATCTCATGAGTAATGCAGAACAAATAACTCATGTAGTTCAAATTTATTTTCATAACAAAACATGCATATTTTCAAAAATCAACCTCAGCCCATTTTATTTTTATGCAAAATCTAGCATAGGAACCCCACTTATTTGGATTTCTTAACTTTATAGAAATTTCTTCAAAAATGCCGAACAAATACTAATCGTCACCTATAACATAATCACATAATTTTCATAAATTTCCAATCGAACATGTATTTCAATATTTAAGCCTAAGATACTAAAATAACTTATTTTAATTCCTCAAAAACTTAAATTCACGAAATCCTAAAATATTAACACTTCCCAAATTCCAACCAAATCTCTGACTAGAGTATTAAACTATAACTTATTTACTATTGAAAATCAAACTATCAGATTTAATACTACATAACATAATTATACCAAAATTCCTTTTTTACGTTATACAAAATAATTATTTAATAAACTAGAACATAATAAAATTACAACATTATCACTTACTTTTGAAAGAAAACTTTACTTAAAATAAATTTAACTTACCAAAATAATTTATGTAAACATGGAAAACTTAGAGTTTACAAATACATATTAAAATTTTAAAACACAATAATGCAACTTGTAACTCAAAGGTAATAATGTAATTTTATTTATTTAGTAGACCAGCTATGCAATAGCTTCTGTAATACTTTATCATTTGAAAGCATGATCAAAGGGCATAACAGTAATAACTTCTATTCCATTATGTTACAGGATTACCCATATATATATAACTCTTTAAGTCAGCAAACATGAAAAACACATGAATTAAAAGTACGGTGGCATGGACTTACAACTAAAACCGAGATCTGTGTGGAGGGGCAAGGCGCAACGAGCTGGGCTGGAGGGACTGTGGTCGTGCGGTTGGAGCGTAGAGGAGAGGGCTTGCGGCGGCTAGGTTGCCTACGCTGGGCGGCAAGAGCGAGAGAGGCAGAGAGAGGGAGATGAGCGGGAGGAAGCGAGATCAGCGTGAGGTAAGGAGAGGTAGCTCACCATGGGGAACAAAGCGGCGTGCGACGGACCGGGGGTGACAGAATTTTCAGCGGTGGTTTTTTGTGTAAACTTGTTGTGGCTGGTGGCACCGAAAAGTTGGGGTGGCTACAAGTGTGACTCGTTTTGGGTGTCTAAAATAGAGGAGTTCCGACGTGAGGTAGCGTGCGGTGTAGCGGTAGACATGAATCGGGGCTGGCTAGTTTGTCAATGGGTCTTTGGGCTTTGGTGATGCAAGTGCTCGGTTTGTATGGGGTGGGCTGGTGGTTGGCGGTAGTGGCAGGTGGAGGCTATGAGGGTGTTTCAATGGTGGTTTCTTGGCTTCAGCGCACGAGAGAGATGGGGAATGAGACGGCAACCCTATTCTTGGGTTTTCTTCATGCACAAAGGATTATACATATAGGCGAATGAAGAACTAAAACAAACCCTAGAGACGTCAGGGAGATGTGTATGTGCATGTGAGTGGATAAAATACATTAGAGACGTGCATGCTTATGACTAATGGAAAGGGACGTCTAAAGGTGGGGTTAGAAAGAAGAATAAATATAGATATAAGTCACTGTTTGGAGAAGTCATTTTACACACATGATGTGGCATCATTTAGACCACACATAGAGAAGATGAAAAAAAAAAGATCTAATGGCAGCCACGCAGTGAGTGCAACGAGTGCACTGATACAGTGGCTTCTATGTAGAATTACTCTAGAAAGAAAATCTTATGGACTAGAGCTTTTTGGTCCATTTCAAAAATTTGGGCCCATGACTAATTGTGAAAAAATAAATAAATGGACTCTTCCTTAAATTTTCTCTGTCCATA
Source organism: Pterocarya stenoptera (assembly GCA_003123785.1). NCBI lineage: Eukaryota > Viridiplantae > Streptophyta > Magnoliopsida > Fagales > Juglandaceae > Pterocarya > Pterocarya stenoptera. The sequence goes on along the minus strand of QEOT01009654.1, from coordinate 117,961 downwards.
AAACTATTTTTAACCCAATTCAAAAAAAATATTCCAAGAATTTAATTACAATGGCAAGTCCATTAGAAAATTTGATAACCATTAAAAAACCAATTTGGGCCCATAAAATAGTACTCGAAAAATTTTAACTGGGCTTTTCACATACTACAAGAAAAACGAGTATTTGTGACCATTCTTTTGCAACAAAAAAGACTATTTGTGACACAAACAGACTCATTTTAGCTGAAAATAGTCATTTTTTTGTAAATAACTGGTCACAAAGAAGCAATTTTCTTGAAAGTTTATTCTAAGAGAGAAAAGACTGATAAAGATTAAGTGAGAAACTTCAAGTTGCTTACAGTATTAAAGGGTTTTTAATCGATGAAAGAACACTTGCAAGGAGTAAAGGTGTCCAAACTAGTGGCGGAGTTTTGGGGGCTGGGTTTAATCATCAACGTAGATTCTTGTAACACTCCCTTCCTATAGGTTAGGGATGTCACGTGTTTTTATAAAATAAAATATAAAAAAAAAAAAAAGCCTAACAAGAGATCTCATATTTTAATAAAATAAATATTTATTTCATAAAAAGAATTATTTAATAAAAACATGTTTCTAATAATATTAAATATAGACAATTGTGAACAATTGAATAAAATGTTTATCATAAAAATAATTTATTCTAAGAAGTCTGAAATTTAATCAACTCCTTCATCTAATCCTTGTTTGTCTGCTCGTACCCATCTCCACACCTAAATTGTTAAAAACATGAAATAAAACTAAAATAAGTCGAAAACTCAGTAAGAAACACATCACATGTAAGCGTAATAAATATAAGGTTTTCATAAAATTTGTCATGCTGAGAACTAAAAATAATTATCATTCATACGTATGCTTATGCTAGAATTATCTGTCTAATCGGAATTATTTGATTGGCCAACACACTTAACCCTATGTGCAAGGTTGTGCACCAGCCCCACATTCTGCGGCCATAATGGGAGCCGCTGATAGTATTCTGGCATACTATGATGGACCATGCTTGAGTCCATGGCTTGCACCTCCACCTATAAGTCGCATTAGTACCATGCATCTGAATGATCATCTTATTAACTGATCTGATATTGTCTTACACTTAAACATAAGAAAGCTTACGTATCTTATGCAATATGAGATGTATGACATACATAATACGTACATAATTATAAATGTTGAATTAACTTGATACGAAAATAAAATGATCAAGGACTATGACGAATGACATACGTGGTACATAAAAATGGGCTATCAAGAATTGGCTTTAATAATAATAATCTAACTACGTGCTAATCTTAATTTATAATCAATTTACTTACCTCGTATCGTTAATTCCAAAATCTCACTTCGTAGATCGTTACCTATACGAAATAACATGTCACTAATTTTATAGAAAAACGTTTATAATATTTAAATTAATTAAATAAATACTATGAAAATAATTTAATAATCATTCTGTCATATACCCCACTAATATACAATATAATTATATTAAAATCAATTAGAGTAATAGCCGAAAATCATTTCATAAAATAGACTTAAATAATTCAAAGTGTTCAAATAAAATTAACCTCTTATTATTTACTATTAAAATTAATTAGAAGAATATTATACTTAATAATATAATTAAAGCTCTAATTATTTTCTATATAAAATTCAGAGATTCTAATCAAGCCCAAAATAAGGTAGATTCGATATAAGTATTAAGCCCATCCCAAAATCACATAAGTCCAAGTTAATACTTAACCATCTTAAAAATACAATTTTAATGTAAAAAATAACCTAGCCCACGTCAAAAATAAGCCCAGTCCAACAACAAGGCCCACAAAAGTGAGACAAGCTTGAAACACATTTTGTCCTGCACACTTAAGGGCCAAAAAAGTAATTACACAAAAAGTTTCTCAAGAGGCTTTTACAAAAACTAAAAATTAGGAATGTCACCGGTCCAGTTCGGTCCGGTTCTGGACATATTTTAAAACTGAACCGATATATACTGATTTTGAGATTTGAAGAACTGATACCATACTGGCTACACCTCTAAGTCGGTATTTTCTGTTTTACTAATTCCAATTCGATTTGGTCCAACTTGGCTTGGGTCAACGGCGGCCGAGCTCTTTGTGAGATTGAGAAACAGTGGAGAGAAGCCAGGGGTGGGATCGACATGGCTTATTGAGAAGAGAGGGACGTCGTGCGACAGTGGTTTTGAGTGGCCTGACCGAGATCAATGTCAACAGTAGCTTTTGATGGAACAAAGCCCAGTTTTGGTCATTGTTTAGCTAAGGGGAAATGGTGGAGAGAGAAGGCAAATCTACGATGGTGGACGGCTTGGTTAAAGAGCAAGGTAGGGTGCAAGGCTAAAGGGAGGTGGCTGAACGGCAGCTTTTGTGATGCCTAAGCTATCTCTGGCATAAGGTGGTGGTGGGACAACCTGGATTGGCTGGATGATGGTGCTCGTCCGCAGGTGCAAAATCGCACAGTGTGGTGTACGTGTGACAGCTACTAAAGGGCCTTCATCAGTGGTGCATGGTCTAGGCAAGTCACAATGGTTCCGTCATAGAGTCGCGGCATTTCCTATTGCTACTGACGGTCCTCTATTTTGATGGATGCAAAACAAAGGGTATAGAGACTACGACTTGGTGGTGGATCTAACATGTAAGGTGGTGCAACCCCATCATGGTGTCTTCACTGGTTTCGGTTTGTAACCGAGAAGGTCGAGGCGGAGAGTTTCTCTCAAGATGGAGGGGAAACCAACGTTGCTGGTCCTTTTCTCAGCAGCTTTGGTGTGCGACTGGTTGTTGGCAGTGAGGAGCATCATGTGACAGAGAGAGGTGCCCGGCTGGGCTCAGGGTGTGGTTTTGTGGTGGCAGTATAGATGCTTTGCTAACATGATGGTGGTTATTGTTGGTGTGGAGAAGCATGTAGTGGTTCTCGAACGTATGCGGTGAGGAAGAAATCCTGAAGAAGGCAGCAATAGACGTGCGTGAATTTATATCTTACATATATATATGCTGCTTCTGGAAAAAGTAAACCCTAGTGCATGTGCGTGGGATGAGAACGTGCATGGTGGGACTACTGTGTTGTAGCATTACTCATAGTTGGTAGAAGCTATTATTATGCGTGAGTTGTATTCCAACAAGTGTGTATGTATGTATATATATATATATATATATAAACACATTGCTAGACTAGTGGAAAACCCTAGTGAAAGAGGAGTTACACTTGCATGCAACTTATAGACGAGTCTAGATGTTGAGCAAATGTACTTGGGCCTCGGATCATAGGGTTTTCTCTTGGGTCTTTGTTTTGGATTCTTCAAAAAAAAAAGTAAATAATTTAATAACTAATTGGTTAAATCTTAAATTTTAAAATGAGTCCATCTCGCCTAATAAGTATTTTCGAGCTTAAAAAATCATATTTTGCATAATATAAATTTAAATGGGGCCATTTGGTCAAGAAATTTTAAATGGGCTTTAATCTAATTCAAGCCCCAATTATAACCCACTAAATAACTTTTTATACCGTGACCTATTTCAAATTGTCTAATAAATTACAATTGGGCTTTTCTAAGTTGAGATTATTATTTATTTGTTAACCTCAAGTGCCTTGGTTAAGATATGGATAGTATCTGTGTGACAATCAGGGTGATGAGCTCCCTATCTAGGAAAAAAACTTTAACATCTAGTGCATGTCAAACCATAGATGAGTAATAATAATGAGCATTAAGGATTTGTTTGGGAATACAACTTTTCTCATATATTTTCATACTACTTTATTATTATTCACTATTATGCACAAATTATTTCACTACAATTTATAAATATTCTTAATATCCAAACGAGCCCTAAGCCACCACGCTTGGCGGTGAGCTCACAATATCTTTTAATTGTGTTTTAAATATTATTCTAATCAACAGGGATGAAGAGTGAAATTTTTTTGAGATAAGTAAAAAAAGATAATTTCCCCTCTTATTGTCAAGATTTTGGGTTTTATTGAAAATATCATGAGTATATATTTTAAGGTTTTTGTGGCCTTTTTTTTTTTTTTTTTTAAATAGACTCCATTCCATTCAATGAACCGAAATTACAACTGTGATTTATCAATACAAGACAAAACTATACATAAGATAAACTACACATCTGCTCTAGGGTATGCCCGCACACATTGTGGCGAATATTGTCTTAACTTCTCAATAACTCTCTCCTAACAGAGAAAGTATTCTGTAAAAACAAAATTGAATAGCCCCCTCCATCCTCCAAGGGAGGCGTAGCACTGGACACTGCTGCTATGGACACCAAATTCAATACCCTATTTCTATTTTATTAATAACTAAACAACAAAACCTAAAATACAAAACACATCAAAAGCAATAGAACCACAAGCACAGAAATAAGCCCATATGACTTGGACTTTATTTTAGGAGGCCAAAATGACTTTTGAGTTTAAGGGTGAAAATTGTAGCTCTTTATGCTTTTTTCTTTCTTTTTTTCATATGCGGTTTTAAAATAAGGCCTCAATAAAATCTAACAAACGAAATTAGCCATACAAAAAATTTATATATTAAATATAGGAAAATGAAAGTATGACTTCTAAATAGACTCACTCATATTATCAGGAAAAAAAAAAAGACTCACTCATATTTTTTTGTTTTTTTTTTAATTTTTTTAATAGTTAAAAAAGTAACTATTAGTGAATTTATATTTTTTTTTCTTAGTGGTTAAAGATGTTTAAAATACATTTTAAAAAAGGAAACAAGTTCCATTTGCGCTGGTGTGCATATTTGATTTGCACCCTAGCATTGTCCTTAAAAATATATAGTATAATTTTAATGAGAGCTACTAGAGACATAAAGGGATCGCACACGCTGATGTGGCACATTGCTAGTGTGCCACGTCTCCCTTCTATCTTTCTTTTTTTTTTCTCTTTTTTTCTCTCTCTCTTTCTCCCCCCATCTTCCTTCCTCCCCCTTTCCCTCTCTCTTTCTCCCACCCGAGGTGGTTTCCGACCACCATAGACAGCCAAAGGATGGCCACCGTCAACTACTTCATCAAATGGGCCAAGGCAAAGGCTTTAACCACCATCACTGTAGGCAATATTACGCGATTCCTGCGAAAATCAATAATTTGCAGGTTTGGCATCTCACACACTATCATCTCGAATAATGGGAGGCAGTTTGACTCCAATCACTACCAAAACTGGTGTCGAGAATTGGGGATCGAATTTCGATACTCATTCCCTGGGAACCCGCAATCCAACGGACAAGTCAAGGCAACTAACAAAACGCTAATGGGACTACTGAAGAAACGACTTGACTACCGAAAGGGTGCTTGGGCTGAGGAGCTTTCCGTCGTGCTCTAGGCCGACTGGGTCACGGTAAAAACACCAATTGGGGAGACCCCCTTCACTCTCACCTACGGGCACAAGGCAATGTCGCTAGTATAAGTCGGACTCCCACTTACAGAGTGTAGCACTTCGAACAAAAGTCCAACGAAAGACGACTAGAGGAATAGCTGGACATGCTGGAAGAAGTACGGCTAGAAGCAGAGATAAAAGCTACATCCTATAAAAGAAGGGTCGAGAGGCATTTCAACAAGCGTGTGCAACCGAGGACATTCCAAGTAGGGGAATTGGTACTCAAAGAAACATGAACTGAAACACGGGATGAAGGGAAAATGCGTCCCCGCTAGGAGGGCCCCTATGGGGTCATCGTCGCAAATCAACTAGGTTCCTATTGCCTCAAAGATTCCTAAGGAAACTAGCTACCACACCCATGGAACGCCGAGCACTTGCGAAAATATTACTGCTAAGCCAACTCCCTTGTCAAAATTCCTATGTTTTCATAAAAAAGTTGCAAAACATAACCCGAATGTGTGTTTTGTCTTGCCTCGATTGTTGGTTTCAGGTGTATGATATAAAGAGAAAATCGATCCGCACACCAGCAAGGTCCACACCAACGAATGGATGCTTCAACAACTTACCTTCCTGCGGGGTGAAAATGATGAGTGTAATGCCTAAAGGCTTCTCTACCCTTCTCGCGGAGGAGTGCAAGTTGACCCTTGGTCAACCGAAATAAAACTTACATTTCTCGTAGGCGTCAATAGGCGAGAGCAAGTCTAGTAACATACTGCCCGAACGACTTACCTCCCTACGGGATACCATCGGGAAAGGTAAGTCATAAGGTAACCTTATCCCCCCCAAAGGGGAGAGTGGGGTCAGCTTACGACTACCCGAATAACTTACCCCAACCTTCGCTGCAATGAAATGTGGGATCAGCATCCACCTAACCCAAACCCACCATTCCCTGTGACGTCAACGGGCAGGAGCGAGTCCAATAACAGATTGTTTGAACATATTACCTCCCCACGAAGGGTGATAGACAAGCAGGCGGCTCAGGCCCCTCGTCCGGAAGAGTGGGACCAGCCTCGAAGCAACCCGAATAACTTACCCCGACCCCCCTCATGGTGAATGCGTAGTTAGCCAACTGATGTCCGAACTTACCTCCCAGCGGGATACCATAGGGAAAGGTAGGCCTTAAGGTTGCCTTATCCCTCCCGCGATGGAGTGCAGGTTAGTCCTCAGCTACCCAACGTCAGAGATTTTTACCTTCCTCGTAAGTGTCAACAGGCGGGAACGGGTACATGAACAAACTGCCTGAAAGCTTACCTCCCTGTAGGCCACTATAGGGAAAGGTCGGCCCAAGGGTGGCCATATCCCTCCCACAGAGGAGAGCGGGACTGGCACACGACCCTCCTGAATACTTACCCCGACCTCCACTGTGAGTGAAAAGTGAGTCTAGCGCCAACCTGGCCCAAAGTATTACCCTTCCCTGTGATGTCAACGAGCAGGAGCGGGTCTAGACCTAGTTATAAACTGTCGAACAACCTACTTCCCTGCTGGGCCGATAAAGGGAAGGTCGGCCCAAGGGTGGCCTTACCCCTCCTGCAGAGGAGAGTGGGAGTAGCACACAACCCTGCTGGGCCGATAAGGAGCAGACTGTTCCACTGGTTGCCCAAAGAAGTTACCTCCTTGAGGAAGAAAAAGGGGAAAACTAGCTTGAGGTAGCTCGAACCCTCCCCAATGGAGTGTAGGTTTGAGTCTTACAACTACCCGAAGAAAGGAAACTCTACGAAAAAGAAGTAAAGTGCCAAGAAAAGAAGCCATACAAAGCGTCAACAAGCAAAGAACATACGGAGAAGGTACGGCCAGATACACATATCTACTCTATTACTTAATGCAGGGTTACAAAAAAAATGAAAGATGGAGAATAGCGGGAAATGCAAAAAGAAATACAACAAGGAAAGCACATAAGCATGGCGCAGAAACGACACTGTGAGGAAAACTGGAAACAATATGCTGGAAGTACACAATCAAGCACACAAAATCATTTTATTAACTTTACCACAATGTGAAAGACAAGTTACATCATGAAGTCAAATTACAAGGAAAAAGTTACACCTCAAGGCCACATGAAACTACCAAACTACAAAGAATAATTCACACTGGGAAGCTTGTACATTCCAATGAACTAACTGCAACGCCATCTACTCCACGCATGCACGTACAGGGGAGAAGTCTTGGGAAAGATCCGGGACGGCAAATATAACGCCCCGTCCCCGAGGGTCCAAAGAGTTAACTCATGTTACCTGTTAATCAGCTCCAACACTACTAATATACTTCCAAAAACTCCAAAATAAATGTAAACACTTCCAATTTCATTAACTACACAAACTCATATATCGAATCCTCAATACAGTAACCCAAACGAAATATCAACTTCTCTACATATCACTTAAACTCACATTTCAACAATATAACTATAGACTCCAAATTCTCAATAATATAAAGAAATTTTGATTCAAACTAATTTTCTCAATATAATCAATTCTTCAAAATGCCAAGTCATCATAACACAAATTTCTTAACAAAAATGGCCAATACTCATCGAAAACTTTCTATTCTTAATCCACTATTCTTAAGTCATCTCACACAATGCTTCATAGTCTTGATCCTTAGCTGAAATATTCAAAATCATCTAAAAATATTGTGAAGATAAAGGGGTGATGGGAACCAAGCGCGTTCATATCAAGGGGTGAGTTATCAACAACTCAGTAAGCAGAGAACATATACTAGTATGTAAATATGAACATTTATCAGACTTTGAAATGCTAAACAAAATATTTTCTTTCAGAATGCAAAATCAGAAAACTTGTTTTCAGCATGCAAAATTAAAACATGTTACCAAAAATATAAGAGCGAAACTTTCAGAAAACATTCTTATTCAAAGTTTCTTTTGGCAGAGCTACTGAACATCTTCATCTTATCTTATCATATCATAATAGAGACCATGTTTAATCCCTGTGGTAGGGTTGTGCATTCTGCAATAAGTCAAGCAGAACATAAATCATCATAAATATCAAAGTGATTGTACTCAAAACAGAAAACCACTATTATATCTCGTGGAAGGCCAAATGTCACTATTATATCCCGTGACAGAGCCAAAGTTCAATATTATCTCCTGTGATAGGGCCAGAGGTCACTATTATCACCCGTGACAGAGCCACATATCAGAACAAAACAGAATCAATATCACATATCAGAATCAGAGTCGGAGTCGGAACAGAATCAGAACGTCGTGCCAAAGGTTTTTCAGATGCCAAATCATTCCAAAACAGAGTACTGAACAAATTCAGATCATTTCACATTTTTCAAAACAAATTCAGAATATCTTCAAGTCACATGCAAAGATTATTAATTTTCATATTCGCTCATATTTTTCTCAGTTTAATAACAGAATGTCAAAAATAAGCTCATGTCTACATCAGTCATGCCGGAAAAATACTTTATTCTTATATAGAATCTCATGAGCAATGCAGAACAAATAATTGAAGTCGTTTCACATTTCTTTTCATAACGTAACATGCACATTTTTAAAATTAACTTTAGTTCATTTCATTTTATACAAAGTCTAGCATAGGAACCCCACTTACCTAACTCTTACGGAGAGTTACTAGAGCCTTGAACTTGAGCTCTATCAATATCACGACCTAAACAGAAAATTATTCACTGACGTGTTAATACTCTATATAAATGTGAATTCAATAAAACTAACTAAATTTTGTGATTCTATTCAGCCCACACATGACCTCATACATGGTATAAGCATACTCATACACAACCTCCAAAACATCAACCCAAAACGTTATGTCCAATCAATCAGCTCACTTTCATAACTCGTTATGACATTGACAGTCCACAATCATCGCAACCCAACACGACCCTCCATAACACAAGCTCGGCAATCAACATTAACTCAAATTATAACACCTAACAATTACAATACTGCCACACCATACAGTCTAAATAATTATATTTATCCACACAAACGACCATTTATCAATTCCAATAGTAACTTAAAGATCCACGATAACCAACGTCAAACTCAAAACACCAGTATTTAAACCCGAACAGCCAACCAGACTGCAGAAGATTTGTTAGTGCAAAAGTATATTTAAATTTCAAGAAATTCTTTAAAAAATTACTTACAGTGCTTAAAGGCAATTTCTAAAAGATCAAGCACACGAACACCCGGTTTAACGCCAAAAGCAAGCTCGAATTAAAATCACCAAAATCACAATTTTTGGGATGAAAAAGGGTTTCAAAAACAAGGAAATTTTGAAGCGATATTTTCAGAATAGAAGGGCTAATTAACTGAAATAAATCTAGATGATCATGGCTAGAAGATGCAACTCACAGCAAGAACCAAAAATCATCAAGAAACCGAGTGAAGCTCACAGCTTTTATGGGCAAAACAGGGCACGGCAAAAAGGGTGAAACAGAGCAATGAAAGACCAAACAAAAGGAAATGCAATGGAAATAAAACACAAGCATGAGCCATGAAATTTGTAAAGAAAAAATTAAGAGAAAGAACGACAATGGAGGCTCACGGACAGACCAGCCGAAAATGGAGGAATGAGTGGTGGCGTTGGCTAACTTGCAAAGGGGAAGAACAGAAAATAAGATGGAGAGGAAGAAGGAACACAACAGACAACAACCCAAATAAAAACATAAGAAAGAAATGAAATAAAATGAAGAAGGAGAAGAAGAGAAGCAGCAACCGCATTGATTGAAGAAGGGGATGAAAACTAAAACGGAAAGGAGGTGGAGAAGCAACGGCGCGTAGGAGAAAGAAGGAGAAGAAAAGAAGAGATGAAGCAACCCTAAGGGCTAGACCAAACGATGCCGTTTGGGGGGATTTAGTGGGCTAGGTTGAAGGTTCACAGGTTGGGCTGGGGACCGAAAGGGCTGGGCCCAAAAGAAAAAAAATAAAACACACTCAAACAGGTCCAGTTCAAAAATAGAAGAGTCCAACAAATAAAAAGGCACAATAAAAAAATAAATAAGAGCCAATAAAAACACTACAACTCAATATTAATAAAATAAAATAATTAAAGTCCAACAATAAAATAAATTAAAGCAAAGAGCAATTTAAATGCAAATAATAATTAATATCAAGAAGGCACATCAAAATAAATTTCACAACTTAAAAATCAAAAATTAAACCAACAATAAACACGATAAATTTAAAACAAGAGAACCAATATTTAAATTAAATAAAATAATCCTTCAATTAAAAATACACTAAAATACGAGGTATCATAGCAAATCTTACCAAGACCGATTCAGCGACCCAAAACAACGACTGCGAAACTGCAGAACTGCACCACGACAACCAAGTCCGACAAAGTCAACATTATAGATGCAACTGGGGTCGAGGACCACCATCATTATGACATGCCAACAACGCTTGAGGAAAGTCAACATGGATATTACGAGGCAGTTAATTGAGTTGTATGGTGGGCACACAATCCAAAACCTAATAGCAGAGGATCGGCAAGGAATCTGCGTGGAAGTTCTGCCCTCATAAATCTTACTTGGTCCCAGCGCGGCAACCTCCAAACCTCCGAGTTAAGCTGCCTACCATGAAAGATGGAGGCAGGGTCGAAGCACGATAAGCAAAAGGGCGAGAACGAGAACAGGACGGGATCCCAACGATAAGGAATATGCAAGGAGACCCGCCTAGTGAGTCTACCCTCATAAGGCGGGGACATTTCCTTCAAGCCGTCACCAAGGCCTCTCGGGATTAGGCCCACTCTGAGCATGTTGCGTCATTGCAAAGACACTTCAAGTGGGGAGAAGTCACATACGTTCACGGCTTGGAGGTCGCTTTGGGGGTTCTGGAGGAGGAAGGTCTTCATTTGCTCCAAGCCCTCCTCGTAGCCAAACTTCTACGCGTCATTTCGTACCCCCAAACGTAAGACAACTCGTTGCACATGCAGTTGATGGTAGCTTCTCGGCTCGCGAGCGCTAGCTGATTCACAGTCAGGGCGGTCTCTGCGTCCAATCTTCGCTGCTTATCATCCTTCAGTCTCTGTTTCTTCACTGACAGCAACTCATTGGCTTCATGAAGTTTAGATTCAAGCCACTTAATCTGCTGACCATCAATATCCCGCTACTGACAAAGCTCCGGAACATCAACCTGCAACTGCTCCAATTTCGGCACTGATCTAGAGACTACTGCAAGGTGTCCCTAGCCTCACAAGCTAGCGAGGCCTCGATGCGAAGTTGACCAACCTCCCTTTGGGATCAGATCAGGTCGGCCAGGGCCCCCTCAGCCATCTCTCTCTGTTCCCCCTCAAAGGCCACATGTTCCATGGCAGTCTGGACCCGAGAGCAAAGATCGCAGTTCTCTCCCACCAACACCGCTAGGCTGTCCACAAAGAAGGTGGCCAGGTGCCTCAATCCCTACAATGGAAGGAGAGTAAAGAAAAAGAGAGAGAGAAAGGGAAAAAGAAAGGAAACACACGAATGAAGCGGCGGTCAGGCAAAGTTTACCTCAGTAAGCATCACCATGGCTTTTCCTAAGCCTCTGCCCACACATTTGGCATGGCCACACGGCTCGATCGTTTGAAGACCCTCTAGGGCCTTCCCGGCAATCTCCCCACCATCACCAACAACGCCTATTACTACCTTGCCGAGAACGTCTCCCATTGGCCCCGTCGTGCCACCGGGACATGTCGCTTCGACCGCTGAGGTCGCATCAACAAAGTCTCTCTGGGCCAGAGGCATAGAGCAAGGTGGGATGACGATCCGCATTAACACTTTGGGCGCTCTCGAGGGCGTGGGGAGATGAAACATCCACGCCGATGGGGCCCCAGTAGGAATGGGAACAGCAACATAGTTCGAATCAATAGATGGGGGAGGATGGCTGCGCAGTCTTTTTCCCATCCCCACAACTGGCTAGCTAGCAAGACGACGGGAGTCGGGCGCAACGGTCCGCTCCATGGGAATCCCTAGGTCAAAACACTAGCCGATAGGGGGAACCAAGTATCGACGAAGGCTATCATTCGATAGCAGGGCCTCCGAGTACACTTCGCTAGAATGCGCCACCACCCAGGACCTGACAATCGCTAGGCTCGCTCTCTCACAAGGATTCAGATCGAAGCATCAGAAATCATGCCCCAATTGGCATGAACGAAGAACAACCGCCTAACGGCTTGCCCAGCTAAGTATTCCCAACCATCGACTTGCAAGAAAAAGAACTTGTGGTTGTATCCCTTCACCACTTTGTGCCGCCCTTCTATCTGGACCAGCTCTTGGACGGGTTGAAAGTTGTAGATGCACCGACCCTTCCGCACCAAATTGTGGGTGATGAAGAATTCACGAGCAGTCAAGTCGGGATAATCAGACCCGACCTCCTCCAAGGAAAGGCGCCAGATGACACAACATGAGACCAAAATCCTCCATGCGACTAGAAGAAGCTGTGCGGGCACTAGGGCGAAGAAATCTAGCACTTCACGCATCGATCGAGGAATGGGCAGCGTCAGACCATAAGAGAACATTGCAAGGTACATCGCAATTTTGGTACCGTAGCCTTTCTTAGTCACCGCCCTACCGGTGGGAGAAGGCACTTCCAGTTCTAGCTTTGAAGGAATCTCGTAGGTTGCTTTCAATTCCACTAATTCCTTGAAGGTAACTGTTGTCCGCCAGAAAAATCCAGCAAAATTATCTGTAAAGGGGTCATCACAAGCGGTAGTAGTCAGCATGGAACCAGAAGCTGCCGAGCTGGACCTGGGACACGAGGGTTTCTTTGGGCCCATAACTATCTGGAGATACTCACGAAGGGACTTCGGAAGAATGACAATGGGATGAAATTGCAGAATAACGAAACAAAGCCAAAATTACAAGGGGTCACTCAACTGAAGAAGAGTCCTTATATATATAGACCGGCCGGGGGGGTGGGCAGGGAGGATTCTCCTCATTAAAGTGTCATGGTGCCGCACGTCTCATACGTGTCCCACTCAAGTACCAGGATCCCTCAATTAGTGAAACTGCTGTAAAGCTTATCCCTCATGATAACGTGATTACAATGAAAGATACGGATGTGACAGGGAAGCTAAAGGGGAGCCAGTAAGTGCAAAAATGTGGCTAACATCACGCGGCCATATGGTCGGAGTATAGACAGTCATTCAGCATGCGGTCAGGCACACCAGGAACTTAATCAAGTCTAAAATAGAGGTGATAAAGGAAATTCCTCCTAGACCTGTTCGGGAAGAATTAGCGAAGTAACTGTGAGGGGAAATTTCCCCTCAAGAAAGGCTCATAGTCCGTCGGCCCAGAAACCCAGCCCAATAAGGATTAAATCTGAATAAGGAGCAAATTGTCAACCAGGAAAAGGTGCCATCTAGTCGACAAGACAACTAAACCTGACATATCGGCGGCTTCCCTCGAGAACAAGGTAGGAGTGGGATACATAGGAAAAGCGGAGGACCCTCGATTCATCAACATCAGAGCATCGACTACTCTCATAAGCCAAGTTGAGGCTCAAGAAACTACCCCATATTAATGACGTTCTAAATCGAGTCACACTCGTAATCATGAAACCGACATGAAGCCCCGCCGCATTTAAAGATTTTGACCGAAAAAACAATGCAAGGACTCCAGGTCTCAAAGCAGCATGCTCGATCTGCTCACCGAACTTCTAGTATAAATAGCCGATCCCGGGTACGAGAAAGCTCTCTGATCTTTACGCTTCTTTACTTATTTACTACACTCCAAAAACATTTACTGACTTTGGCATCTGAAGCTCCTTGGCCCCTAGGCCTCCCTCTCAAGCTGCATTCATTCTTCTTTTTGCAAGATCCGTTGTGAAGACCTAAGTTGTCGAAACTTAGTCCAAGGGGGTATGTAACACGACATCAACACTAATGATTCCAATTATTTATATCATTTTAATAAATTTAATATTCTTATTAACAATTTTGTACGCTAAAAAAAATAAAAAAAATTAAAAAAAAAGGTCCATAGTTGAACTAAAATCTAGCTCAAAAAGACCTATAATTTTTATAAAAATCTATTAAATTTCATCTCAAGCTATCCTAAAAGAATTTGGCCCCATTTGGATTCAGAGATGAGTTGAGATAGTTTGTGAATGGTAAAATAAAATATTGTTAGAATATTATTTTTTAATATTATTATTGTTTTAAGATTTGAAAATGTTGAATTGTTTATTATATTTTATGTGAGAATTTAAAAAATTTGTAATTATGAGATGACATAAATTGAAATAGGGCTTCAACCCTGCCCGGAACAACCAAATTTACACCTAATCCGACCTGTCTGATGCTATTTAAGGTGCCAAACCGAATCGACCCGACCTGAGTAAAATAGACTCAGGTCGAACCCATATGACCTGATCTTTACCAAACAAAAAAAAAAACTAACTTTCTACACATCGATTGATCTTAGATTTGAGCCTCAAATAACAATATCAATCTCCATCGATCTCAGATTCTTCTCAATCTCAAGAAAAAACCCAAAAAATCAAAAATTGAAAAGAGCAAACTTTGCAAAAGTACTCATTCGGATGCAATCGTTTGCAGAAGCGGTAGTAGCAAACAAGAATAGTAGAAGTAAACATTCTCGACAATGTTGAAGTAAACATTCTTGTCCTCATTGCTGCCGTCCAACTTCACCGAAATAAGTTGACCAATATTTGGTGGGGCATAAACAATCAGAGCTGCAGAACTAGCAGAAGCCATTTGAGGGGGAAAAAAAAAGAAGAAGAAGAAGAAAGAAAGAAAGAAAATAATCAAGCGTGAGCTAATGATGCTCTGGTACCATGAAAAAAGAAACAGAGACACACCAGATCCTGCAATCAATACTCATCATTCTCCTCACTGTAGTTCAAGCAACCATCATTAGGTACAAATGCTAAGATCTTTTTTCCATTCTTGATCAGCTGAACACGAGCACATTTTCTGATCAGCTGCGATCTTTTTTCCATTCCACAAGTCTTCCCCATGGTGGCTGAGTAGTAGGTTCCTCGACTATAGTAAAGGGATCGAAAAGGTGCTCTTGATCACTGTGCCCACCACGAACGAAAAGGTGCCCACCACGAACGAAAAGGTGCCCTTGATCAAACCCATTACTTCTCCTTCTAAAACGAAAAGGAAAGGATCTGAAGGTGGGTCAACGAAAGTCAAAATGGGTAGGGTTTCGGATCGAAGTGGGTCAGCTCACTCACTTTTATCTCTCTCTCTCTCTGTAAGTAGTCTTCTTCCTTCATCTTTGAGACTGATCACTCTTCAACTTTCCCTGAGACGCTTGGGATCTACGTGGGGGAGAAGAGAATTGGTTTCGTCGGTTTCGAGTAAACACAACCCACTTGTTATATGTTGACCCGATGAACTTGTTTTTTGTTCAGGTTGGGCGAATTGGTTAGCATGGACGGATCGGGCCTAAAGTCTTTTTTGCACAATCCTAAATTGAAATGAGTTGAAGTGAGTTTTGTATTAAAGCATCAAATTATCTCTCATTTTTCTCAACATTCAAACGTTCACGGGGTAGGGGTACCCACCCACAAGTCCACCAAATGGTGGGTCAACCGGGTGTTACCCGACCCGTGAAACAATATCCCGAGAAGGCAAAGAGGAACTTGAGGAAGGCTGCTAGGAGCCCTGGAGGGTACAAATCGAAGATAGCCATCCCATCGCCACAGCTCTCTCCAGCCTCCACCTGAACCTCCGTCTCCATTTTTTTCCCTCTCATCTGTTTGGCAAGCGAGTTTATCACGTTTAAACCTCTTACTAGAAAATCCATGGCTCCGAAGCCCAAAGAAAAACCGAAACCTTCTCCTTCGTCGTCACAGCCTCCCCCCGCCATCGAGGATCTCTTTACTTCCCTTAGCAAACACATCCAGCGATCTGATTTCGAACAGGCTGCCAAAGTCGCGGATCAAGGTTCAATTCTCATGTTCACTCTTGTCTCCTTCTACAAATTCTTCATTTATATTTTCTTTTTGTATTTTTTTAAATTTATGTGCAGTTCTTTCGATCGCACCCGGTGATGAGGACGCGATTCGGTGCAAGGTCGTGGCGTTGATTAAGGACGATAGGATCGAGGACGCTCTGTCGATGATTCAATCCTCCCAGAAGGTTCCGTTCGATTTTGGTTTCTTCAAGGTCCGTAATTTCGCGCATTTGATTCGGTTTATAATCCCATCTTAAATTATTTAGGGTCGCCTTGTGTGTTACTTGATGTCGATATGCGTTGCGGTACATAAATATGGATGAACCTTATTACATTGGTGGATTATGGTCAAAATGGAGAAATTTGAATCACTAGGCGTTGCGTTGACATTATGATTATTTTTTTAGTAAGTGACATAAAGTTTTATTGAATTAAGTAAATAGGCATTGTCCAAGTACACAAGGAAGTATGCAGGGAGTCTATGAAAGAGAACACCTAGTTTAGAAGTTAGGAGCTAGAAAATGATATAAGAACAGCTTGAGAGCTAGATCCATTGAGTACAACAATAGAAACCCAAAGAAATAAGGTGTGGAAAAAGAAACTTCTAAGCTCATTTAAAGAGCACTCCCGATCATCAAAGCTTGGATCATTCCTATAAAGCCAAATGCATCACATAAGACATAAGGGAATCATTCTCCATATAGCAACAAAATGTGGGTTGGCCTGAAGGCCTTTCCAACAAGCAAAGAGATCCAACACCCTCCTAGGTATCACCCATGCAAGTCCGGTCCTGCTAAAGATCTCATCCCATAACACCCTTGCCATGGGCTTCTTGTGTACATGGGCTTCGTCTATACATTCTTCTTTAATAAAATTACATTTTACTTATCTAAAAAAAAAACACCCTTGCCACCTCACAATGAAGTAATAAATGGTCCATCAATTCACCGCTTTTCTTACACATATAACACTAATCCATAACAGTAAGTCCACACTTTCTCTCAAGTTGTCCATGGTCAAGATTTTCCCAAGAGAGGAAATGGTTATGGAGGTGACAAGAGAGTTGTGGGATGAGGTCTTTAGAAGAATTGGGGTGGCTTGGGTTATGCCTTTGAGGGTGGTGGATTTATTAGCCTACTGGAAGAATATTCAAGGCTGCCCCCAAGTGGCTGCGGTTTGGAGGATGACTCCTTTGTGCATTATGTGGTGTATCTGGATGGAAAGGAATGATTAGTGCATTGAAGATAGGGAGCGCACGATGGAGGAACTTCGGAACTTCTTTGTACACACCTTATTGCTTTGGTTTTCAACCATTGGGCTTAATGGAACAAGTGTTCATGATTTTCTGTCTTTAATTTTTGGTGACAGCAACAATGGACAACAACCATATAGCTGTTAAGGAGGTTCGGGATTTGAATGCAGGATATGGCGGAAATTATGGGTTTGTCATTGGTGCCTTGTGAGGAGGAAAAAATTCTGGTTCCTAGACTGTATTTTGGTGTTTTTTTGAATACTTATTGTGTACACAGGCTTTGCCTACTTCATTCGTATCAATAAAACTTTCATTTTACTTATAAGAAAAAAAAATAAAAATAAAAATAAAAAGATCTTCCCAAGAGAGGCACTCCAATCAAGAAAAGCAACTTTGTGACATTATGCTTATTTTTCTGGCTTTAGCCAATTCTAATGATCCTAGCCTGATAAATAGCAGAAATAAAATGAAATAAGATGGAAGAGGAAGAATACATCAAACTCGTTTAATAAAAAATAAAAAATAAAAAATAAAAAATAAAAATAAAATAAAAAACTTGTACTCATAAAAGTTTCATTGTCGTAATATTGATTACTTCCCTACAAAAGTTGATTTTAAAAATTCTTATTACGGTAATATTCTTGTGTGTGCGCGCGTGCTCGTAGATCACACAGTTTGTGATCTCTCTTTAGTTTTGCTGGTAACGTGTTTCTGTCTCATTAAATACTACATGTTGTTATTCATCTAAAAAAAGAACAAGTTGTTGAGTCACTATTAGGAGAAAAATCAACTAGAAATGACCAATATTTGTAAAATTTGATGCTTCTTGGAAGGTGATTCAGATTGCCTTTGAATTTACGTACTATCTCTCTGCCTGTTATTGTCAAATTCAAGGATTTTCTTTTCTTTGTTCACATGTTAATTTTTGAAATGGACAAGCTTAGACTTTTCTTTTGTAACACTTTACTACACTAGTCAATTGTAATAGATTTCAATGGTATAAATAGTCATGAATTCCAGGTATCTCTAGACAATCATGCCTAGGTGCTTCTCTTCTATATTTCTTGACTTGGGCTATGCCTATTTCTCATCAATAAATTTTTTATTTATTGATAAGAAATGTTAGTTTTTCACACTAGTCAAATCTCTCTTCGCATTCAATTTTGAGCATCTTAGCATCTTAAGTGGTTCATACGTGGGCTCAATCAAATGAAAACAGTCTGCATGTTTAATTATATATTTATTTAACTCAAGATTTTCTTCCTCAAATCTATTACAGAGTTTCAATTATACATGTGCTTGAATACAATGCTCCAAGAGCGTCCTAAATGCCTCATTGATGTTCTTATTTGTGCTTTTGCTATCTGTAAATAGGCATACTGCTTATACAGACAGAACAAACTCGATGAAGCTTTGGAGTCCTTGAAACGTCAAGAGGGTAATTCTGCAACAATGCTGTTAGAGTCTCAGATTCTGTATCGTCTGGGAAAAATGGATGCTTGCATGGATATCTATCAGAAGCTTCAAAAATCCAAGATAGACTCCATAGAAATAAACTCTGTTGCTGGTTTGGTTGCCTCTGGGAGGGCATCTGAAGTACAAAGAATGCTGGATACACTTAGGGTCAAAGCAACTAGCAGTTTTGAGTTGGCATACAACACTGCATGTTCTCTAATTGAGAGGGGCATGTACACAGATGCGGAACAACTCTTGCTGTCATCCCGAAGGTAATGTACTATTTTGGTTGCAAGAATTGATGTTCATGAGCCAGTTGCATTCAACTTAATTGAAGGACGACAACTTTTTTAAAGAGTATCTGTTCGAGCAAACTGTTTGCTCTTAAATTTCTTAACAAAGGAAATCATTTTGCTTTTAATGTTCAACTTTATTGGTCTTATCTATATTTTTGGTGATTATATCATGTGTCCAAAACTAGCTGCTCTTTATTGTGATAAACTTTCTTCTTCTTCTTTTTTCACTTATCAAAAAAAAGTTTATTAAATTTATCAGCACCCTACCTCTGATCTGAATTTTTGAGGTCCAATTGGTCTATATTTTGGCCACGGTTTTGAGTTTTCCTCTTCATGGGGTTTTTTTTTAATTGGCACCAGGTGTTCAGACCAAAGCTCGACTACTTCCAAGGGTGCACTGGCCCTTGGCAAAAAGTTTCCAGCATGTGCATTTCGGATAATTCAAGGAAAAATTCCCTCAATCTGATAGCCCTTAGAAATTGTTTGCACCCAAGGGATTGAATCTTTTAGACCTGAAGGATCATACCACCAAGACCAAGGCTCTTACCACTTGAGCCAACCTCTAAAGGTTGGGGGGAGTACTTGTTTTGGCGGTGGTGAGACTGAGAAGGGAGAAAGAGATTCCTGCTTGTAGAATGAAGTATAACGTTTGAATTAAGAGCCATCTGTAATCTTTGTATGAAAAGCCTTAGGGAAAAAATAAATACATAAAACAATTTCTTGATGTTTGTGATTGCTCTGTTCTGCTCAGTTTGTCTGTGTGACCGGAAACTTATTTCAGGTGACCATTGCAATGATCGTCAATTCAAAGTAACATCTTAGAATTAGAATGGTTTTTCTTCTGTTGTTGTTTTTCTCAGAACCTGATATTCTGTCTTCCAAATCATGGTTGCACCTTAGCTTTTGTATAGATCTCTCTCTTCGACACTTGCAATAGTAACTTTGAAACTAGTTTCTCTTTTACTTGTGGTAATTATATGTACTATAAGGGAAATTGCCAGTCAAAAGGAAAAACTTTATTCTGGGTGGTGTTTAGATTCACCTTGAATGTAAGTTTTGTTGGAAGTTTGGAAATCTTATTTGCAAGGTAATTTCATAAATACATTATTTGTTGCAAGGTAAGTGACAATGGAGGTGATTAGCGATGATATTTTTCTATGCACTTTTTTCTTTTTTTTCTGAACATAAAGAAATGATGATTGAAATGTAGAATAATTTTTTATTTTTCATGGTGAATTAGAGAAAATAAAATGTGGAATGAATTTATATGCACTGATCCAAGCATATGCATGAGCTTAAGAAAAGGGAGAATGGAACTTCTGTAAAAAAGGATGATATACTAGATGTTGACATGCTTTTTCCTGTCAGAATTGGCCAGGAAACGCTCTTGGAAGACAACTTGCCTGATGATGAAATAGAGATTGAATTGGCTCCTATTGCTGTCCAGTTGGCCTATGTTCAGCAGGTTAGTTGATTTAATTTTCAAATACAGTGTTCCTTTATTCTAGGTGGCAAGTGATGCTAATGACTTTTTTCATCAGCTCCTTGGTCGCACACATGAGGCCATTCAAGCTTACACGGACACTATAAAACGAGATGTGTCAGATGAATCATCACTAGCTGTGGCAGTGAACAACCTTATTGCATTGAAAGGTTCGAAAGATGTTTCTGATAGCCTAAAGAAACTTGATCGGCTGAAAGAGAAAGATTTACAGAACTTCCATCTTGCTCGGGGACTTGACTTAAAACTTTCGCCAAAACAAAGGGAAGCAATATATGCAAACAGAGTTCTTTTACTTCTCCATGCAAATAAGCTGGATCAGGTCTTGCATTCTTTTTCTTGTATCTGAATTTTTATTTTTTAATGCTTGTCTGTGACCTTGTGTCAAAGTGAACGACTATGGTTCTGCTGACTTCCTTAAATGAACTCTGTTAAATTTTTACAGGCCCGTGAACTTGTTGCGGCACTGCCTGACATGTTTGCTGACAGTGTTAGGCCCATCCTGCTTCAAGCTGCTGTTTTGGTTAGAGAGAACAAGGCTGGAAGGGCTGAAGAAGTACTAGGGCAGTTTGTTGAAAAGTTCCCTGATAAGTCCAAGGTGGTTCTCCTCGCTAGGGCACAGGTTGCTGCTGCTGCTGGCCATCCTCATATTGCAGCAGAGTCCCTGGCTAAGATACATGATATCCAGCACATGCCTGCCACCGTTGCAACCCTTGTGGCTCTTAAGGAGCGTGCTGGAGATATTGATGGTGCAGCTGCAGTACTTGACTCTGCAATCAAATGGTGGTCAAATGCCATGACTGAGGACAATAAGCTCAGTGTGATAATGCAAGAGGCTGCTTCCTTCAAGGTCAGGCATGGCCATGAAGAGGATGCTGCCCAATTATACGAGGAGCTTGTAAAAAGCCATGGAAACATAGAAGCATTGGTTGGGCTGGTAACAACAATGGCTCATGTGGATGTTAATAAGGCAGAAGCTTATGAGAAGCAGTTGACGCCATTACCCGGTTTGAAGGGGATCGATGTGGATAGTTTGGAGAGGACTTCTGGAGCGAAACATGTTGAGGGTGCTTCTCATGTTGGGGTGGGTGAGGCACTGGATGAGGGTAAGAGTAAGGCAAAAGCAAAGAAGAAGAGAAAGAGAAAGCCAAGGTACCCTAAAGGGTTTGACCCAGCTAACCCAGGTCCTCCACCAGATCCAGAAAGGTGGCTCCCCAAGAGGGAGAGGTCGAGTTACAGGCCAAAGAGGAAGGATAAGAGGGCGGCGCAAGTGAGAGGATCACAGGGTGCGGTGACTAGAGAAAAGCATGAAGCAGGTGCGGGATCCAGTTCAAACGTTTCAAATTCGAAAGCTAACCAAGCGGGTGCCTCCAAAGGAGTTGCTGAGCAATCCAAGCCTCCATCCAAGTCGTCAAGGAAGAAGTCTCGGAATTAATTAGGAAAATTCATAAATTTCGGTTGAAAATTTTGAATTGATGCAAATTTGCCAACATTTTTTTTTGGTTAATCGGTAGGGGTTAATCCAAAGATTTTGGTAATTTACGTCCGGCCTCTGCCCTGAGCTGTTCGGATTTGGTTTAGATTTTAGAGCAATCAGAAACCACTGTGAACAAATTCGGTGTTCGTGAACACCTTTTCTATTATGATGTTGCTTCCGACTACAATGACCCCCAATTAGAACCCTGCAGAATACGAAAATTCTCAAAATCATTCCCTAAAATACAACTGCCTACCTGAGATAAATTAGTCTCGTTTGAATGGTAAAAGTGTCTCATTTCGTCTTCTTTTATTATTATAATTTTTTCAAATTTTTATACAAAATATAATAAACAATTCAATTTCTTCAAACTTAAAACATTAATAATACTAAAAAATAATATTCTAACAATATTTTATTCAACTTTCAATTTTTATATAAAATTATTTCATCTTATCTCATTATCCAAACACACTTCTATCCAAACCGCACCTAAAGTGTGTTTGGATAGTGAGATGATGTGAGATAGTTTTGACTTTTTGATATTTGATAAAGAGGTAGGTCCCACTGTGCATTGTTCATGAGTTTGGCACTGTTCACGCACTGTTTACAGGGGCGGCTCAATACAAATTGAGGCCTTAGGCAAAATTTAACTGAGTCATTTGTAATTATAATATAATAAAATATAAATTATTATATAAAATATTTTCAAAATTTCCAATAAAACAATATTTTATTTAAAATCTTTAAATACAGCTTTTGTAAATTTATATTTATAACAACTTAAAATGAGACCTCAATGCAGTTTTTGTGCCTCAATTTAGTAAGATTTTAAAAAATATATTTAAAATATAAATAATTCATTGTATTACTTATAAAAAAAAATCATTGTATTAAATATTAAATTTAGTATTATGGAGCCTTGCACACATTGAAAACTATATAAATTATTTAAACTTTTATTTAATGAAATAGCTTTTTTTTTTCAAAAATAAAAATAAAAAAAACACTTCATTTTTATTTTTGGAAGCCTGACAAAAGGTGGGGCCTTAGGCAATGGCCTAAATGGCCTTACCATGGAGCCGGTTCTGACTGTTTACATCAGTTTTCACTGTTTTATACTATTTATTTACTGTTCATTTAAGTGAATGATTTCAAAACTTAAGAGATGGAATATTGTGTTGATAGCCAAAACTATTAAATGGTACAACTCCAGATGAGATGTTTTCATCTGAATTGTCTATCCAAACCCACCTTAATGAATCTAAAAAAGAAATAATAGCTCCAATTACACAAATTACACCATAACAAAATCTTATTCCATTATCCAAGTTGCACTTAGGATAAAAAGTCAGAGAATTGCCCTTGTAAGTTGTTACACAAAAAAAAAAAAAAAAAAAAAAA
>QEOT01009654.1:66577-91826 GCA_003123785.1 Pterocarya stenoptera | reverse complement strand
AAGTGGCTTAAGTGATGAAGTAAGGCTGCCTGTGAGAATGTTAAGTCCCAAAAGTTTAAATGATGCATTTGGGCCAGCCAAGATTCAGGAGCAATATGTTATGAGTACAAGAAAACCATGGAGAACTAATTCTTTTGACACAACAGCCCAGTCACAGAAGCCAACTCCAACTCCTTCCATTCTGGGTCCTCCACCAGTCACTTCTAAAGTGCAGTTTGCTCCTAAACTTCCTTACCAAAGACTGACAGATTCTCAGATGCAAGATCGAAGGAGGAAAGGTCTTTGTTTCTTTTGTGAGGATAAATGGCAGCAGGGTCATAAATGTTCAAAGCCAAGATTATATGTCTTGGAAAGTAAGGATTTATCTCATTTGGAGCCATTGGATCCTGAGGAAGATTCTGAGCAGCCCTTGTCCAGAACTGATAACGAGGTACAAAATTTGCCTATAGTTGCTTCCATTTCTGTGCAAGCTATGGTAGGAACACCTAGCTTAAGGACTGAGGATTTTTGGTCAGCTCAAGAAGAGGTGGGTCACCATTTTGATCGATAGTGGCAGCACTCACAACTTTGTGAATTCTATGATGGCAAAAAAGTGTGGCTTATTGATTCAAAAATATGTTCCCATGCTAGTTAGAATTGCTAATGGTGACATGATCAACAGTGTAGGAATATGTGAAGGTGTGGCTTTGCATGTGCAAGGCACAACCTTCGAAACTGAGTTGCTGACCCTAAACCTGGGGGTCTGTGATGTAGTCTTGGGAATCCAATGGTTGGTGTCATTAGGTCTCATTTTATGGGATTTTGGTAAGCTTCACATGCAGTTCACTTATAAGGGTAGCTTGACCTATCTTAAGGGTTTAGCTTCTACCTCTAGCAATCTAGTTGATGGTCTTGAGATTGCTACAATCAACTTAGCCCACTCTAAAGGCCTACTTTTGCAAATATCATCACTTTAGTCCCACAAGGTGGTCACTAAGATACCTAAGGAAATTTTAAATCTGTTGGACAGATTCGATAAGGTCTTTAATGAACCTAAAGGTCTCCCTCCTCGAAGATCTCATGACCATCATATTATCTTAAAACAAGGTAAAACACTAGTTAGTGTAAGGCCCTATAGATATCCATTTTATCAAAAAATTGAAATCGAAAAATAGTGAAAGAACTACTACAGTCAGGGGTTATCAGGCCTAGCCAATCCCCCTTCTCTTCACCTGTGCTCTTGGTAAGAAAAGGAGATGGATCTTAGTGCATGTGTATAGACTATAGGGCACTTAATGAGGCAACAGTCAAAGCAAAGTATCCTATACCTATGGTGGATGAGTTACTTGATGAACTTTTTGAAGCAAGTGTGTTTTCTAAAATTGACCGTAGGTCAGGTTACCACCAGATTCGCATGAACGATGAAGACATCTTGAAGACAGCATTCAGAACACATGAGGGTCATTATGAGTTCCTTGTAATGCCCTTTGGACTCACTAATGCACCCTCCACATTTCAAGACCTTATGAATGATGTGTTTAGGCCCTTTTTAAGAAAATTTGTCATTATTTTTTTTTTATAACATATTGGTTTACAGTTGAGAGTTTCAATCTCATTTGGGCCATTTAGCTTCTATTTTGCATACTTTGGAAAGCCATCAGTTATATGCAAAGCAATCCAAGTGTCACTTTGCATGTGCTGAGATTGAGTATTTAGGACATCTTATTTCCAAGGACGGGGTTAGAGTTGACCAAAAAAAGTTAGGCTCGATGATATCATGGCATGTACCTAAAACTGTGAAAGCTTTGAGAGGGTTCCTTGGCTTGACTGGATATTATCGAAAATTCATCAAGCACTATGCCATCATAGCTGCCTCACTAACTGCCTTATTGAAGAAAGAAGCTTTCAAGTGGACTGCTGAGGCCACCAGTGCTTTTAACCAACTAAAGCAAGCTGTAACACAACCTCCTATTTTATCATTACCTGATTTTTCTAAGCACTTTATAATTAAATATGATGCATGTACTAGTGGTGTAGGTGCTGTGTTAATGCAGGAGCAAAGACCCTTGGCTTTCTTAAGTCAAGCCTTGAAAGGAAACCACCTGCTGTTGTCAACTTATGAAAAGGAGTTCCTAGCGTTGATTTTGGCAGTAAAAAAATGGAGACCTTATTTGTTAGGAGGTTCTTTCATTGTGAGAACTGATCATCATAGCTTAAAATATCTGTTGGATCAAAAGATTAGCACCCCTGCCCAACAAAAGTGGCTGTCAAAGTTGCTAGGCTATGATTTTTCTGTTAAATACAAGAGAGTGTGGATAATAAAGTTGTTGATGCCTTGTCCAGGAGAGGAGCATGTGAAGAAGACTCCATATTGCTGAACATAACTGTTCCAAATCCTGTTTGGTTAGAAGAAATTAAGAAGGCTTATGAGACTAACTAAGCTGTCCAACAGCAATTTGCTCCTTACAACATAGTTCCTCAAACATTGCAGTATACTCGTGGAGAGGTGGTGTTTTGTTCAGAAAGGGAAGGATCTATATCCATGAGTGTGTAGAGCTGAAATTAAAAATATTGCACTTCATCCATGCAAGTCCTAATGCTGGTCATTTAGGATTTCACAAGTCCCTGCATAGAGCTCGAAATGACTTCTATTGGCCTGGAATGAAAACTAAGATAAAAAAATCATTAAGGAATGCGAGACCTGCCAAAGAAACAAGGTTGAAAATGTTCTTCCAGCTGGGTTGCTACAACCCTTACTAATTCCTCAACACATTTGGATAGACATTTCCATGGATTTTATATAAGGATTGCCTCTCTCTAAGGGTTACTTAGTGATAATGGTGGTTGTGGATCGATTGTTCAAGTATGCTCATTTTTTTGCTCTCAAACATCCCTTCACTGCAGCACAAGTAACTACTGTTTTTATGAATAACATTTTTAGGCTTCATGGAATGCCTAAAAGCATTGTCTCGGATTGAGGATCTACATTTACAAGCTCCTTTTGGAGAGAGTTTTTCAAGTTAGAGCACTCCCAATAGCTTATTCATCCTATACTTTAAAATATATCATCAAAACTCACTTTTTCTATTTTACATGCTGACTTTCACAATATACCATACATCAGCTTCTCTATTTTTTCTTCATATCATTTAAATATTATATTTTTTAATATTTTTTATTCATTTCAAATATTTTCTCTAACTATCAATAATATCCTCATATCTTTTGATATTTGCAATATCTCCCCATATATAATGTCATATAATTATGTTTAATTTTAAATTAATCAAAATTTATAAGCTAAACCAAAATATAAATTAATTCAAAAAATAAAAATTTGAGATTATGTAATAAAAATATTCTCAAAGTATATTATGAAGTTTTTTCGGTATATTCCATGAATATTCATTATCGATAAATGTGAAAGCATATTTCAAAAATATTCTTCGGCATATTCCATGAATATTCATTTTCGATAATTGTGAAAGAATATTTTTGATATATTCTCTATTATATACGAAGAATATTCTTTTAGTTTTCTCAAAACTTCAACTATAAATAACACCATTTCTTCATAAAGTTTTATCAACATCTTCATTTTTATTTCTTTACACAATTATTCTTGTTCTTCTTTCTATATAGTTCTTATGGATCCTATCTTTGAAGTATTTGACTCTTCGTCATCTGACGAGGAGTTCGAATTAAATTTAGCTCTTACTATGGAAGCAGAACGTTTGGGTAATGCAAAAGGCTCGACATCGCGTCGTAATTCTATTCCATGCCGTATATTCATTCGAAGAAATTCAGTTGAAGGCCACCAACGTCTTTTTCAAGATTATTTTGCTAAATCACCCATATATCCTCCGAATCTATTCCGTAGGAGATTCTGAATGCAACGTCATCTTTTCTTGCGTATTTAAGTTGAAGTCGAAGCATACGAACCATACTTCGTCCAAAGAAGAAATGCTGCTAAAAGACTTGGGCATTCCTCCCTTCAAAAAATAACTACTGTGATGAGAATATTAGCTTATGGAGTATCTGGTGATTTTGTGGACGAATATTTAAGGATTATAGAAAATACAGCAACCGAGTGTTTGAAGAAATTTGTCAAGGCTATCATTAGCATATTCTCCAATGAGTACTTAAGATCACCAAACGACAGCGATATTGCTAGATTGCTCATAGTTGGAGAAAGTTGTGGGTTTCCTAGGATGCTAGGAAGTATTGATTGCATGCATTGGAAATGGAAAAATTGTCCAATTGCATGGAAAGGAATGTATTGTGGTCACATTCATGAACCAACGATAATTTTAGAAGCTGTAGCGTCATACGACCTCTGGATATGGCATGCATTTTTTGAATTACCAGGCTCTCATAATGATATTAATGTCTTAGAACACTCTTCTGTTTTTAGAGAGCTCGCTGAAGGACATGCCCCGAAGGTTAACTACTCAATAAATGGAAATGACTACTCAATGGGATATTATCTTGCTGATGGTATATATCCTCTGTGGTCGACGTTTGTAAAAAAAAATTCATGCTCCACATGGCCATAAAAAAAAAAAAAAAAAAAAACATTTTGCTACAGCTCAAGAATCAACAAGAAAAGATGTAGAACAGGCTTTTGGAGTGCTTCAAGCTCAATTTGCAATTGTACGTAGACCTACACGATTTTATGATCGACAAACGCTAAAGGAGATTATGATGGCATGCATAATTTTGCATAATATGATCGTAGAAGATGAGCGGCATACTTATCTTCGAGTAGAAGACTTCGTCTATGAACAAAACGATGAAATATCCCAAGAGCCAGTGTCTCATAAGCATACAAATGAATTTATAAACTTCATTCAACGTCATCATCACATTCGAGATCGAGGACTTCATTCACAACTCCAATCGGATCTTATCGAACATTTATGGCAAATATATAGTCAATCTTAAGAATTTATATTTTATATTTCACTATGTTTAGCCTAATGTTATATTCTTGTTTTGTACAAGATGTAACCTTAATTATGCAAATTTCACTATGTTAAGTCTTGTTTTGTAGTAAAAGTCGCACTCTTGGGTCATTATTTTATAATTTCATTCAACAAGCAAGATTCAAAACATTAAACATTAAACATAAGCCTGTTCACTCAAATAATCATTAAGGAAATAATTTCATTCAACAAGCAAGATTCATTTATGGATTAGTTGAGAAACCATTAAAAAAGAAAACTGAGTCCATCCAAGATTTATTTGCAATCTTGGAAAGCTAAGGAAGGCCAAGTTTCAAGAAAGACATTAAGCAAAGCAAAGCAAGGAAAATATTGGACTTAAGATTCGAAATCCTAGGAATCAATAATGTAAAATATCCACTAGAATAACCATTTTGATAGAATTTCTTGGCTGAGATCAAATATATAGTAAATAAATCAAAATTTCAGCATCAACTAATAAGAATGTGCATGTTTCCTTGAAGTTAAAGTGTAAGAACAATGAAAAGTAAATACAGAAAAAGCAGGACCTTTATACAACATATCTGATTCAAGACTATTGAGACCAACATAACTCATTCACATAATACTCATTCATGCTCATTCATTCACATAATACTCTCAAACTATTCACAACAACATAAGACAGTTTAGTATGCAAATTGTGTTGTGTTCTATACAAAATAAAATCTGGATTATCCACTGGTTGCATTGTGGCTTCAAATTTGTGCATAGTTCTATACAAAAAATGTTCATATTAGAACTTCCAAATGTGGCTAAATTTGTGGCTTCAGATTTGTGCAATGTTCTATACAAAAAACTAACACATTCCCAAAAGTGGTTGCATTGTTACCTTTAAAAAAATGTTCATTTACAGCCTATACACCACCCAATCATGGCTTTCTAGACCTTTGCTTCTCAAGTATTTCCAATTGGAGGCTATGAAAATACTCTTGCTGCATTGGAGGTAAACTTGAGGTGTCCATCCTCATAAGTTCCTTCTCTTCTCTTCGTTGATCCAAATCAAGCCTCTCTTTTGTAAGGCGGATAATCTCTTTCCTATCTTCTCCATTTTCAACATTTGCTCTCTTCTTCTCCTGTCTCATTTCAGTCACCAAATTAATAAGATTGGAAGAGATACTATCTTGCCTCTGTCGCTTCTTTTCAGCCTTTTTTCCAATAGGTCTCTCTAGATTCACATCTATAGATGGAGATATGGTGTCTTCATCTAGGAATATAAACTCTGGCACATGACCATCTGGGGTTATTGATCTTCTCTTAGTTTTGACACTACTACTCTCAGCCGCAATTTGTTTCCATTTTGGATGGTGCCTTAGAATAGTCCAACAATGAAAGAAGTTGAATATGGCGGACTGGTTACTTCGATAGAGCTCCTTTGCTTGCTCAATCTGAAAAATCAGTAAATGAGATGTGAAATATATGTAATACAACGTCCTATAAACGATGGAATAAAATGATATTGTTTGCGCACCTTATCTTGCTCAGTAACCCCACTTGGAGGCCTTCCTTCAATTTGAGCTAAGGCCCCAGGCCCCACAAAACTTATTTGTAGCATGTTGGATGGTAGATCATCTATTTGTGATAAAGCTGGAACTACGTTCGCAAGATGTAGATTTTTTGTTTTTCTCATAATACTCATGAACTCTAGCCCAAAATGAATGTTTAGATTGATCAACCCCATTGATTGGGTCCAAAGTAGTATTAAGCCAAGCTGACACTAGTAAGTTGTCCTCTTCTGGACTAAAGTTTCCTTGTCTAGATTTAGTTTTTTTAGTAGTCCCTTGTTTTGGGTTGGGTGGACCTACTTAGAATTCTAAGTCATTCAAAGGTGTGAGGAGATAGTCATTGTAGCCTTCTTCTCCCACATGTAAAAGGGTAGTGAAGGAATGAACTCCATGGAGTTGTGAATCCATCCTTCAAAGGAAAAAAGAAAAAGAAAAAAATGGGATCATGGAACTCAATCAATAGAAATATTCATGTTTGTGAAACTCTAAATATGTATAAGTTCCACTTGTTTTGATAACAACTAAAACAAATTTCAGAATAGATGAACATGTTAAACTAAAACATATAGCATGCTAAACTAACAAAGGACGGAGTAGTTGAACATGCTAAACAGCTGAAAAAATTTCAGAAAAATCCATAAATAGCAAACTCCTTGAAGTGGAAACCAGTTGACTAAGTTCCATTGGATGCTCTTTCTTTCTCTCTTTTCTAGGCTTTTGTTGTCAACTGAAAGTTATGTTCTCATTGAGAGTTTGTGAGAGATAATTGTTGTAGTCTACAAAACTATGTCCATACCTAGTCTCAATTTGGAGATATCTATCCATGATCTAGTTTTCCAATCTATACTTTGTAGTAATGTTTTATTTTAAGCAGGAAATGTAAAGTCCATTTCCATCACCTTAAGAATTGCACATGATTGGAGAAACATAGCCCTCACAGGAAACTAAAAAGAAAAATACACCCCTATGACAGAGGACACCACATTAATCAGTATACACCCCATAAAAGTTCGGGAAATGATCATATATTCTAAAGAACTATAGATTGCTACTCTAGTGCAGCAGATCTGGACAAGGATTAATATCTCAAAAGTATAGCCAAAATTGATATATATGTATGTATGTGTATATATATGATACATATACATTGGGGGAGGCAATGCAATGTGGGAACTGTAACTCTGTTGGTTTGTGTAGGGTTAATGAACTTGGGAGGGCAGTAACCACGAGTAGTAACCAAAAACCAGCAAGAAACAAGCAGATATAAGCAATAAAAGCAAGCAAGCAAACGTCCCAAAAGCAAAAGCAAAACAAAGGTTGCCACACAAACATGATCTAGCCACACAAACAGAGGTTGCCACACAAAAGTGTACCAGAGCTAGCCACTTCTTGAGGACCACACAAACATGTTCACAAAAATTCTAGAGGGAGTGAGTGCTTTGTTTGATTGCATGCCTCTCATCATATGGGTGTAGTGGATATACCTGAATGGAGGTGGACTTGGGGAACAAAAGCAATTAAAGTGATCATCTTTTTAAAGGTTGCTTGACACCCTATATGAAATCTGAACTTGGAAGAAATTTACTACCAAACATGTGAAAAAATTCTATAGACTGGGTTTGAAAAAATTCTTTTAATTTCAAGTACCCAGTTTATATATAATTTGACATGCATGTTTCTTTGAGCATGTAAGCTGGTACACTTATTTTATTAATAGATCAATTAATTAACAATGAGATTAATTATAAATAGAATTATATATATAATAAAGGATAAATAAGGAGTTAAACATGAATACAAACACCGTTAATAGGATTATATAACAAGATGATAGTATATAGATTCTCTTCGAGAAAACAATTATATATCCAAGAATTTAGAAGAAAATTCGTCACTTTCCAGTTAGCTAGCTAGCACTTAAATTTTCTTTCTTGGATTGAATTTTCTTGCGTGTGAGGTCTACTTAGTAGTCAACCTAGCTAATTAATTATTGGCATATGAAATCATACATCCATCCTACAGTATGTGCTTTCACCTACACCCATATTCTCAGAAGAAAAAATATGTGCTTTCCTGCATTTTAGAGAGAGTGAGAGATAGAGAGAGAGATTCCAAGAAAGCAAATATATTTTACCCATATATTCTGTGAATCGCATATACCTACGCAAACTCCTACATCAATATTCTGAGGATGAAAATTTTAAACTTTCATGCATGTTGGAGAGAGTGAGAGCAGAGAGAGAGATTCCAAAGTTTACCTCAACAATGAGAGTAGAGTTTGAAGCTGGATGATTGGAGATGGAAGCAGCATGCGTAGTCGAGGAAGAAGGCTCTGCTTCTTTCTTTGGCGCTAGCAAACAGAGAAAGCGTGGGAACGAGCGAATGGGGTTTGAAATGGGAAAAAAGAAATATGAAGATCTGAGGAAAATCGAGGACGAGGAAAGAGAAACTAATTAAAAATGTTTACATTCATGAACAGCATTCTCTACATGTAGCGGCTTCACTGTGTCAAAATGTAAAATTTTTGTAAAATACAAGATCTGATGTAGTGTTTTTTAAGACAATTTTTTTATATTTTGAAGAAAACTATATTTTACAATAGCTATTAGGAGTGCTCTTACAAGCGGTGCACTTGTCTTATTCCTCACATACCATCCTCAGAGTGATGGTCAAACCGAAGCTGTCAATAAGTGTTTAGAATACTTTTTGAGGTGTTGTTCTGGTGACAAACCAAACTAGTGAGTTGAGTAGTTACCCTTAGCTGAGTGGTAGTATAATACCACATTCCATACCTCTACTAAAATTACTCCATATGAAGCTGTTTATGGTATACCACCCACTAAGCTCCAAGATTATATTCCAGGCCTGTCCCAAAATGAAGCTGTGGAGGAAGTCTTAAGAACTCGAGAACAGATTTTAGACACCTTGAGTAATTTAGTACTGGCCCAAGACAGAATGAAGACTCAATTCGACAAAAGACATACCGAGGGATCTTTTGCCATTGGGGATTGGGTGTTTTTAAGGCTTCAACCATATAGACAGAAGTCTTTGGCAGTTAGAAAGAATATGAAACTTTCCCCAAAGTTTTATGGTCCCTTTTAAGTTTTGGCAAAAATTGGACATGTTGCTTACAGGTTGTAGCTTCCACCACAGTCTCAACTACACCCAATTTTTCATGTTTCCTGTTTAAAGAAAAAAGTTGGACAACACATATCTCCCCTCTCAACCTTACCACCTGTAGACAGTCATGGAGAGTTGGTACATGAACCTCAAGCTATTTTATAGAGGCGCACCAGGAATTCTAACAACAGACCCTTAGTAGAAGTTTTAGTACACTGGTAGGGAACTGATCGTGAACACAATACTTGGAAGCCATACTGGCAGTTGCAACAACACTATCCTCACCTTGTGGGCAAGGTGCTTTGAAGGGGAGGGGTGTGTAGTGGTCTGGACCAACTACGAAGGCATCTGGGTTGAAGACATCAAAACACAAAGAGGCTGTTAGTTATTTCTGTTAGAATTAATCTTTGCATCAGCCTATACACCACACACCATAATTTTTTTTATTTTTTTATTTGTTTCTCTTATTAAATGTGTATTATATGGATGATGAATAAAAAAATATAAATATTTCAAGAAGACTAGAATAAAAAAAAATTGAAAAAAAATAAAAAAAATAAAAAACAATTTGGTGTGTGGTGTGTAGGATGATGCATAACAATGCTCTTTCTGTTAATGGTTTAGTAAGGTGTCGTTTACGTGTATTGATTGTAATACAGATAAGAGAAGCTACGAGTCGTTTAGTTCATAAGTGAAATAAGGGAAATGCACATTCTGATGTAGATACGAAATGGTGTCGTATGGCATTACTGTAACTATAAAAACAGTATGACTGAGAAGGAAATGAAACATGAAGTATATTCATTCAGAAATTGCTTTCCCTCTTGAGTTCTCTCTTCCCTTTCTCTTGATTCTTTCTTCTTCTCTGTTCTTCGTAACTTCATCTTCTTCTTCTCTCCTCTTTCCTTTCCAGGATAGTATATTAAATTGGGCCCATTACACCCTTGAACCCTAACCCCGATTTCTCACTGACTTCTCCTTCTCCTTCGACCTCCCTCTCCCTCTCCATCTCTGTCCAGTTCGTAACCCTAAGCACCCATTTCACTCCATTCTCCTTCTCCACTGACCTCCCCCTCCCTCTTCACTTCTATCAACGTGAACCCTGAGGCCCGATTTCACTCCCTTCTCCTTCAAATTTACTTCTCCATCGGCTTACGTAGCGTTTTGCTTCCCTAAAATGAGATTTAGGGACAAAATGAGACTTAAAAACAATACCGGACCTTACAAAATAGTCACCGATAAAGCCACAAACGGAGCGCTCCAGCTACAAGAAAAGCAAGCAACAACAGATTATCTAGCATCATTGAAATGAGTTTGGGAGAAATGAAATTGTCTGCTTGCAAAATCGTCATAATGGGTTTGGGAGAAATCATCGAAATGAAATCTAGCATTTTTCGAAATGAAATCTAAGAAATGAGTTTTACAGAAATCGTTGAAATGGGTTTGGGAGAAATGGTTTTCGGAGGAACACTGACCAGCGATTTTCGTTGAAATCGTTTACCTCTGGTTTTGAAAGGAACACTGGCCATGGTGGTATGCTTTCTTCCTTTTTGGGTTTTTTTTTTTTTTAAATTTCTTACAGAAGCTGACATGGCAATTTGCTCACGCGATTAGACGCCTGTTGCTCAAGGGTGCTTGTATGTGATGAAACTTTGTTTTGAAATGATTTTTGGAAGAACATTGGTCATGGTGGTCTACTTCGCCTTTTTGGTTTATTTTTATTTTTATTTTAATTTCTTGCAGAAGCTAACATGGCAATTTGCCACATCACACGATTACACGCCAGTGTGCAATGGCGCTTGTACGTAGAGGAACTATTAACTTATATGCCAAAAACAAATTTTAGAAGTTTCTTCTGCCCTTGCCTGTATGAGTTCCTTTCTGAGTTGAATATGTCCAAATTTTAAAAGAGTATCAAAATAGAAAGAATCCAAAAAGAACTATAACTAGGGAACGCCCCGGATGCACCTGACGTGGCCTCCGACCACATCAGATTTGATGTCAAAAAGCCAGTTAACTTTTGGAGATCAACTCAGATGTATTTTTGAAAGAAATAGTAGAAATTTTGAAAGTTATTTAACCAGTCCTACTACATACAAGCACCATTGTGCAACCTATATGTAATCTTGTGACGTGGCAAACTACCATGTCAGCTTCTGTAAAAAAATTTAAAAATGAAAGCAAACCACCATGGCCAATGTTCCTCTGAAAACCATTTCAAAATTAGAGGTAGAAGATTTCAACAAAAAACGATGGCCAGTGTTCCTTTGAAAACCATTTCTCCCAAACCTATTTCTTAGATTTCATTTCGAAAAACGTTGGATTTCATTTCGACAATTTCTCCCAAACTCATTCCGACGATTTCTGTAAAACCCATTCCGACGATTTCTGGATTTCATTTTAACTATTATAGCTCATGACGTTGTAATTTATAATTAGAAGTGTCTGCATTATTTCACATATATACATATGCATCCACATGTAGAGAAAGATTAAAGCTGTGTGCGTTTATATGTTGTCATAAGTTCCCCCCACCCCTCTAAAAATCTCTAGTCCCGCCCCTTGGTGGACTATAGGGTAAGTTGATATATAGTAGTTCCTTCACTCAATGATCTCTACCTTATAAAGCTGTTATAAAGATAGATTTGAAGTAAATCTCACTTTTTAAGCATGAAACCCATCTTAAATTAGCGAGATAATTGATGGTAGAAATGATTACACAAAATGTATGGTTTAGCATGGATATAAGGTCTAAATTTATCATTGCATTAAGCAATGGATCAGACCTCGTCAAAGAGGGTGATGAAGGAACTTTGTTTACTTACCAAAATAGTCTACCGCGCGCTAACCAAACTCTTTCAGAAGTTGGACAAAGAAAGGCTGGTTAAATTTAAGGTTGAAGACAATTTTCTGTGGTTGTTAATCCATAATAACCAAAACGTTTTTTTTTTTTTCCAAATTTACTATCGAACCAAATTAGCATTAGCACAAAATAACAACTAATTTTTTAAACAAATTTCTGAAGTAGTTCATTCAAAAGTTCTTGTCAAGGGAATGCAAGAAAATTGGGGAAGGAATTAAGGAGAGATGGATACTGGACTTTCCTGGGCTGATCAATGGGATTACGACAATCCCGACCCTCCACCACCATCGTCATCGGAGAATGATCATAAGAAGAAGGGAAAGGATGGGTCTAAAGGGAGTAAGTTTGGGAAATCAATATTAAAGTTCAAATGGATTAAAGATATCGGCAAGAAATCTCAGAAACAATGAGTAGTACTGATGTGCATCAAGAAGCCAGCTCTTTGTTGCAATTTCAAAACAGAATCTACTTTGGTCACTCATTAGGCTTCATCTTACTATTAAAGCATCTGGAGCCTCTGTGGCCTCTATCCCTTCATCTATGATTCAAAAGTATAGTCTATTCAATTCTTTCTTTGTTAATAGTAATCTGATTCACTTATTTCTTTGAATGTTGTAATTTTATCATATATGATGAGATGCCAAACAGTAGACATCTACAAATTTCTATTTTGGTTTAAGGGACTGTAGAATGTTGTACAATTAGTAGTTTATATTGCTGCTTACTTCGATTGTGTTGTGACAATTAAATGAAAAATAGAGAAATATAAGAAACAAATATGAGTTTTGACTCGTTTTCTACATGCTAGTTTTTTAGGCGATAATTGTCTCCACTTTTTTTTTTAATCGGTTAATAATATTTTATTAAAAATAATAGTAAGTACATGGGACATATACAAGAGTGTTGCTTATGCATGATTAGCTAGTGCTACAAGAAAGTCTTGAATGTTCACGCCATTAAAATCACTTACAATCGTCTAATAGAATAAAGTATTAAAACGAATGTTCTAAGTTCATCCTTTAAATGCTCGTGATTTTCAAAGTTTCTTGCATTCCTTTCTCTCCATAGACACCACCATCGGCCTATCGTACCATCGTCCAAATTATTACAATTTGTTGATTACAAAGAATACCCCTTCATCAATTTGCTAAAAAATCTACCATGCACCCTTCTCGGCATCACCCAAACTAATA
Source organism: Pterocarya stenoptera (assembly GCA_003123785.1). Taxonomy (NCBI): domain Eukaryota; kingdom Viridiplantae; phylum Streptophyta; class Magnoliopsida; order Fagales; family Juglandaceae; genus Pterocarya; species Pterocarya stenoptera. Next base: position 78,163 of record QEOT01009654.1, on the reverse strand, counting down.
CTATCCAAGCTAAGAAGTCATTCGGTCAATTCATGGAAATATTATAATGTAGTAGTAAATGATCAATGAGCTTCGCACTCTTTTTACACATATAGCACTAACTCATCACAATATTTTCGGCATTTTCTTATATTGTCTAAGGTAAGAATCTTCCCTAAAGAAATTAACTGTTCATACAAAGAATGTCGCCTTTATGAGAGCCTTAAGTCTTCCAAATATTCTTCCACGAGAATAAATTTACATTTCATGTAATGAAGGACTTGTAGAAAGAACGAACATTGAACTTAACTTTCTTATAAGTTCACCAAAATAGCTTATCTACATCTCCTCCCACTCTAATAGGATACACAAGATTTGTAACTTTCGTGGAGCATTTTCCAAAGCAACTACAATTTTATCATTAGAAGTTGCTAAGAGTTTAATCAATTCAATAAAATTGTCTCTATTTTTTAAATCAGAGCTTTCATCATAACCTCTAAATGCATATGCTTGAAATGCTAGCCATTGAACACTTTCTATTGAAACTTTGAGCCACAACCGATGATTTTCCATTTCTTGAGATGATTGTCTTTCAATTAACTTATCAATATGTCGAGAATGATTCACTAGACCCTCACAATGATTAATGGAAACTTTATGTGGTGAATTTGGATCTTCCCCCCACATTTCTTATTAGAAGACAATTCATTCCATAGTTCACGTTTTTCCAATTGTCAAAACCTTTCTATGTAAATGCACCTGCCTGGATGGTTTGTTGACTCTTAGCAAACTTGAAGCATGGAAGACAATATAGTATTAATCTTTGAGGATGAGTACTCCAACCAATTTGAGAATATGTTGAACCAAGAAGCTTGAAAATGACGACGCTGGTTATTCGGTCCTGAAAATGGATATTTTGAAAGCTTGGATTATATGGACTAGCTTTAATATAAGTACAGATGCTTTCATCTTGTAAGTTAATTGAAAATTTCCATATTTGTGGACGTAATCCTAGATTACGATCCAAAGAGGTGGTGTCCATTTCTACATATTGGACTCTTGAATATTTATAAGGATGCTCATTAGTTACTAAAGTATCAATATCCATGTATAAAAATCTATCTAAATGTGCATTAACTCTTGAATGAGTCGCATCTTTTTTCTTAAATAATGAATCAATTTTTTTTTTTGCTTGCCCATATTTCTCTAACAAGCTAAAGAATGACAAATAAGTTAATCAATTAAAACCACAAAACTAAGCAAGATAAAGAAAGGTTTAAATGTGGACGGGAAAAAACTTTAAAAGATATCAACACATAAAAACTCATAAAAAATTTTTATTGTCATCTATTTTACCAAAAAAAAACTAAAACTTGACTTCACTAAGTTTCATTTTTCCTCTTATATATTCAGAAAAGAACAAAAGGAAAAAATCAAGGAAAAGAAACTAAATAATTTGAAATTAATATAAATATCTAATGGAGTCAATCCATGCCAAAATATTATTTCATAACTAGTTTGGGGACTAACTTGTATGCCAAAAATAAATTTTAGAAGTTTGTTTCACACCTTGCCTGTATGAGTTCCTTTTCGAATTGAATATCTCCAAATTTCGAAAGAGTAACAAGATAAGAAGAATTTGAAGAAAACTATAACTTAAAAGTGACTTTTTAAGTTATATGAGTCTGAGTTATCGTTGGAAATAAAAATGGTGATTTTAGGTGAAGACTTGAAATAACTTTTTGGGCAGCCGGTGATAAAGAAAAGATAATATATATCTTTTTAGTTGTAATTAATCTTAGGGGGCCAAAGTTGTATTTTTGAAGATGATTTTGAGAATTTTCGTATCTCTGCAAGATTTTAAAAAAAAAATATTTGTAGTGGCTATGCCTATGAACGTGGGTCCGCCCCTGCCTCCACCTAATGGGTTCGAACATCTCTGATACCATGAAAGCTATGTTAGCAGCAAGATAGGGACCCTGAATCCCAATCGGTTTGCAACATAATGAAGTAGGAAAGAATATCTTCAATAAGGTCTATAAATGTACAACAAGAGCTATTAGCCAATCAAACAATGTTGGATGACCAATGAGAGATAATTTGCCCATCACCTATAAAATTCTATGTGACCAGCAATCTCCTTACACAACAACTTTGCTTCACTAGCTAACTTTATGCTCTTAAAAATGGCAAGTCCTGTCCGTTTGTGCGTAGATGCTGGCTTATGTGACATGGCCTCTTCTTTGCTCCCCAGCAACACAGCTTCCCTAGCAGGAATCACATTTTCCCACCAAAATTCCCGTAAAATACCATGAATTAACTCCCAATAACCACGTTCCCTGTCCACACGGAATATTGAGCTTCCATTCGGTGTCCAGCAATACAAATCAACCCATTCTCTATCCATTATCTCCATCTGACCCTGCACCTGAGGCATGTAATAGAATGGCATAGTTGACCAGGGCAGACCCATCTCAGGCTTCCCCTTGTTATATGGGCACTTTACTTCCAGGATCCCACTTTCTGGAAAGCAATCAAGAAGGCCATCAGGGGAAGCGCCAATCCAATCAAATCGCTCCTCTGAATGGGTTGCAAACCCTAATGAGCTTACTTCATGGCCTGTAATGCTTCTGTAACGGTCTATAGCTGCTGCTTCATTGAGCACACCCCATTCCATGGCAGACTTTTTTGAAGTCGCCAAAATTTCTGTTCCTGATTCAAACACTTTCTCATGCCAGAGCTCAAAGCGACGGTTTCCTTTCCAAAAGCCCAAAGCAGTACTGAAAGTGCTTGTGGTCAGCTTGTCCCTGCGAAGGGCAAACCATTCCTCTGAACGTTGGGGAGCATCCGGTGGTGTAATGTGGGCAGCCAACACAATAGCTGAGGGGGGACGAACAATCGGAGGAGTAGTTGGAAAGGTTCCCGTTGAGGTGCATGTGGAAATGGTTCTCAGAATCCCAATTCCATGATTTTTTCTTGGATGAAGTGATGCAGCCGCTTTATGGCAAGTGCCGCAGAATCTACTCATGCAGGCATTGCTCATTAGGGAGCTAAGCATGCAGTTGACAGGAAACTTATTTGGCAGAAGCATCCTCCTACAAAAGCCACATACTGCTTGAAATTTTAGTTGAAGAGTTCATCATAGAGTAAGTACAAGAGGAGAATTTTCTCACACATGATAAGATTGTGAAGTAAAAATACAACGACAACGAGAGGAGAGAAATGAGTTGGTAAAAAAAATCATCTGAAACAAATACAAAAAGACTGCATGCAGCAAATAGCATCATATGCTACTGCCACACCACTAATAAAGAACGACAATGTAAACAACGAGAATTACAAATGTATTTTTATCTCTCCCCTCTACGAAAATCACATTCTGTTCTCGATGATTAAGTGGTCTACATTTCATTCAAATATGGTCATAGTTGACAATCAACTATTTTCAGATGACATTTTGTATTGAATAAAAGAACTGATTTTTGTTTATTTTCCTACAACAGCATTATGCAATGCTTTTTTCTGGGAGAGGAACAATCTAAAACAATTAGAACAAGATGCCTGAATATGCAATTCATGGTACAGTCGAAACTACAAATCTATGCCGGCTCATGCAAATGCATTTCAGGAAGTAGCATTGACATCAGAGAAAATTGATCATTTTATTTCAATTAACCTAAACTTTTATAATCATGAATTTGATCATTTCGCTTGAAATTTTCATCAACAAGTTATTTCCAGGCCTCTTGTTCAGGAAAAAAAATTTAGATATAGACATAGTAAAATGAAAAAAAAAAAAAAAAAAAAAAAAAAANATACCATACGCAGAAGAGAAAGTGATAACTTCATCGTTCATTCGTAGAGAAGAAATGACGCACGTAATCAGAGTCTACACATCATAAATACTAAAATGGACAAGAGCAACGGAAAACAATGAAAACACAAAGAGAAATCAGAGCAGAAAACCAATTATTGACAGCCAAATAAGCCTATTTACTTCTTGTACGAGAGGAAGAAAATAAACGTACGGTGCTTGATTTAATACCTGACAGAGAACTAGAGCTAAAGGAGATGGCGTTTGGGGACAAAAGAGCAGACGGCAGCCTTGAAATGCAGGAGGGCCCTCCACTTCTTAGAATCACGACCATATTCATGAAAGAAGAAGAAGAATGGTACCAAGCAAACCAGAAGTTCAAGTTTGCAGCTTTGCGCAGCTGAGAGGGTATGCAGCAGAATAAGGGTTTTCCTGCAATGCAAGTCTCCAGGATGAGACACTGATAGAATCAGGGATAGAGAGCATTTCAATTCATTTCAGAGGTCAAAACGACGTCGTTGCTCCAACATGAAGAAGCCGAGGCATACAGGTCACATAAAGATTAGTAAATATTGGACAAATATAGATTTGATTGTTAAAATTATATTGTTTCACATATTTGTTTATCTATATTAATCGATCAGAATTAAACGAGATCCAAAGTGTAAATTTTTTATAGTTAGATGTTAGAATGTCACACCCCATACCCAAAGGGTTAGAGAGAGTGGGTTCTCCCACTTAAAATCATATTTTCAACAATAAAGTATAGTCTCCAAATGATGGGACAGGCTGATAATATGTAAAATTCATTTATTAAAAAAATACTTTCCTCCATAGAAACGTTAATGAACTCCTCCAACATATAAAATAAAAGAAATTTCACAAAGTCTAAAATAATGCATCGTTATCTAAAAATACTATTCAAAAGTGGAATAACTAATATCTTGAGTAACATTCCTACAATAATCTCTCGTAACCTTTAGTACTTATTTCAATATGTTAATCCATTTGTATCTCTTAGGCACTTTTTCCTCTATGTTCAACTAATCTTGCCTGTACTTCCTATTTTTTATCCTCAATTGCAACCTCAAATTCATTTAAAAAATAATAGCGATAAATACGTGAGCTATCAAAAATTCAGTAAGTAGCAAATCTATACTATCATATAAACATGAGCCAGTTACAGTATGCAGAGACAAATAGTTCTAAAAAATAGAAATGGTATTTTCATAGAGAAACTCATGTTGCAACCTCTTAGAAGAATCCTCGGGTAACCGGCACGTCTTTTGATAAAAACTTTCATTTCATTCCCTTCTCTCCATTTTGTTCTCCCTTTCTCCCTTTCTATCATTATGCATAGAAGCAACGTAAAAACTCGAGCTGTTGTGAAAGGCCCAAAATTTCTAGCTATCACTTTTCTCACCCCATTTTCTTTCTCTAAACTCAGATCATCTCTCTCTCTCTCATACACACAATGAGGACGAAGACCCTAAAAAAGTACTGAGAAGTATAGTGTCTGAGAGAGAGAGAGTGTGTGTGTCTTCGCGCTTGTGGTGCTGCGCATACTATTCTCGTTGCACATGATGGATATAAGTTCTGGTCTTGGGGTCAGGGAAACAGTGGGGTTCTTGGAAATGGTAATGGATGAGATATTGTTCTTGCGCTTGTAATACAACTCATTGTTTTACTCCCACTATGGTATTATGGTCACCCTTATGGAAGATTCCAAACAAGAGGAATCGAAGACCTCTGGTGAGGAAGATAACGTTGGAGCAAAGGATTCTTATAAACAGAAAGAAGATTGTCTTTGGCAATGGATGAGATGAAGCTACTTCAATCAAAACTTTCTGCAATAGAATGGTATGCTAGCATACTTCATAGCTCAATTTTTGGAAAACCGTAAAATATATTCTTCAACGGGACCAAAGCGATAAGACTAGTGAGATGAGGTGCATTTTATTCTGAAAAAAAGTTGTGTGAAGATGAGGAAGGTGAATTGGCTAGTCCACGTTTGATTTGAATGCTTCAGAATAAATGGCGTTTTATTCAGTATAGCTCGCAAAGTGTATTTCCGTGAAGTTTTCTCGTTTTAATATTCTGGGTAACAATGAAGATGGACAGCATGACTACCCTGCAGTGTTGAGAAGGAGATGAAAATCAACAAAATTATTGGAAATTTCAATTTACTCACTTTTTTTGTATTTTGAGTCTTAGAAACTTCTTGTTGGTTTGGTTGTATCAAGGAAGAAATGGTGTAAATGCAGAAGAGCTGCAACAATGGGGGCTAAGAATGCATGCAAAGTGTTTGATAAATTGTTGAAGAAAAAATCACTAGCTAGCTTCTCCTTCAACCACACAGTATGCATTAATTGCGGCTACTTTCTCTCGTCTTTAGCCCGGGTTTTTTTTAATCATCTGATGTGGCCAAAATTTATCAGCCAATTACACCGTGGTTTCCCACCGCAGTTGTACGTAGCAGTTCTAATTTTCATAAGCTTGTCATTGCAGTATTAATATAGAAAGAATACCTTAGGCACAAACAGAAACATAAACATAAGCCATGTTTACCCCTGTGGCAGGATTGTGCATATCTGCAGTTAACCAAACAAAACATAAATCACATTGTCACCAAAGTGAGTGCACTCAATACAGAGGCCATTATTATATCACGTGACAAGGCCAGAGGCCACTATTATATCATGTGGCAAAGCAAAAAACAGCTATTATATCCCGTGGCTGGGCCAAAAACAAAAGCAGAACAAAACCCTATGCCTCAGGGTTTTCAGATGCAATGCAATAACAAATATAAAATACTGAAACAATAATATCATAGAATCATATAAAAATCTCAAATTTCATATTCACATTTTATTCAATAGGGAACCAAAGTACAAAATCAACCTCAGTCAAATTTAGACAAAGTCTAGCATAAGAGCACTGCTTACCTAACTTTTGCAATATACTATCTAAGATCTAAACCTGAACCGTAGCAATATCGCAACCTAATCCAGAAAAATATCACTAACACATTATTAACTCTTATAAGTACGAAACCAACCTAATTAACACAATTCTATAATCCAAACCATAGCTCAATTATAGCCCAAAAACAACCCATAAACAAATAGTCCACCATCCGAAAACACTAGTCCACCAATAGATTAGCCCAATCTCATTGGATTTACTTAAATCCTATTCCAACACAAATCACATAAAAGAACAACTCACATCTTACAGTCATTCCCTCCTCCAACCCTCACGTTACCATCAAGAAACTTTCCAAGCATCAACCAAGCCACAAAATTACTCACAACCACAATTCCAACATAGACAACCCAATCTTCCAATAGGCATCAAACCAATCAATCGTGAAAACTAAGGGTGATATCATGGGTAGAGTTCGAGGGTACGTTACTCAACTTGAAGTAGTGGTCGGTCAATCCAAGAGTGAAGTGATGCTGCCTAGAGATGGTTTTTGGTGGTATGAAACACTTGGCGAGATGAGGCAGTTTGGCTAACTCTGGTGGCCTCTACCAGTCGCAAGGGCTACCCTACCACAGAGAGTGAGAGAGAGATAGAGAGACAAAGAGAGAGAGAGAGAGAGAGAGAGAGAGAGAGAGAGAAACAAATAGTCAATAGTAACAAGCAGCAACCACAGAAAAGAGAGAGAGAGAATGACTGTGAGAGAGGGAGGACAAGAAAGAGAGTAGCCAGAGTGAGAGAGAAGGAGAGATGGACGAGTGAGACTTACTGGTCGAAGAGGTAGAGACAGACTATGCGTGGAGGGGCGTCGAAATTACAGAGAAGATAGAGGGACAAGCAAGGAGGAAGAGAAAGAGAGAGTGAGTGAATGAGCGAGTCGAGCAGATGGAGAGAGGGGAGAGAGATGGAAGAGAGAGAAGTTGGGGCTGCGGTAAGGATTGGGTGGCAGAACTCATAGAAAAATAGAGAGGAGTGTCGGGGCCGAAGGAAGAAGGAAAACGGAGTCATTTCGCTCTCTTTGTTTTTTTTCAAATAATCCGTCGAGCTAGACTTAAAATAGGTTTTGGGGAGTGAGATGAAAATTTTGTGTTTTATTTTAGAGTTTAAAATATTATTTTTTAGTTTTGAAATTTGAAAAAGTTGAATTAAGATTTGAAAAAGGTGTATTGAGATTTGAAAAAGTTGAATTATTTATTATATTTTATATGGAAATTTGAAAAATGTGTAATGATAAGTTGAGATGAGATGAGAATTTTTGAGAATTCTTGACTTCCAAACTTATCCTTAGGGTCTTGGGTCTCGGCTTCTAAGGGGCCAGATCATGACATATAATGAGTCACCATTAAGGTGCATTTGAACACGAATATCTCAAAATATTTGTGAACAGTAGTGAAATGATTTATGAATAATAGTAAAATGATTTGAGTTAAGATGTTTTATTGAATTTTGAAAAATAAGAGAGAAAAAGTTAAAAAATTATTTGAATATTATTTTTGAATATTATTTTTGTTTTGAAATTTGAAAAAGATACATTATTTTTTGTATTTTATTTGGAAGTTTGAAAAAGTTATATTAGATTTTGCATTTGGATAATGATTATGTAATAATTAGATGAAAAAATTAAAATTTTGAAATTAAAAAATCTTTTGAATTTGAATGATATTTGGGAATGAAATATCTAATAATATCTGAGAATACCTTAGTGTCCAAACTAGCCCTTAATTGTTTCAAATACAACATACAAAAATCTTGATAATTTGAGAGTATAAAGTGTATTTTCCTCAATAATAATAATAAAAAAAAAAAGGTCCATGGTGTCTTAGGTTTGTAGCACTTGATCTTATTTTTGGTATCTTCATTTTCGGAGTTAAGAAGTTTGTAGGTTTTTGAGATTCTGACTAAATCCATATTCGAAACTCGAAAGTACCAAAAAAACTAATAGACTTTTCAAGAATATGAGATTTTCATGTTTCATTTTTTAAAAAAATTTAATTCCTAGGCATCCTGTAAAAATTATTTATCTTCTCCAAAATATGTTATGTTTACTCTTGTATAGGATTCTTGGTACAAAATAATTAAAGATTAATTAAACTAACAAGAATAAAAACTACGCATAAACCGTGGTTTTATTTCTCAAAATATAGATACATATTGTTTGAAATATCTTCTTTATCTTTATTATTTACTAGTAGAAGGGCACGTGTATAGCTCCCCTTATAAAAATTATTTGAAATTTGGATAAAATAAAACAAGAAGTGATGTTCTCAAAATACCATGGAAGGCAAGTGCTCAAACTTGGAGACGAGCACAACTTGCAATCCGAGGCAAGCGAAACTGCTTGAAATCAGGAGCAAGCAAAACTACTCCAGCCCAAGGGTGAGCAAGGAGTGCCCATTCGGGTGTGTCTGAACCGCAGGGAGAGGAAAGAGTAGTCAGACCCAGGAGAGACCAAGGAATGCTCGAGCCCCAGGTAAGCAAGGTGAACTCATAACCCGTGCAAGCAAAGAGAACCCGAACGCTGGGAGAGCAACATCAAATCCTACAAGTTAAGAGAAAGATTTCACAACCGATACGAGAAACAAAGCTCACCCCTTGGGGAGCACTGTGAAAGAGCGTGAAGGGTTTGACTAGGGGCTAAGAGTGCTCGCCCAATGGGTTGGAGAGAAAAAGTGTTTGTTGCAGGGGCCACTAAAAGTCCTCACTCGAGGCGAGAACGATATTGATCACAAATGCTTAAATGAAGTGATCTTGCACACGGGGGTGAGTACTTTACTCGGTGCAAGCAAAATTCCTTGCATCTACGATTGCGAGTGAAGTGCTTGCACTTTGCTCAATGCGAGCAAAAAATGCTTGACACCTCTACTCTAGGGCGCAAGCATAGGGAGTTCTACTCTCGGGGCTAGCAACAACAACTTGCACTCATGGGCGAGCACTTTGATTGCATCACATGTTCGGGAATGGTGCTTAATGATCCAAGGCTTATGTGGTAACTCAGATTACGTGGGATAGAAAAATAAAGATAGGACGGAAAAATGCAATAGATAGGAAAAAAAAAAGTACTAAGGCTGGAAATGAAGGGAAGATGGAAAAATGAAGAACAAGCAAAACCCTCCACAGGCTTTTCTTCCCAAGAAAATTACTTCCATTCCCAAGTAAAGAAATATCTTGTATCCGAGCTTCACATGCATTACAAATCAAGCATCTAGCTCAGTTCATACAGCTTTGTAGTAACCCTCCCAACATGAAACCAAGCAAACCAACCTACTCGATTTGCTCAATCACGTCCTCAACATAATCATGAGTTCCCACGCAGCAAAAGAACCATGGAGTCGGGCAACTGCACAGCTTGAAGAACCCCAAGAAAGTAAGCTCAACATTCTCGAGCAAGTATGCTTGAAATTTTCAAGCAAGTACTCAAGGTTGAGTTGTCATGTGCGCAAGCTATATGCTCTTGTCTTTCACAGGTATCTACGATCCTTTGGTTGTTAAGTCTATAGCTCTTTATCCTCTTGGGGTTGGCTTTAAATTTTTTTGTTCTTATGAAGAGCTAAGTTTTTATTTTTCTAGTTGTATATTTTCCCTTTCTTTCTCCTAGCAACTTATTTTCTCTNGTACTAAGGCTGGAAATGAAGGGAAGATGGAAAAATGAAGAACAAGCAAAACCCTCCACAGGCTTTTCTTCCCAAGAAAATTACTTCCATTCCCAAGTAAAGAAATATCTTGTATCCGAGCTTCACATGCATTACGAATCAAGCATCTAGCTCAGTTCATACAGCTTTGTAGTAACCCTCCCAACATGAAACCAAGCAAACCAACCTACTCGATTTGCTCAATCACGTCCTCAACATAATCATGAGTTCCCACGCAGCAAAAGAACCATGGAGTCGGGCAACTGCACAGCTTGAAGAACCCCAAGAAAGTAAGCTCAACATTCTCGAGCAAGTATGCTTGAAATTTTCAAGCAAGTACTCAAGGTTGAGTTGTCATGTGCGCAAGCTATATGCTCTTGTCTTTCACAGGTATCTACGATCCTTTGGTTGTTAAGTCTATAGCTCTTTATCCTCTTGGGGTTGGCTTTAAATTTTTTTGTTCTTATGAAGAGCTAAGTTTTTATTTTTCTAGTTGTATATTTTCCCTTTCTTTCTCCTAGCAACTTATTTTCTCTCGTACGTCAACGTTTCTTTATTTTATTAATTTATTTTAATATTTTTCACCAACTGAAATTATGTGATTAGAATAGGGGCCAACTTTGATACGGGGGTGCCCTACAATTTTGTCTCTTAGGTGTCCATAAGAATTCGAGTGTGATTTCATGATATCGCAAATAGCAAGTAAAACAATTGTCTTGGGCTAATTAAAGTTAGAATTATGAATAGTGAAATCTTGTGTGAAAATAGATTACTAGGATGGAAAATGCTAGGATATGGAACTTGGTGGTTGAAAATAAGCTCTTGATTGGGAATACCAAATAAAGCTAGCTTCAAGCCCACGATTACTAGGCTGGAAGAAAATAAGCCTTGGATCACTGAGTTGTGCCAACTTCTAGCTCGCAATTACCAACTGGTAAAAAAAAAGAAAAAAGCCCTTGCTCAAGATAAAATGGGAGCTTGGCTCCTGAGCATGTGATTTGACCCCGATCAAATAAGTTGAATCACATGAAAACTCGGTTCTTGAGCATGTGATCCAACCACCAATCTATTAAAACGTACCCGATTTCCAAAAGTATCCTGCACTCGATCAAAGTGGTTAAATAAAATTGATCGGATCACGTGGGAGCTCAACTCCCAAACATAAGATTCGATCTCTGATGA
>QEOT01009654.1:0-60854 GCA_003123785.1 Pterocarya stenoptera | reverse complement strand
TTTTTTTTTTTTTTTTTTTTGGGGGGGGGGGGCAGTTGCAATTGCTATATCAGTGCAATTGGGGAGGGGAGGGGATTGGCTGTTTTTGCTTGCTACCTTGAGTGTGGACTGCAATGATACGCTGGTTATACTCTACATTACTTTGGAACTCAACTGGGGAGGGGATTGGCTGTGGGGCCATAAAGGCCACTTAATAATGAGAATATCATTTTCTAGTTTTAATTAGAAGCCATGATATCTTATCAATCAGTGTATGGGGACAAGTAGATTAACATAGTCTAATTAAAAAATATTTTCATCTCAATTTCATAGGCAGGGCAAAAGAAGTGGAATGCACGGTAGCTTTCATTTATCTTCCGTGATTTCTTGATAACCCAGGTCCCTTTACATTGTTCTAAAATCTTACCTGTCATTGGATTCCAAAACATTCATCTACCTATGTTACTGTTAAGGAAAAATATTGGAGGAAATTTGTTATTTTTGGATCAAATTACATCACATGGTTATAAAGCATTCTATATTTCAATTGCCGACCTGGATGGGAAATGAATGCAACACTATGGTTTTGTGGTAATAACCTCTCCTGTCTTTCAGTTTGCTTCTACTTGTTTATGGTGATTTCTCTGCTTGGTTTAAAAAATATACATGGACAGTTATGAAGCTTCTTTCAGTAACAGCCAGTATGTCACTGGATTCTCTATATATCTTGTCGCACAATATTCCCTGATTTTGGTTGTTTCCAAATATCATATGCTCCTGTGCATTAAAAGCGCCTATAAACAGATCATATAGATTACTGGGTATGCATCTATGGATATTAGATAATGGATAGATGATATCATCCAAGTTGGATAATTTTCTCTGGCGAGTGCAAAATTCTTAGGAGTTACTTTTTGATTTGAAATTTCTACCCCTTTATTTTTACTCTTCATTCAAATGCTATGTTGTTCTACCAATCCCCGTAGAGTTGCATTGCTAGAACAACATAGGATGTAGATATTCCATACAACACCAATTTTCTGTGGCACATTTTCATATTATCTGTCTTAGATTATTTGACTTGATCACATAATTTTCTTTTGATCCTTTAATGCCTTGTTCACAACTTAAATAGATAACTGACAATCTGGCTATGTAGGTCAGCTTCTTCATTGAATTTAGGGCAGATTTAGGATAGGTTTGGCAAGTGGGATGAGACACAAAATTCTATTCTTATCTTATCATTACAACCTTTTCAAATTCTCATATAAAATATAATAAACAATTCAACTTGTTCAAATCCCAATTCAACTTTTTCAAATTACAAAACAATAATAATATTAAAAAATCATATTTTAAACTTTCAAATCCTGAGGGGTAGCTCAGCTGGTCTGGTCTTGGGTTTGCTCCCCAATAGTCACCAATTTGAGTCCCCTTAGGGCCACTGGAGGTTTACCTGGTCGTTAACTTCAGGGCCTCGTGGGATTAGTCGAGGTGCTCGCAAGCTAGCCCAGACACCCACAGTTATAAAAAAATAAAAAGCAATTTTAAATTTTCATCTAAAACCAAAAATTCTTATCTCACGATCCTATCCTAGAGTCTGCTTATGTGTCTTGTGGTGTGCTTTAGGGTCGAAGGTTGGGGTTTAAGGGCTAGGATTGTAGAACAACATCTCGAGGGTTCGTATAAAGGATTGCGCTTGGATGATACAGGGTTAAAAAGTAAAGATGTCTATATTCTAAGCAGACAGCTTGTGCAACAAGATTTGACAAGTTGAGAATGTTTAAGGGTTTATTTGGTGGGTTACCGTCTTACCCAATGGAAAAAAAGCTTAGTTTTGAACTGTTAAAGTAAAAAAACTCTTTATTGGATTGGGCCAAACCCACCTGTACCTGTACAAACATTTTATGACTTGACTGTTAATGAAATGAAACCCAAAACTCACAATTATGGCCTACAGCTAGAAAAAACCACAAATAAATAAAAACAGATATTATTGACCCAATTAATTACCATGGACACTTGTTCTTGGATCAAAAAGGCTTTTGGCTCGATTTTTCTTTAGTTTTAGGCTTCCAATTAGGATGTTTCGTTGCAAGGATTATTTGTCTGCATATTCAACTCACTAAAACAAAAGTACTTATCCATTTATCTTGCAACACTATCCTTAATCTGAACCTGCAATTTTCCAAATTTAAAGTGATGCTTATTGGCTCACCTAAGGGCATTATAGGAAGATTCTTTACTATAATTGAAAGTTTTTATCCATTTATTTTCCTCTATTATCGTTTATATTGAACCTACATTTTTCAAAATTCGAAGTCATCCTTCTTTGCCCAACTAAGGGCATTATAGGAAGATGTTATATGTATTTTGTTTCATTAAGATTTGTGCCATTTTCAAACTCCCATCTTGGGATGGAGGGGAGTAATGCACTATGCAACCTAATTACATCTTATGATTGTATGATATGGCGTACTTATATTAGGATGTTGAGGTCTATACGATGCACTGCTTAACTATTTTGTGCTTATGCAGGGATTGAGGATGCCAACATTTCTTTTGGACCTGTGGAAGGTATGTACATACTTGATTATCATTATACTACTTATCTAAAAAAGGAATATTCAATTGATATTCTACTAATTTGTATTCCATGTTTCTTTCTCACCTGTTTACTCTTGTTTAGATGCTTTTATTTTTATTTTTGTGGCTTGTGACTAGCGTAGTATCTGTAATTCTAATGGAATTTTTTGTTTATTGCCTGTTTAGTTGTAAAGCGGTAGAAACAGAATTGAACATGCATGGGACATGCTTCTTTAGATGGCTGTGTTCAAACTTCAGTCTACCATAAAATATCTTGACTGGTTGGATGAAATTACTGCCAATAAAATAAACATATTACAAGATTGACAATGACATTATTACAAGATAAGCATATTACAAGATTGCAAGATTACAAGACATGGGATCAAGTAGGATCAAAATGGAAGTTTGGATTGAAGATGTGGTGAGGGATGCTCGGTGTGGGAATGCTTCCAATGACATTATTGAAGGCGGCCCATCTAGCACTTGTGTAACACCCCCTTTCCAATAAGGTTAGGAATGCTATATGGCACTTTCCATAGCACCAGCTAATAAGAGTTCTATGAACAATATAGATTTCAAACACTATTGATCACTTAACGAAACCTTGAAATAATATAGGAATAGAATTCAACACGTTCAAATTTAGGAAAAATCGTAATGTCATAATAATCCTAAATGAATAGCCTAAGTTTTTTTTTTATTTTTTGTTAAGTAAGAATCTTTATTGAATAGAATGAAACTAGGCAATACCCAAGTACACATGAAGTATACAAAGTGAGACCTAATTACATTCTAGTAAGCTGGAAAGAAATAAAAACTCATGAACATTCCCACCCTTCAGTACAATAGCAGAAAATCACTGTAAAAGAAGGAATACAAATGAATTCCAGATTTCCCCCACTGCACGCTCCTTCTTGTTAAAACACCTATCATTCCTTGACGTCCATAAACACCACATTAAGCATAAAGGTATAATCCGCTACACTGCTTCCAGTTGAGAGCTATTGTGATGCCTATTCCAGCATGCTAGTAGATCCACCACTCTTAGGCATTACCCAACTCGGCCCGGCTCTACTAAGGATGCCAGCCCATAACTCCCTAGCCACCTCACAATGTAAAAGCAAATGATATATCGATTCCCCATTCCTTTTACACATGTAACACCACTCCATAACAACCATATCACACTTCCTTAGATTGTCAACCGTCAAAATGTTCCCAAGTACAGCTATCCAAGTAAAAAAGGCGACTTTAGATGGCACAAAAACCTTTCAAATGCTAGACCATGGAAATAATGTGGGCTGTTGGACTGTCAAAACCTTGTAAAAAGATTTAACAATAAAATTTTTCTCCCCGTGTGAATCCACAACTTACGATCGCTCCCATTTCCTCCTAACTGCACTGAATACAAATAGCTATAAAAATCTGCCAGTTCTTCAAGTTCCCAATCCTGAGCATTTCTAGTAAAAGTGACATTCCAAATTACAGTCCCATTTGCACGACACAACACTTTTGAAACTGCAGCTTGCTGGTTTCCAGCCAAATTGAAGACGACAACCGGAAAAACAGTGTAAAGAGGGCTTTCTCCACTCCATGCATCAAACCAAAAGCGGGTTCTTGCTCCATCACCCACCTCAAACTTAAGATGTTTTTCATTAGTGTTTCACCCCTTTCTAATAAATTTCCATAGGCTTACTTCATAAGACCCCCTACCCTCCTTAGAGCACCATCCCCCCCACGCACTACCATACCTTCGATTAATAACCTCTCGCCACTCGCCACAATGAGTTCCCTTCCATTAGGTACCTCCACAACCACTTTCCTAATCATGCCTTATTAAAAATGCACAAATTTTGCACCCCTAAACCACCATTCGCAATCAAACAACTCACCTTTTGCCAACTCACAAGATGAAATTTGATTTCCTCTCCCATGCCACCCCACAAGAAAGTTTTAAACAATTTTTTGATCCGATTTGCCACACCCACCAGTAATGGGAAAAGAGAGAGATAGTAAGTGGAAAGATTGGAAAGGGTGCTTTTGATAAGGTAATCTCCCCCCTTTTGATAGATATAACCGCTTCCAGCCCGATAATCTTTTCTCAATCTTCTCTTCCACACAATCCCAAATACTCATTGCTTTGAATGACGCCTCCAAGGGAAGCTCAAGATATTTCTTAGGAAGAGAGGCAATTTTTCAGCTCAACAACTCCGCTAGAGAGGCACTATTCCTCACTTCCCCCACTAGCATCAACTCCGACTTTCCCAAGTTCACCTTGAGTCCTGAAACAGCTTCAAAGCACAACAAAACTGCCCTTAGAGCTTGAATCTGGCCACTAACAGCCTTACAAAAAATGAGCGTATCATCCGTGAATAATAAGTGAGAAATGGAATTGACACCATTACTATTTTTGCCCACCGAAAAACCAGCAAGAAATCCGCCCTTACTGCAGCCTCCACCATGCGACTCAATGCCTCCATTACAATAACAAAAAGAAAAAGGGATAGCGGGTTCCCTTGTCTCAAGCTCCTTGAAGTCTAAAAAAATCCAGAGGATTTTCCATTGACTAGAACTGAAAACTGAGCGGTCGAAACACAATGTTTAACCCATTCACACCACCTATCCCCAAAGCCACATCTTCTAAGCATATAACAAAGAAAGTCCCAACACACATGGTCATAAGCTTTTTCCATGTCCAGCTTGCAAAGGACCCCTGGAATGCCTTCTCTTAGCTGGCTGTCCAAACACTCATTTGCTATCAAAATTGAGTCAAAGTCATTGTCTATCAAAATAGCCTAAGTTAGTTTAGAACTCAGGCCTAGTTTGATTATTGAGAATATTTGAGGTATCCTCAGAATACTTCACTACTATTTGAGGTATTCTCAGAATACCTTACTACTATTCATTATTTTATCATTACATTTTATCTACTTTTCATTATTATTCAATATTCTATCATTATTTTTTTATTGTTTTCACTACTATTCACATAATACCTCACTACCCAAACGCAATCTTAGTCATTTGTTTTTTATGTTTTTAATGTCTCAAGTTATGATCACGATGAGTAGTTTCACTAAGTCATTGTCTCCTCTATTGACTTTGGCCTGTATACTCATCGTGATCGTTACTTTGAGACATTAAAAACATAAAAAAAGAATGAGTTGAATACTAATTAAATGGCATATCATTCAGTAAAAGAGTTGTAAACATGATTTATCTTTGAAAAGGATCGATGGAACATTGTATACACAATTTTTTTTTTTTTTAACTTTTGGGTTGCCAACACCTTTGCACCGTGTCATGGCTGACAATCATAAAAATGAGTAGGAAATATCACGTCCTGCAGTAAAAGGAGTTGTAAACATAATTAATCTTTGAAAAGGATCTACAAAATATTTTACATATGATAAAAAAAATTTCTGTGAACCTTTTGGGTGGTCAATGCACATTTACATCCTATGTTAGGGTTGGAGATTGCAAAGATCTTGATTCTGTTCATATGACCACTCGTGAAATCACATATGAGGCCTGATTGCACTAGATAAACAATGGAGGTACTCAAGTGGGTAAGCCTCCACGATACATTGATGGTTGCCATTGCTTTTTGCCTCGATACCATTGCACATCATTATACGACCAAACCACCACAGTTCATACATTGATGTTTGCCCCTGCTTTTTAATCCAGTATCTCTGATTCACTGCACATAATCATGCAACTAACACGTTTTTAAAACATTCATACATTCATGCCTCATAATTCATTCATTTAATTCATTCTTTAGCATAGCTTTCATTAATGAAAATTTTCAAAATGTTTATAGCATGAGCACATGCAGTACATATAATATAGCATAAGTATCAGAGAAGTATATGCAAAACTTTGTGTTCGTAACATATCATATAATAGATGCTATCACATTTGTAAACCATCAATCTTTGATATTTGTTAAACAATGCTTCCTGTAGTTTAGTACAGATTTGATTTCTCCCCTTTTAAACTTGGCACTACCTGGATACATAAACGATCCATGTCGGGTCAACCTGTGAAAGTGAAACATGCGTGTTGAGATCGGGTCAGGGTGATTTACTTGTTTAATTATTCATGTCGGGTTCAAGTCGATTTAGAAATAACTGACACACCATGATCCAATTAACAGCCCAAGACTCGAATGTCATAATCAGGCTTGTTTAAGGAGAAAGCAGCCCATCTATGTCTCTGGAAGTTCATTTAGGAATTGAAAACAACATTCTATGTATTTAACCTTCTAATCATTTAACTCTACAACAATTTAGCAAGATAGCTGTAGGATTGAATAAAGATTCTTACCTAATAGAATAAAACCAAGAGTGGTTGGGTATTGAGTTCTTGATGAGTTATGGTGTGAAATATTGGATCTTGCGTTGACTTTGATGACAAAACCGCTGTAGAAATCTAATAGATGATTATTTGATTACTAAATTTAATCCTTGATGTGAAGACTTGAGACAACTTGAAGAAAACTTGTCAAAATACCACATGAATGCCGACAATTAAGGTTTATGTTAAGGGAGGTGAAGGGCTGCGACTTCAGAAAATCTTTGAGTTGTGGGGCTGAAATTCAAGAAGTATTTGTTTTAAGGTGGGTAATGGATCCAAAATCAAATTTTGGCATGATGTATGGTGTAGCAATATGACACTCAAAGAAATTTATCCACAAGTTTATGGTATAGTTATATTCTGTGTATACTTTTTGCGTACTTGGGCTATGCCTTTTACTATCAATAGAATATTACTTATAAAACTTTTTTTATGGTTTAGCAAGAATGAAAGAAACCTCAATTACTGACCTCTTAATCCTATCCAATGTTACTCCCCAATGGAATGTTACATTCCTCAGAGATGCACAAGATTGGGAAGTTGACACTTTTTCGGAGTTCTATGATCTAGTGTACTCTACTCGTTTGATGGGGGAAGTTGAAGACAATACTTTTTTGTGCCCCTCTAAGAAAGGAAAGTTCACAGGCCAGTCTTTCTACCAAGCCATGACAACACACAAAATTTGCTTTGACTAGGGATGCACATGAACGCTAGAGCAATCTGTTCCCATGGAAGCATATTTGGAAGACAAAGGCACTCCTAAAGGCAATATTTTTTGTATGGATGGCTTCCTTGGTGAAGATCTTCACACTAGACTACTAACGGAAATGCCGAATCATAGTCATGGATTGTTGTATGTGCAAAAAGAGCGGAGAGTCCGTCGACTATCTACTGCTTCATTGTGAGATTGCCATGACATTGCAGAATGAAATCTTTGCTCAAATGGGATTAGCTTGCCTAATGCTGAGAAGGGTAATCAACCTCCTAGCTTCTTGGAAAGGCATATGGGGCAACTCTTAGATTGCAACAATATGGAAGATGGTTCCAATATGTTTATGTTGATGTTTTTGGAGGGAGAAGAATGAAAGAAGCTTTGAAGATCGAGAGCAGCCAATGGATGAGCTTAGAAATTTCTTTTTCAATACTTTACTCCATTGGTTGATTGCAATCGGTTTTCATGGCATGACTTTGAATTCCTTGTATCACAAAACTAGCATGCATAGGTGTGCTCTTTTATATATCCCGTATACTTGGGCTCTTGCCTATTCGTATGATCAATAAAATTTTGTTACCGATAAAAGAAATTATCTCAAATGCTAATTACAACTCAAATTGAATTAAAAATCTATCTAAAATACAGAATAAAGGTGATTCGGCCATGTTTGTTTGACCAAGACTCAATGAGGTCTCAAGCAAGTTCTCTGCCGGATTCTAGCTCGATTGAACTTTGAGCAAGAGTTGAGCGAACTCTCGGGTTGAGCCATTCTTGTGCGGTTTTCTTCTCTTTCCAAGCCATTTTGTCCTCTACGCCCTTATATGCCCTTGATAGCATGCAACCTGTATCACCTATGTTACTATATCATTCGTTTTCAGAATACTCTTTACAAACGCATGGGCCGTGAGGCATTGGTGATTTGTCGAAAATTTTGGCTAGAGTTTCCTGTTAAATATTTGTGCTTTAGAGTATGCACCCATGGGTAGTAGAGTGTTCAAGAGTAACCACCCAAGTTTGGTAGTGTGGGCTCTATTAATGCCATACATTCTTCTCAGTCCTAGGCTCTCGACCTCCCTAGATAGACATAGTATCCCATGATTTGTAGGTAAATACCTTTTTTCGTAGAGCCCCCACCAAAAGTTTTGAACATTTTATGAGGGAAGTTGCATACTATTATGGAAGCAGGAAGGTTGTAACATCCCAGATTTTAGTGTATTTTAATGGAGGATTTATTTAATTTATTTTGTGATTATTTATTTTTTTGTTTTTAAATTTTGGGAGTTTTAAATATTGTTTCATAATATTTTATGATGTGAAAATTATTTTATGTGCTTTCTAGATTTTATTTATTGTTTTGGCTTTTAAAATGATCTTTAATTTAAATTGATTTATTTTTGAGTTTTAAATTTTTATTGTTGCATTTAAATTATTTCACTGCGTTTGGATTATTTTAATTAGCTTTCGGTTTTAAATTCATCTTCGTTGGTTTTTTTTTCGGGACCCAGATTGGAAGACTGGATCTTCCCTTTTTCCCTCTTCTTTTTCTTTTCTTTCTTTTTTCTTCTTTCTTTTTTTCTTTTCCTCCTGCGTTTCCCCCCGCGCACCCGACCTCTCTCTCTCTCTCCTCTCTCTCACGTCCGATCGAGCTTAAGCCACCAGCGCCGCCTCCGGCCGGCCGTGGCCCTCACCGCCGGCACCACCGGCTTCCCCAGCTGCCGGCGAGTTCACCCATAAATTTTCAGGCCGCCTAACGCTGCCGTTAGCCGCCGTGAGCCGTGCGAAGCCTACGGCTTCTCCTCGCCGTTCCGCCGCCGTCCGGCCACCATTGGCCACCATTTCTTCACCACTTCTTCACCGGCCCAATACCAAACTTTTCCACCCAAACCCAGCCCCGATCCGTCGCCGGAGCCGCCCGTGCGAGCTCCATTTCCGATTTGCTATTCTCGGCCGTAAACCACCCATTTCCGCCGCCATTCACGGCCAACCACCACCACCATTAGATTCCCCACCTTCCTTAGGCCCTACCCTATCAATTCCAAGTTTTCGTTTGAACCCGTGTGAGAATTTGAATTTCACTGTGAATTTCGGTCACAGTGTTTTTGCACTGTGACAGTTGCTGTTTTGGTGCTTCCAGTTCCTCCGTGATCCTCCATAAATTATTTTAAAGCACTGTAAGTATTTCTCCAAAAGACTTTTAAGATTTAAATATATTTTTGCAATGACCTGTTTTATAAATTGTGAATTGGTTATCTGATAGACTGTGTTGGTTATTGAAAAATTGTTGGTAACTGTTGGTTATTGGTAACTGGTCATTTTCATGGCATAGTGCACGCATGCGTGGGTGTGTACAATTGTGGAAACTGTGTTTTGTAAAAAAGGCTTTTCGGGTGTGTGTGTATCACCCCCAAGCCGAGATGGGTTATTATCTCGGTGGAGCTCCTCTGGGCACTCGGGAGCGGAATGTACTGAGTGTCGTCCCCTGGAGCTGTTGCTCGGGACTTGGACGAGATGGTAGCGCTCTCGATCCGACTCCGTGATCTCTCGTGCTGGCGGAGATCAGAGGATGCTTGGCTATGTACGCGGTGGGCGCGGAACTGGGCATCACTCGTATTGTATCACTCGCATGGTCGCTACCTGTGGGGTGACGAAGGGAGCCAGGGTATGTGGATGGTCCCTAGGGGAGGCCATGGTGCATACGGGATAAAATTGGAATTAAAGTAACTATTCCTGGTTATTAATTGTGCCAAATGGTGATTTTTGGCGTGTGTGGGAAAAGAAACTTGTGATTTTCGAGAAATGGTGTTTTTCTCGGGTTTTGCACTTGGGTCATCATGTGCATGCATAATGGTTGTTGTATTCTTATATTTGTTATCTTGGAGTATTTTTGGGTTTTACTTACCTGTGGTACCATTTATTGGTACTGCAGATTTTGACGCAGGTTTTGAAGAGGTTGAGCCCGAAGATGCGGCTCCACCTGAGGAGTAGGGACATTTGGCTATATTCTATGTTGTATTTGTATTTTTATTTGAGGTTGTTTTATGAACAAGAAAATTGTATTATGTTGACTTGTGGATTTCTGTATTATTTTTGTATTGTATTAAATTCTGGTACTTAGTTATCTGACCTAATCTTTCCGCTGCATTTTATTTTGTACACGTGTTGCATTTCACACACTCGGCACGTGTCGTTGGGGTGCGTGATCGTGTTGTCATCATCCCGGGTGTCTCGATTTCCGTGCTTGTCCGTACATGGAAGTTGGGGGCGCCACAGGTGGTATCAGAGCAGTTCGTCTCTGGGTAAAGCCACATGTCCCATAGGTGAAGTACCAGAATATTTGTAAAAGTTGTGATTTAAAAATTATTTTGATTTGAAATATGTTATTTTAATGGTTTTAATTTATTGTTGATAGTTTGATTGATTTTATTTTATCTTATTTTATTATTTTTATCTTATGTTGTCCTATTATATTTTATTTGGGTGTTACTAATACTCTTAATTAAATTTTGTCCGGGATTAAAGTGGGGTTGAGAATTGTGATTTGACAGAATAATGGTGAGGCCAAGGAGGCAGGATAAGGAACCCATGGGGGAATCTTCCAATAATGAGGTGGATAATGCCATTGCCAGGGCATTGAATAGGATGGCAGATCTCTTTCATCAGAATCTGGCTGTGCAAGTGGGATGCTCCTATGAGAGATTTCTCAAGTATCGGACCCCCATGTTTTTTGGGGTAGAAGATCCACTTCAAGCTGAAGGGTGGATCAATGGAATTGAGAGAACATTTGAGATTTGTGGATGCACTGAAGATCAACAAGTATTGTATGCCAGTTATTTGTTGCAAGGAGAAGCAGCAAATTGGTGGAGAATGAAGCGGAATCTTTTGGAGAGGGAATTTGGAACTTTAGCTGCTGTGTCCTGGCAGCGTTTTAAGAAGGAGTTTGATGATAGATTTTTCCCACCTGCTGTGAGAAGGCAGAAGGCTCGGGAATTTAGTAATCTGGTTCAGGGCAATATGACAGTGGACCAGTACTCCCGTGCTTTCCTGGAGCTTGGGCGTTTTGCGCCCCACCTTATTGCCACCGAGGAGTTGCAGGTGGAGCGGTTTCAGGAGGGTCTGCGTCCTGAGATACGCAGATTTGTGATATGTCAACGGGTGTCCTCTCTCAACGAGTTAATTGATTTGGCTACCATGGTTGAGCGGGAGAATAGTTTGGCTGTAGGCTCCCCTCCAGGTAAGAAAAGGAGGAATTTTGCTAGTGAGGGTAGCAGTTCTGGGTCTCCCCAGAAATTTGTTCAGAGGAGTGGGACCCGACCACAAGTAGCATCTGGTATGCGTATTGGGGGCCGAGCCCCAGTTTGCAGCAGATGCAATAGAGCTCATGAGGGTGACTGCCGTCAGAGTGGGACCACCCAGTGTTATAGATGTGGCCAGCCGGGTCATTTTTATCGAGAGTGCCCTAATCAACCTCAAGCAAGTCGGGGAGGCCGACGTAGCGGAAGATCTAATCAGAGACAGCTGGTTCAAGCTCGGGTTTATGCCATGACCCCAGGAGACGTAGATTATGAGGCGCCATCTACTCATGATGCTGGAATGATTACAAGTATGAGTTTAATTTATTTATTTATTTATTTATTTTTTTTTTTTTTTTTGGAATTGGTGTTTGGGGAAAAATTGTTTGTTTGAATTTTTGGATGTATGTGTGCTTCAGGTAGAGTTGTCTCTATGATTTTTTTTATGCATGTATGTTGTTTGATTCCGGGGCATCTTAGTCTTTTGTATCAGCCACCTTCGCGCAGCTGTGTAACTTGGTCACGGAGCCTTTACCTCAATCTTTGGTTGTGGCTCTTCCTAATGGGGAATTGGTATATCTTAATATCGAAACTCGATGGGAACGGCATGGTCTAAGTGAACTGTATGGAGTGGGAACTCAAGTTGCAGCTAAGGTGGGAATAGCTTTAGTTCGCCTAGGATACTTGAGGTCTTAAGTTCCGTAGAATTAAGTGTTGAGTCTTTAGAGTAGGAGGTCATAAGTTCAACGAATTTCAAGGATAGATTTATGAGAAGTTATCTAAGGTTTGAGGCCCTATAGTTTTAGGAAATAAGTTTATAGGATCTAAAGTGGTAGGTTCAACAAGCACTTGAGGGACTAGTTAAATTAGAAATTTTAATTTTGCTGGCTCAGTTTAGCACTTTGGTATTATTTTGAGTTTAGAATTTTGCAAGGTTTGTAAAGTAAGTGTGTTTTAGCTTTAAGGTCATCGAATTTGAGGATTTCAGGAAATGATTCTTTTGGTTTAAGGTTTTAGAATTACAAGATTGAAGAATTGATTTGTAATAAGATTTAAGTTTTAATTCCTCGAGCTTGATGTGCTAACTTGATTTATTTTGGAGACTGTTTAGTCTGTGATCATTATGATGAGGTTGATCAGAACTGAATTATTAATATATGAATTTTAATGAGAATATTTCTTTGGAAATGGAAGGTAATGATTTAGCTCGAGTATTTTCTAAGGATTGTAGATTTGGATTGAATTCGAGAAAATGATTGTTTTCAGCTTGAGGTTACAATAGTAGGTTTAAGATTTGATCCATATCAATTTTAAGGATAAAGATGGTGTTGATTTAAGAAATGATTCTTGTTGATTTCGAGGATGTAGGTCCAAATGATGGAAATGGTAGTGATAGATCACTTGCACGTTGGAGGAATATTGATTCTAGCTAAGGATGCACGAGATTGACGTGTAACAGTTGTGAGTTTGTAGGGATTTCGGAGAGTACGGGTTCTAGTCTCATTCTTGGCTTGGAGGAAGTAGTTTTGGTAGGTGTTGTTAAAGAGTCGTTACGACAGTATTAAGTTCAAGAGTTTTGGTGAGTTGATCGAAGAGTATAGTCGAAGCAGGTTACTCGATGGAATGATGATTGGCAATAATTATTGTGATTACCTAAAGGAATTAATTGTGACTTGAGGTCACATAGGAATTTAAATTTTTTTGAGACTATACTTTTCTTTGGAAATGGAGCGTCAAGTTAGGTGAGTTAAGGACAATGTTATTTGACTTAAAGGAAGATTGATAGGTCATGTTTGGTGTACGATAAATTTTGGAAGTTGAAGCTTAGGTATCAATGGTGGATAGCATAATCAAGTACGTGAGTTAATAAGATATTAAGATCCATGGACGTTGAGCAATAGTTTTGGTGGATTGAAAATTTGAGCCTTTTAAGATAAGTTCTTATCTAAGTTGAGCGGGTGTATTATGGGATGCTGAGGTTAATTAATATTGATCTTGTTTAAAGTAGCGGGAGTTATTTGAGTAATTTGTGTGATAATTCATGATTTTGGAAAGAGGATATTTCCATCAATTGTGGTAAGAATTTTCTGGTTAGTAGGTATGAAGCCACCTTGTACTCGATGATATTAATTTTTTTTTAAGGACATAAATTTTTGAAGTGTGGTGATTATCAGAATGCATGGCAGGAGCTTGATACTTTGGTTGTAATTAGGAATTTAAAATTTTGTATTAATTTTGAGGAATTAGTAGTGACTTGAAATTTTGAGAAGATACCTATATTTGGAGATTGATTATTGTGTGTGCAACCTCGTTATTAATGGTTAACTTTGGAAGTGACCTCTAGGTTACTAAAGTGTAGTTTTCAACGAAGGTTTGGAAGTTTTACCGTAGGAGTCATTAGAGGTTAGTTCCGAGTATCAATGGAGCTTTTAATCAGTGGGATTTCTTGGGTGTGGTATTAAGGTTTTGTGAATATAGAGATCTTGGATTTCATGGCCGCTCTAGGAGTATTAATCATGATGTGCCAATGGGAGACTAGTGAGAGTAATTTAGTTGGGCCCGAGTTAATAAAAGAGAGGTCAGATCAAGTTCGGGTGATAAGAGATAAAATGGCGGAAGCGCAAAGTTGTCAGAAAGTTATGCGGATTCAAAGAGAAGAGACTTGTCCTTTGAGGAAGGTGATTGGGTTACCTCAAAGTCTCTCCTAAGGAAGGCGTTAATTGTTTTAGTAAGAGAGGAAAACTTAGCCAAGATTAGTAGAACCTTTTCTGATTTTGGAGGTGAATGGGGTTGTTGTTTTCAGGATTGCTTTGCCAGAGTATTTGGAATAGTTCTTGATGTGTTCCATGTGTTCTCAAGAAAAGTTTTGGTCAGCAAGAGTTTCGCTTTGTCGACCCAAGACGTATCGAACATCAGCTTGACTTTACTTATGAGGTTGCCCCGACGTAGATTGCAAATTGGAAGGAACAAAGGTTAAGATCTAAGTCGATGCCTTTGGAGAAGGTAGCTTGGAGTGATCTTTTGGCTCAAGATTTCTCTTGGGAGCGAGAGGCCGATATGAGGGAGCAGTATCCGTATTTGTTTGGTTGACCCTTCTGGTATGTTTCTTAAGTCTACCCTTAGTTAAACCTTATCATTGTCTTAGTCGTAATGATGGACCTTACCAATTTCGAGGACGAAATTTTATTTAAGGGGGGGAGATTGTAACATCCCAGATTTTAGTGTATTTTAATGGAGGATTTATTTAATTTATTTTGTGATTATTTATTTTGTTTTTAAATTTTGGGAGTTTTTAAATATTGTTTCATAATAATTTATGATGTGAAAATTATTTTATGTGCTTTCTAGATTTTATTTATTGTTGTGGCTTTTAAAATGATCTTTAATTTAAATTGATTTATTTTTAGTTTTAAATTTTTATTGTTGCATTTAAATTATTTCACTGCGTTTGGATTATTTTAATTAGCTTTCGGTTTTAAATTCATCTTCGTTGGTTTTTTTTTCGGGACCCAGATTGGAAGACTGGATCTTCCCTTTTTCCCTCTTCTTTTTCTTTTCTTTCTTTTTTCTTCTTTCTTTTTTTTCTTTTCCTCCTGCTTTTTCCCCCCCCGCGCGCCCGATCTCTCTCTCTCTCTCTCTCTCTCTCACCTCTCACGCGCAAATCGGGTTTGGCCTTGCTGTCACCGTTCCCGGCCGCCGTGGTCGACACCGCCGGTGCCGTTCGGTTCCCCAGCCACCGGCGACCTCGCCCATAAATTTTCAGGCCGCCTAACGCTACCGTTAGCCGCCGTGAGCCGTGCGAAGCCTACGGCTTCTCCTCGCCGTTCCGCCGCCGTCCGGCCACCATTGGCCACCATTTCTTCACCACTTCTTCACCGGCCCAATACCAAGCTTTTCCACCCAAACCCGGCCCCGATCCGTCGCCGGAGCCGCCCGTGCGAGCTCCACTTCCGATTTGAAATTCTCGGCCGTAAACCACCCATTTCCGCCGCCATTCACGGCCAACCACCACCACCATTAGATTCCCCACCTTCCTTAGGCCCTACCCTATCAATTCCAAGTTTTCGTTTGAACCCGTGTGAGAATTTGAATTTCACTGTGAATTTCGGTCACAGTGTTTTTGCACTGTGACAGTTGCTGTTTTGGTGCTTCCAGTTCCTCCGTGATCCTCCATAAATTATTTTAAAGCACTGTAAGTATTTCTCCAAAAGACTTTTAAGATTTAAATATATTTTTGCAATGACCTGTTTTATAAATTGTGAATTGGTTATCTGATAGACTGTGTTGGTTATTGAAAAATTGTTGGTAACTGTTGGTTATTGGTAACTGGTCATTTTCATGGCATAGTGCACGCATGCGTGGGTGTGTACAATTGTGGAAACTGTGTTTTGTAAAAAAGGCTTTTCGGGTGTGTGTGTATCACCCCCAAGCCGAGATGGGTTATTATCTCGGTGGAGCTCCTCTGGGCACTCGGGAGCGGAATGTACTGAGTGTCGTCCCCTGGAGCTGTTGCTCGGGACTTGGACGAGATGGTAGCGCTCTCGATCCGACTCCGTGATCTCTCGTGCTGGCGGAGATCAGAGGATGCTTGGCTATGTACGCGGTGGGCGCGGAACTGGGCATCACTCGTATTGTATCACTCGCATGGTCGCTACCTGTGGGGTGACGAAGGGAGCCAGGGTATGTGGATGGTCCCTAGGGGAGGCCATGGTGCATACGGGATAAAATTGGAATTAAAGTAACTATTCCTGGTTATTAATTGTGCCAAATGGTGATTTTTGGCGTGTGTGGGAAAAGAAACTTGTGATTTTCGAGAAATGGTGTTTTTCTCGGGTTTTGCACTTGGGTCATCATGTGCATGCATAATGGTTGTTGTATTCTTATATTTGTTATCTTGGAGTATTTTTGGGTTTTACTTACCTGTGGTACCATTTATTGGTACTGCAGATTTTGACGCAGGTTTTGAAGAGGTTGAGCCCGAAGATGCGGCTCCACCTGAGGAGTAGGGACATTTGGCTATATTCTATGTTGTATTTGTATTTTTATTTGAGGTTGTTTTATGAACAAGAAAATTGTATTATGTTGACTTGTGGATTTCTGTATTATTTTTGTATTGTATTAAATTCTGGTACTTAGTTATCTGACCTAATCTTTCCGCTGCATTTTATTTTGTACACGTGTTGCATTTCACACACTCGGCACGTGTCGTTGGGGTGCGTGACCATGTTGTCATCATCCCGGGTGTCTCGATTTCCGTGTGCGTCCGTACATGGAAGTTGGGGGCGCCACAAAGGTGGTCATGGGAGTTGCTAAGGCAACTTATGGATATGACTTGCTTTCCAGCCTGCTATCTTGCTTTGGGATTTGTCTACAATCTCAGCCAAAGTTTTGTTTTTTTCCTGCCTATGAAGATTGTCTGGATGGCCTGCGGGGACAAAGTTTTGATGAAATACACTACATTTGATAGAATTAATATCTTTTGCTTTGACAATTGATTGGAAAGTGTTCAAGGTAGTTCCAGCCTCCTGTTTTGTTGCATGACCAAATACGATCTCATCAGATTGAGCTTGCTACTCAATGTGATATGGCTGGAGCAGATTTGCTTACTTCAATGCTGTGCAAACACAGTTGATCCATTCCTCTTGAGTAGTAAACTTGAAAACTTGCAAGAACTTCTGATCCAATGATTTAAAGAAAAGGTGAGAGAGAATCACCTGTCTTAATCCTCTAGAAGACTTGATGAGACCGAGCAGGCTTCCATTTAGCATGATGGCATACATGGGCATGGAAATGCACTGGTGTATCCAGCTGATTCATGTGTCTTT
Source organism: Pterocarya stenoptera (assembly GCA_003123785.1). Classification (NCBI taxonomy): domain Eukaryota; kingdom Viridiplantae; phylum Streptophyta; class Magnoliopsida; order Fagales; family Juglandaceae; genus Pterocarya; species Pterocarya stenoptera. Next base: position 43,095 of record QEOT01009654.1, on the reverse strand, counting down.
GAAGCCATATTTTTTGAGAACTTTCAAGATAAAGCTCCATTTCATCTTGTCGTAGGCTTTTTCCATATCCACCTTGACTGCCATTAGGCCCCCTGTCCTTTTTTTGTGTTTCATTATGTGGAATATTTCATGGGCCAAGATGGAATTGTCTTGCATGAGAGATAATCTTATGGAGGACTGTTTTGGCTAGGATATTAGATATGACCTTATAAATGGCATTGCACAGTTAGGTTGGTAGTGGGTTGCTGTGGTGGAATTTTTGGTTCAATGAAATATGTGTATGGTTGAGCTCGTTTAACAGGCAACTGCTTCTGAAATATTCTTGATTGTTTTGATTGTTATTGTGATGTCATTTTTGACAATTTGCCGGTAGGGCTTGTAAAACAAAGCCGCAGTGCCATCCAAGTCTGCTGCCTTTGTTGCTACCATTTGGAAAGATAACTTCTTTATTCTCCTCGTCATTAGGAATTGAGTATTCGGTAGGGCATTCCATTGTACATAATCTTCCTGAGTGATTTCCTCCATTAAAATCTCATCAAGGTTATTTGGAGGTGGTGGGTTTGTTGGTGGTCTGAGATCTATGCCAGGTTTGAGAAAAATCACTTGCGTTCACTCTCCATCAGATGATAGTGGATAAATGAAAGAGTTTAAATTGAGATCTCGACTCATCAACCAAGTTACGCTTGAATTTTTTTTTGTTTCCATTGAGCTCATCTCACTTCAATTGTTCTTGTAATTCTGACTGGAGTTGGAGTTCCTTGGACTTGTTTTCAGTCGTTGGGTCTTTATCCTGGATCTGGTTTGTATTTGACCAAAATATTCCTTGTTCCGCAACCTGAGGGCCCTTTCGAACGTACAAATTGTAAATTTTACCATAGATGTTGAAGGGCCCTCTGTATCTCAATCCTATGAACTGTATCTCAATTTGGAGAATAGATCTTTGGTCTTCTGTTGTCACTTAATGATGATCTAGTTTTTGCAGAAGTTTCTTTGCCATCATTTTTTTAGTTATTTCATTTTTCAACTCTACAATGAGAGAACTGGAGTATCCTTTTCAAGGGAAGTAAAGCTAGTTGAGAAATGTTAGTGAAGAGGACAAAGAATCAGATATGGGCAGAAATGATTTATTGGGGGTGTCACTATGGAAGCCTTTTATAGACTTGCCCAGTTTGTTATCGAGTAAGACATGATCTCTGTATAGGATATAGCAGTGCAATGGCAACCCATGGTACACTGTATTTTATGTCTCTGTTGTCTATCCTCTGCAAATACCGACCATATTTTGCTATAACATGTATTAGAGCATACTTAGAAATGTATTTATGAAAGACCTCTTGGTTCCTACTTATAAAAAAAAAAAAAGAAAAAAAGATCTCTTGGTTCTTTTCTCTCTTTCGGGAACATCCTATTACACAATAAACTTAGTGTTAAAGAAATGAAGAAGAATCATAAAAAAATTGCATTAACTGCACCTACCATGGACTAGGCTAACTAGGGGAATGGAGGTTGCAAGTGGGTAGATATTTTAATCCTCTCTTTGCATATGTTTTTTAGGCCTATTCCACTTCAGTAATCCAAAGACCAGTCCATGAAGGTCCATAGAGAGGAAACTGGGTCGAGAACTCTTGTGCATTTTTCAGAGTTTCACCTTGTCTTGATAACTCCCTATTTATATCATGTGTGGATCGTACAAGCTGAGACCTGAAGAATTTGAATCAAAGCAGTCATCTGAATTCTCTGTATCTCTGGTTCACGTGTTAGATTCTGTTTGGACAATCTTGTTTCTGTGCGTCCTTATCAATATTTGTACCCCATAACTAAGTTTGACTGATCATAGAAAGAGATAGGGAGGAGAAAACTGGAGATCTCTTTATTAACTTTGATAGATTCATTTGTATTTTATTCTTTTTCCAGTTGTGGCACTTTTATATCTTGGGTTTCCTTAATCTTGTTAACTGTTTATCTCAGAGAAAAATGCGTTTCCTCCTGTTTAAGTTCTTTCGTGTGCAGCCACTGGCAGGCCAACACTCAATCTTGAGAGACGCTTAGATCATGATGGACATCCTCTTGCCATTACCACCGCTGATGCAGTTGCAGCAGTAGCAACTGGAGTTCCTCCATGGAATTGGAGAGAGACCCCTGGAAATGGTAACTTTGCTGTTAAATGTGACTTTTTTTCATCACTTTCTTTTACTCAAAACAAAAATTGTAATCACTTTTTGTCTATCGATGAGTGCCCTCCACCTGACATGCTTGAGTGAGTGTGATCAAGGCCCAATACTATGAATCATGGGATCTTCACTCTCATGTTCTTTCAAGTGGACAATACAAAACTAATGACATCTCTATGTTAATGCTGTTATTCTCTGTTCCCTTTTTTGGCAGGTGGGGAGAGTCAGTCATATTGTGGAAGGGTCATATCAGTCAAGTGGGGGGATTACACTAGAAGAATTGGTATTGATGGCACTGCAGAAGCCATCAAGGAGGCAATTAAATGTGCTTTTACGTTAAGAACTAAACGCTCCTTTTGGTTGGAGGATGAGGACCAGATAGTCCGAAGCCTTGACCGGGATATGCCTTTGGGGAATTATATGCTTCATCTTGATGAAGGTACAGTGATCTGTGCATGATGAAAAAAGTATGCTGAAAGGTGGTGGTAGTTTTTTCTTACTGGAATTAATTATCATAACCTGTCTTTGTCCCACCTTTCGAAGATCTATATTGCTAATATGAAATCTTTATGTTCCAACCAAGTACGTACACTACAGCCATATGCCTAGCATAATGACTTATATAAGAGGTAGATTTTAACTTGGATGAGTTGATGTAATTTTTTTGTCCCCCTTTTGTACAAGTTTTTGCTAAGCATTTTCTTTTTCTCTTTTTTCCCCTTTCTTTTTGGTTGGGGCTAAGCAGAAAGGTTGAACTCCTAATTGCAGGATTGGCAATAAAAGTGTGCCTTTATGACGAGTCTGATCACATAACAGTGCACACTGAAGAGAAGATTTTTTACACTGAAGATGATTACCGTAGTTTTCTGTCCCACCGGGGCTGGTCATGTCTGAGGGAGTTTGATGGGTATAGAAACATTGATAATATGGACGATCTTCGGCCTGGTGCAATATACCGTGGCATGAGTTGAAGACAGGTACATCATCATCATCATCGTCATGGGGATTTCGTTATTCTGTTTCAATCTTGATATAGGTTCGTCACTGGTTCGAAACAGTATTGCTCAGTTGTGTATAATGTTATTCCCTCCCCCCCACTTTTATTTGCTTCAATGCAGTGGAGGGAATTTGTTGTACTGTTTCTTGATACAAGCGCTGTACTGATCAAGAACAATGTTGCTCAATATGCATGTTCATAGGACATGGAAAAGCCCCATTACACAAATTCAGATAGAATCTGTAAATATTTTACTATTCAACACTAAAGTCTGAGTATTCTAAGGGCTAAGGCAGTTCTAGGGTTCCCCAACCCATCTTCTATACCTTGAAATTTAGTAATAAACTTTTCTGTCTAGAAAATAGAACATGTTTCAAGCATGGACAATTGCTGAAAGAGATTGATTTTTCGGAGCCTCCTTTCTAGATGCGAAGTTCATGACTTTTCTCTCGAATGGATGACCACAAAAAATGCTTCTATGAAGGGAACAACCTAGGAAAACTAAGAGATATAGATCTGGAGTACCTTGTTGATGCGTGATATGGTGGTTGATTTCTTGAGGCTTAGAGCTGCCATTGATTTGGTGAATTCTTAGGCCATGTTTGAGTAGTGAGAATCTTATTTCAAAATTTCTCATAATTTCCTTCTCAAATTTTACTAAATCACAAAACACTTTTTAATTTCAAAATTTCAATTTTTTTCATCCAATCATTACCTATTATTACACAACTTTTTCAAATTTCACAACTTTTTCAAATTTCCGATCAAAATTAAAAAAAAAATAATACAATTTTTAAATTTCAAAACAAAAATTATATATTCAAACAATATTTTAACTTTATAATATTTTTATTCAACATTTTTATTCTTTTTTCAAAATCTAATAAAATATCTTAATTACTATTATTCATAAGATTATCGTCTCATTTCATTACTTATCCAAACAGGACCTTAATCTCTCAAGTTTAGGTTGGTTTTTGTTTCCTCTCGAAGAAGGCTACTCTCTAGGCTCAATCGAAGCATGGACGTCTCTCTGAGTTGTACTCTTTTTTATTGGCTAATGTATAGCATTCTTCATCGAACATAAACAATCAAGGTAAACTAACTATATCCAATGGGTAAGTACTAAAAGAAACCCCAAAACTCGGACTGCTATGTGAAACATTGTCTTCTTTCAGGAGATTTCAAGCTCTAAAAACATGTGAAGCTCAGTCTAATAATGTGTTCGATGCATTTTTCTGTCAAGGTTGGAAACTAACAGGAATGCTTGGACCCTCTCATTCATAGTTTAAACAGTAAATAAAGTGTATAAAATGTAAATAATATAAAAAACAAAAGTTGAACACAGATTTAGGTGATGTGGTTTGACACTATATCTACGGGTCTTTTGGGACCTATATATATCAATAATGAAAAATGAGAAGATTAGGAATCCAAGAAATAGGCAAATAAAATTAATCCAAGAAATTATGTTAGGATTAAAAAACCCATGATCATCCCAAACATGATAAAAACACTCGATTCTTTTAGCAAAAGCTAAATTAGTGTGAGTTAATTGTTTTTTTTAACTGTTGTCATTTGTAAAGAAGTGGATCTCACTAATAAAAAATAATTTTTTTTTACACTTTTTTTTTTTTTTGTGGGATCCACTTTTTTTTACAAGGGCGCGTTTGTATGAAGTTTGTTTATTGTGGGACTTGTACAAAATCTCTTTAAAAAATATATATATTAATTTTTTTTCTTTTGAATTTCCCCAAATATTTTCGATAAAAAATTATTTTGAATGGATTTTTCTATGATGAAATAAGTTACACTTTCAAGTCTATTTATGCACAACAAATTAAACTTTAGGAAAAAAATTTCCTTTGTTCTGGGACCCCATGGCAAACAAGATTTAAGACCATTTTTGAGATAGGTTGAGGAAATAAAGAGGGCTTTTTATAAACAAACTCTTTACAAAAGAGACAATCTTCATATGACAATTACGCCTTGAAGTATTACTACCATGTACATATACTACCATATATGTACATATATATAAAGTATTACCACCATATATATTTACCACCATATATATATATCATTAAAGATATTATTTTATTTTGCACTTAATTTTTTAGATTCAACATCATTCGTGTCACGAGATCTTGTTACCTTAGATATATCTCATTAATGTGATCTTGTTACTTAATTTAAACTAATTAAAATATTACTACCATATATATCTAATTAGACATTAATGATATTATTCTATCTCATGTTAATAATTAAACACTGCCAACTCAAGTCCCTTTTTAAGTACTGCAAACAATTATGATGGAAAACAAATCAGCCAGAAAGCAAGCAAGCAAGCAAGACATGCATTGCATTGCATTTCTTCCACAGTCACACACAAATAAATGGACATTTTATACAAAATGTGAATAAAAGATTCACAATATCCACTCAAGCCAACAAGAAGGGGGGAAAAAGCACAAACAAATTGGCAACTAAGTGTTGAATGAATGAATCTCTACTGCTCGTCCCATTCGTCGTTCTTGTACGAAACAAGAGTGTCAACCTTGTGAATCTGCACAACCCACCAAAAAATGACTTTTCCAACCAGAAATTCTCGTCTAAATCAGATAAAATAATACACAATTCATGGTGTGTGTGTCTCACCTTGGTATCAAATGAATGCAATTTGACCATTTGTGGATTTGCTATGAGTTTGGGGTCGCTCTCAATCCAAGTGAATGGGACTGCAACATCTTTATCAGTGTATGCCAACACATCAAACACACCTATAAAACAAAGGAATTTGATTAGAATGATCACAAAGAATAATCGAAATTAGAGTGGAAAGTCCAAGTCTTTTTTTTACATGGTTCGTCGAGGCATGGCAAGTAGGTAATGCTTGAAGCAATCTGCCGCATGATAGCTTGAATCTCTCTCATGATTTCCTTGTCACTCTTCTCCCTTGAGACACTGAAACATAAGAATAAAACAACATTGAGAATGATCGGTGATTTCCTTAGCACAAGGAAGAAAAAGTTGAACTCGAGACTTGGTTAAATTACTTACCCCTTCTCAACAACCTCGCTATCCGTCTCGATGCTAAAGTTCCACCTTTCAAGGACCTCATTGGTAGCCTTGCTCATTATTACAAGAACAATCCTCTGTAATTTTCCAGCCTCCAGCCATTCTTTTACAAGAAATCCAAACAGTTCGGTCATTGGATTTATACAGATGGAAACATAAAACTGAAGCATGGATGCTCACAAATTGGAAGAGAATCAAACCCAATAACAACAATAATATTGATGATGATAATAAATCTTATTTCTCTTTTCTTTTTCTTTTTTTTTATATTCTGAAAGTGGGAAACAGAATGTAGAGATTAAAAGTTTAACCGAATTAGTATCCAACAGTTATATGGCTTTTGGACCAATGATTGGGTCTTTAACAGTAAGTTAAGCCAAATCGTTCGAGGTTCAAATGAAAGAAACTGTCATATATTTTTTCAGTTACTAAAGGTTGCATGAAACTTCAGATGATGCGAATAACATACAATCAGCAATAAAAAAAAGAGCCTTAATGTTTTGTAGTTGGATTTTTTCCCCTTTTCCAACATTTGATTTGTATTCAAACTGAACACTGCCGGAAAGGAAGAACATACCGGAAAGCTGAGCGGTTAAGTTGGCAACGAAGGATTTGACACCCTCATCCTGAGTAAGCAGCATTGGAAGCCCATATTTTTTTACCTTGACAAAACTTTCTTCCGGATAAACTCCCCGATTATAGAGAATGCTGCACAATTTTAAAGACTTAAGATATATACGTCTTAAATATTAAACTGAGAAAAGGCACGTTAAAGAAAGGAAGAAGAAATTTAATACCCAATGTTGTTACCTGTTTGCAGCATACCCTGAAAGAGTAATTGCGGAAAAACACAAAGATCAGCCAACATTTCTAGGAAACCTCAATACCCAATAGAAAAATCGGAAAGTAAGTTAAAAAGAAAAAAAGGGGATCTAAAAGATGTATAAGATACGATGAAATATACCAAAGAACTCGCTGGCAATTGCCGCTGAACCTCGCAGGGTGATGATATCTTTAGCGACTGTTCTTGAAGCCATAAAGAACCTTTCTGCAAATAGATGTTTTGGGCTAGGAGAAAACCAACTAATCGAGATTTGAACAAGAAAAGATCGGTGGCAGAAGAGGCAATTGTTCAAGATCAGTAAAAGAAGAGCGAAGCGCACAGACCAAGGTTTTTCTTTTTCTTTTTTTCAAATTGATCGGTACAAAAAAATTGGATAATTTTTGTTAAGGTTTTTTTTTTTTTTTGTTCAATCTTGCAAAAAAAAAAAAAAAAACAAAAAAGTGGTGAGAGCTCTGTTAGTTTAAAGATCAAAGGGAGGAGGGTTTTGTTCATTCAAAGAAGATGCCAAACACGAAGATCGCGAAAGACTTAAGGCTGCAGAAATAGATTGTAGTCTATGAAGAAATGGAAGCAAAAGCTGGCAACGGCCACTTTCCTTTTAGCCTCTGGTCCATTATCGAGATTCGAGGCAAACGGTAACATTTTGAATTTGCGCCTTTAACGTTAACAAAGTGGAGCGGACTTTCCATTGCATTTGCTGTGTCACGTGTGCATAGGATCACGAGTACGTGCGTCTGCACACGATCTTGCCCTTGTCAACATTTATTTATTATAAAATTGTGAAATATTTTTTTTAGAGATTTATTATACATCAGCTACTATTTACTCTCACATCCTATACTTATAACTTTTTTATAAAATGTAAGAGTATTTTTCATAGGATGTAGGATAATGAATAATGACCGATTAGAAGAATTTTTCTTTTATTTAAGCCCTAATCTTATACAAAATATATGGGTTATGCTACTCATCATCTCAAATCATACACTATACATATTTTAAAGTTTTTATTTTAATTTATTTTTGCTAAACTAATTGAATTTTTCTATTAATTATCCATATACCATATACTTGTTATGAGAAAAAATAAATTAAAAGATATGTGGTGCGTGGTGTGTGATATACTAAGTATAATAATACTTTTTATTAAGATTTGTAACGCCCTACTCCCGAAGGTCTGAAAAGTTATCTCTTATAACTTAAACCCATCTCTCATAATATATTTATATACTCCAAATTTTTATAAAAATACAAATACATTTATTCAAACTAAATATTTATGTTCCTTCACTAGGATACCAAAATAAATACCCCAATGAAATAATTTAAAAACTCCATAAAGGTATACCAAATATCATAAAATCATAAACCTACAAAATCAGAGTACTTTTCAATAAATATTTATACCCTTTGACACTTATTCATCTCTGATCATCAAACCTTACTAACACTTCCTACTCTTGACTTTCAGTTGAGGCATTAAAATTATCTGAAAAATATTGTGAAGGTAAGGAGTGAATTATCAACAACTCAGTAAGTAAAGAACATATACTAGTATGTAAACATGATCATTTTTCAGAATTCAAAATACAGAATCAGAAACATTTACTTTCTGAATACAAAAAAACATGTTACCAAAAATATCATAGCAAAACTGTTAGAAAACATTCTTATTCAAAAAAAGTCATTTGGCATCTCAAAATTTGAGACTTCATCTTCATCAATCAGAAAATCACATCGGGACATATACCATGTTTAAACCCCGTTGTAGGGTTATAAACCACAATTATAACCTATGGAAGGGCCGTATCCACTATTATAACTCATGGTTGGGCCGTATACCATGTTTAACCCCCGTTGTATGGTTATAAATTACAATTCTAACCCATGGAAGGGCCGTGTCCATTATTATAACCCGTAGTTGGGTTGTATCCACTATTATCACCCGTGGTTGGGCCGTATCTACTATTATAACTTATGGTTGGGCCGTATCAACTATTATCACTTGTGGTTGGGTCGTATTCACTATTATAACCCGTGGTTGGACCGTATGCCACTATTATCACCTGTGGCTGGGCCGTAACGGAAACTAAACAGAACATCATAATCAGATTTAATCAGAATACAGAATCAGAATCTCATGCCAAGGTTTTCAAATGCCACAACATATCCAAATAGAGTACTGAATAAATTCATATATTTTCACATATTCAAAGACATTTTCTGTACATTTTCGCATTACATTCGTAAATTTTCATAAATTTCATATTCACTCTTTTGCATAAATCAGAAACAGAATGAACAAAATTAACTCATGTCTACACCAGTCATGACAGAAAATATTTTTTCTTATACAGTTTTCATGAGTATGCAGAACACATATATGAGGTTCTTTTCAGATTTCTTTTCAAAACAAACATGCATATTTTCAAAATCAATTTCGTTTCATTTTCTTTTTAAGCAAAGTCTAGTATAGGAACCCCGCTTATTTGGATTTCTTAGCCTTTCAGGAATTTTCCTCTATAATGCCGAACAAAAATTACTTGTCACCTATAAAATAATCATGTAATTTTCATAAATTTCCAATCGAACACATATCTCAATATTTAAGTTGAAATACTAAATTAACCTACCTTAGTTCCTCAAAAACTTAAACTTGTCATAATCCTAAAATACCATCACTTCTCAAATTTCTCAATGTCCACTTAATTTCTCTAACTATTAAACTCTAATTTATTTCTAATAATGCATCCTAATATTTTTACTAATTACAATTATGCCCATATAAAATACATAGCCAGTTCAAAAATTCTCTTAACATTATTATAGCAAAATCGATTAAAACAGGAAAGCAAAATTTCGTTTAATAGAAAAATAGACTTAATTAGTTTTGCTTTAAAGAGTTGAAAAATAGAAATTTTCACTTACTGTTCACTTCAAAAATTCATATTTTAAAAATATGTTATTACTAAATAATATAATTCAAATCTTTGTCTATTTTCTTTATAAGTTATATATTTTAAAATAAAGTAGACAAACACTTGACTTAATATAAGACCAACCCAAAATCAGGGTGCTTTAGTAAAAACCATAAAATGCATGGCTGAAGTTGAACTTTACACATAGTTAAATCATAAAACCATGCGACCGAATTAAGCTCACCAAGAGAAGAGAATAACTCGTGACAGAGAGGGAGGAGATCTGCACTAAGTGGACGTTGACGGTGGCGCAGCTGGGAGCTTCAGCAGAGCACTGTGGAAGGAGAGATATAGTGATGCGAGAGTGTAGTTAACATGAGGATCGGAACAACAGAAAAAAGAAAGAAAGAAAGAAAGATGGAGAACCCGTGGGGAGGGCTCGACGTGGGGGCTTACTGAGAGGTGGTCACAGGGGACCTACCTGCACAACCGGCGTCTTCTGGTGGTTCCTACTTGAGGCTGAGTAGCTGGGCGACGACGTTGTGACTCACAATGGAGGAAAATAGGTGCTCAGCTTTCGGTGGTGCAAAGCAGAGGCTTGCGTGTGGCATTGCTGCGTGTAGGAGTGGGGTGGCTCATGGTGGTGATCAGGGGTTATGGTGGTGGTGCACCGGGGTAGTAGTGTTGTAGGACTAAACGTAGGGCTGTGGTCGTGGGTTGTGGGGAGGCCGTGGGTTGCGGCGTGGACAACTCGACAGTGGGGTTACTTTCAGTGGTGGTGGTTGACGTCACACGACGTGGAGGGGATGTGTGCTCGTGGCTGGCCATTTAGGAGTGTAGAAGAGGTGGAACGGTGGTGCAGTGGCAATAACACGCTTGGACTGCCGTGGCTTCGTCTCTCTCGATCAGGTGCAGCAGCAGGGTGCTTTGGGCTATCTTCTATATGCTGTGATGAGGATCTCCACACACACACACACACACACACACACACACATATATATATATATATATCTAGATGACTAGAAACCCTAGAGAAAAAAGAGAGAGAGAGAGAGAGAGAGAGAGAGAAAAACTGCATAACGTGAATGTATATCTCCCATGCAAGCTGTTGCCGTGAATGTTGTGGGATAGGAACGTGCGTGCCATGGAGAAAACTTACGTCAAGAGTAACCCTAGTTGAAGGAGGTTTTACATGCATGAGATGATGCCTAAAAAGGTGGTTGAAACCCTAGGAAAAAGAAATAGAAATAGAAAGAAAACGTGCGTAGTATGGGGCTTAACAAAACTTGGTTTTGACAAGCTAAAGCAGTCCAAAGCATCTTCGTAGCTTGTTTGTACTTCCATCAGTCTAAATATTCTAAATACTACTGGCCTCGACTCATATTTCAACTTAGCCTAACTCATTCCATAACTTTTCAGGCCGAAAACCAAATAAAATAAATCACGCTTGCTCCATAAAATATTAGCTGAAATTATCCTCATTAACAATTCCAATAAAAATTCATATTCAATCAATACAAATTTTTGGACCCATAACCTATTCCCAAAATTACTCATTAAAAAATAAGTGGACTTTTCATCCATATTAAAAGAATTCGAATGCAATTTGGTGCTGGCCCAGCTGTTATTGATATAATGTATTACATTAAATCACCTTAGTTATAAGTAAATATTTTATATAAGATTTGTGTGTGAATTTAATGCTTCTTTTTTGCATCCCAAACTATTATTATTTTTTATTTGTTTATCTATCCAATTGATTGAATAAATAGAATTTTTGTTTCTTTTAAAAACATAGAAATTCCGATAGAATTGTTTAGAATGAATTGAATACCCTCACTAAAATTTAATAAAAATTAAAGACATATTCAGTTCGCAAAATGAAAATTCCTATTCCTAAAGAAATGAAACAGAATTCCTCTTCCCATTTCTTTAGAAATAGGAATGACATTCATATGCATTTGTTTGGTGACAAAAGATGAAGATCCTAATGCACATTCCATTTCTAAAATATTTAAGAATCACAACCTTTTTACAAAAATATTATTATTCTTATTTTTAAATTTAAATAATTTTTATAAAATATATATAAATAGTGGTCAGCCACCTATAAAAGCCTAGGGGGTGGCTGAACCACCCCTAGAAAGTTGTTCAAAGGGTGGTCCAGCCACCCTTGTCGCCACAAGCATGACTCAAGCCACCCCAACGAGAGTTTCCGAGGTGGCGCGACTACCCCCAGGGAAGTAGGAGGGTCATCATGAAGACCATCGCAGGGTGGCTAGCTGGCCACACTTCTAGACAGTCACTAAAAATGGTGGCTAGTCGGCCAAAGTAGTTTAAAAAAAAAAAAAAACATGAAAATAATTTTTAAAAATTTTAAACGTATATCCATGTAATAGTTATTCTTTCATTTTTTGGAGAATGGCAATTCTATAAGAATGAATATTCTTTTATTTGGTTGTTTTTTTTATAAAGAATAGTCATTCTTCATAATAATAGAAAGGTTCTACTTATCATTCTTTATACTACACATTAATATGTGATTTATCATTTTTATCATTCTATTTAGATATATAGATATTGATATATAAATATGTGTATTTAAATAAAATAATAAAAATAAAAAATAATGTGTTGATGTGTGGTACGAGAATAAGAGTAAAATTTCTCTAATAAAAATAGAAAACTGGGTCAGCCACGGGGAGTGAGCTGGGCTACGGCCTGCTAACCCTTTGGTGCTAGCCAACCCACCAATGCGAGGTGGGGGCGGGCCTTTTTTATTTTAAAATATTATTCATTATTTATTATTTATACCTATTCTAAATATAGGAGTTAGCTAATTTTATCGTGCACAATAAATATATTTTACAACATTCACTTGGTATTTCTATTTGTTCGTCAAAATTAAGTTCTCAGGTAGGGGATAAAGTGAGAGAAAAATTTTAATCGTAATTCTTATACCATATATCTTTTTTGATTTTTTGATTTTTTTTTTCTTAGCAAGTATGTGGTATGAAAAATACTACTTTGTCTATTCAACTTGTTCTTTCATTTTGACACTTCATGTATTTTAATTTTTTTAAATTTTTTTTGTTTACTTAGTAGTTAAGGAAGTGACTATTAATATATTGATATATTTTTTTAAAATATTTTAAAATGATAAAAAAAATATGAATAAAAAAAATGAAAATGCCAATTTGGCAAAGCGGTCATTTGAAATAGTGCTACTCAGGTAGCAGAATAGCACCGCTCACGTGGTATAAGAATGATGAGTAAAAATTAGTTTAATAGAAAAAAAAAATTTAAAACAGATTTTTTGGGTAGTGTAGGTAACTGGGTAGCAAAGCCAAAAAAAAGTAGAAGTGCCTAAAATTGAAGCATTGGTAACAAGTAACAACGATTGAGGTAAGCTTATATAGGCAAGGTTTGTCTCTCTAGGAGCTTTTCTCTGCCTTCTCTCTAGAAAAAAAACTAATCCTTACCAGTGAAGTCGCCGGAGAGGAAGGTAGAGCCGAGGAGAGGAAGGGGTGAGCCTCGGCTCTACCTTCCTCTCCATTTCCTTTTCATTTCCGTTTTCTTCTGTACTTTTTAGTTGTGAATATGCTTTTAAGATAGTGTTTTTCCACCGGCAAGGATTTTCTCAGATCTGCTGCTTTCTGGCCATTAACAGTAGACACGCGCCCCACCACGACGTTCCCCTCCAGCCGATCTACTAGAACGACGAGGAACCGCGCCCAATATGTCGGCGCGTGGCCCTTACGCGCTGTCTGTTTCCGCGCGTGGCTTTCATGCGCCGTCGCACTCCGGCAGCTCTGCCGGCTACACGCGCCGCACCAGCAGACTCTCCACCCTCCGATCCTTCAGATTGGCTTGACGCCTCCTCCATTCCTTTGGCGCGTGACCCTCACGCGCCACTGCAGAGGCGTGGGTTCACTGTTCCTCCACTACAGATCTGCTCTTTCCCTGCCGGTCTATCCGGGTTATTGCTTTCCCTAACCGGTGATCTTGTGAGAGAGACTAAGGACCTCACCAACAAATACTTCAAGACTTTCAACTACAGTGCATCCATTCGCACCGCCTCCAGCGGTGGCTTACCATCAAAACGTCTTTTAAGACGTCTCCCTCTTAGTAGGGATTGGGTAGAGATCAAGAAATTGGTCTCAAAACCCGTTTTTTTCTTTTTCTTTGCAATAGCACTGTATTTGTTGTTTTGGGGTGTTTGTTGGGGAACCCCACCCCCTCTGACATGTATCATCTTTTAATTTAATGAAATTTACTTGATTAGAAAAAAAAAAAAAAAAACTTGGTAGCAAAGCCCAAAGCGAAGAGTTAAGTCCACTAAAGAGTTGGAGGAGATTGAAGGCCTAGTGGCTAGTATGCAAGGGTATAAAAGAGAAAGGGAAGAAGGGAGATTGATCAAACCACGTCAACACTGACCTCCTATGTGATTAATAGCCGTGAACAAGCATATAACCATCATCCGAAGGTAGAATTCTCGCGTCGGATTGATTGAAAAAGGAGCAGTAGTTTCGAGGAGTGAAAAATTAAATTCGAATTTTGAAATTTCGAAGGGGGGCTACTGGGGTCATATGTATGAAAAATCACAAAAAATCTACCACTGTTACGTGCCCCATGCAGTTACAAAATATCACAAAGGATTTGGTACCAGCTCATTGATATTTGGATTACTCTCAAGGGACTAAGCATGCATTAAAAGCAAAAAACAAAAGTTGCAAAAGCGGTCAAACTCTCCACGCAGCACAAGGTTGGTGCCCCCAACAAGTACTGGTGGCACCTTATGGAGTATACCACGTAACTTTGCATACTCGAGAAAAAAAAAAAAAGATGTTGCTTGAGGAGACGTGTGGATAATTAGTTGAGATGAATAAATTAGAATAAAAGTTGAAAGTTTAATAAAATATTATTATAATATAATTTTTTATATTATTATTATTTTGAGATTTGAAAAAGTTAAATTGTTTATTATATTTTGTTTGAGAAATTGAGAAAGTTGTAAAAATTAGATGAGATGAGTTGAGGAGATTTTTGTATTCAAATCAAGCTCATTGTTTACTTAGTAATCGTGCCTATATCCTAAAGTTGGTCTATACTTCACATTAATATATACTATTCATTTAAATAACAGGTCATAACGTGTCGCTCGTTTTGACTCTTTTAATAATTATTAAAAATTGATCAACACGACACGACTCATTTCAAATTGTTTATATATAAATGTGTTGAACTAATCATCATAACTCATTTGGCTTGATTAATATAATCTCACATAAAAGTTAAAATTTATATTTATTAGTAGCTACAATATCTTTAGAAAAACAATAAGACTAACTACCTACTAACAAAAAATATCATTTTTTTTAAAGATTTTAACCTATAATAAAATCAATATTACAAATCTAATAATAACAAATATGAGCATAGGTCCAGAATTATAATCTCAATCACAAAGATATAAGTATATTAAAAAAGGTATTTTAGCCACAAATGAATTACAAAAAAGTAAATCCATAAACTTATGTGGCTTGATGTGGTATATCAGATTGTAAAGTTATTTTTATTGCAAAGTGAATTTAACAGATCTCATTAAATCACGTTTGTTTGTATGTTTATTTTTATATAATTTTTGTGTATGTAGCAGTTTGCATTGAAAAATACTAATATTACAATCTAACAATAATATAATTATAATTTTGAAATAAATTTTAAATGAGTTATTAGTGGTTGATTTTTAAGAAAAAAAATCGATTTGGAGATTGTCTTGAGCCATGAATCGTGTGTACTTAAAATTAGGGAAATAATGGGAAGAAAAGAGAGCAAAGTAGGCCGAAGTATACATGAGGTATTCAATAACTCCAAAGAAATGGGAACTTGGAAGCATATCTATTAGCACGTGTCTGTCATTCATGCTCCACTACATCCGATTCTATCCTTCCAAGTGAGGGAGCCCACATACAATATATAATGGTATTATGGTACACATCATCCTTTTGCCGTCGTTTTTCAAATATATCTACTTATATATAAAAGCGACTATTTAAGACCAATAATATATTTTCGCCTCACATTTCTTTCAATTTTGTTCTTTATTTTTAGTTATTTTTCCTTTTTATTCCTGTTCTTTTTATATTCTATTTGTGCATTTACGATGTTACCCATATATTTTGTTTGTTACCATTTTTGTCTCTTGGTTTGTTTTTGTTTTATTCGTAGTTTTACGTTTTTGGTTTATTTTTGTTTTATTTGTGGTTTTACATTTTTGCCTCTCAGTTTCATGAACAGTGAATTCACACTAACACATTGTGTTAGAATTTCTTCAACTTCAGAAAAAAACTCGTACCCATAGGGACGAAAGCAACGCAAATCTAAAAAAAATAATTCAAATTTTTACAAATTTACTGCCGGATTTGTCCAAAAAAAATTCAAAATATGTTCAAATTTGTAAGGATTCAGAAATGAATTCATACCCATATGACAGAATTGAAACAAATCTACTCAAATTTGTAACTATTCATAAAGGAAATTTCTAACAAAGAAGGAGATAGAGAGAGAGGGAGGAAGCCAATGCAAATCCAAAGAAAATCCCTTCAAATTTGTATAAATTTACTAAATAATCATATCCATTTACACTAAAGGAAATAAAATGTAAAAACAAGATGTAATACGTGTAGATCTAAAGAAAATAACAAAATCTCCTCACACCATTAAAAAAAATTGCACTCATTTGTACAACTAAAACAAACCTAATCAAATTTGTAAGGATTTAGAAACCAATTCATATCGATTTCCCAAAGTGCTTTTGTACCTGGTAGAGCCATATCTGACAACATCTTGGTAGCTTATGAAATGATTGATTTCCTTAAAAGGAAGAGAACAGGAAAAACATGATTCATGTCCCTCAAACTCGACATGAGCAAAGCCTATGATAGGCTCGAATAGCACTACCTCGAAGTTGTAATGCATCAGCTAGGTTTCTCTAGCAAATGGATTCAATTGGTGATGACATGTGTCAAAACTATGACTTTCTCCATACTAATTAATGGTGAACCTGTAGGCCCAATTCACCCAACCCGAGGGATAAGGTAAGGAGACCCTTTATCTCCTTACCTTTTCCTGATGGGAACTGAAGGTCTCATCTCTTTACTGGATCAAGCTGCAGCTAGAAACATGGTGAAGGGGATCCAAGTCTGCAAAGGGGCTCTTATGGTGAATCACCTCCTATTTGCAGATGACAGCATCTTGTTCTG
Source organism: Pterocarya stenoptera (assembly GCA_003123785.1). Taxonomy (NCBI): domain Eukaryota; kingdom Viridiplantae; phylum Streptophyta; class Magnoliopsida; order Fagales; family Juglandaceae; genus Pterocarya; species Pterocarya stenoptera. The sequence continues at coordinate 25,819 of QEOT01009654.1, read as the reverse complement.
CAAGGCCTTAAGCAAAGACAGTAGAGAGGTGCAAAGAATTCTTAAGATCTATGAAAGGGCCTCAGGACAAAAGATCAACCGAGAAAAGACAGCAATGATCTTCAGTAGGAATGTTTCTCCAGCAAATCAACAGCTTTTGCTCTCCTCTTGGGGCATACAAGAATACCAAAACTATGACAAATACCTAGGCCTTCCACATATGGTTGGAAAAAATAAAAAGTGGGCTTTCTCAGATATTAAGCATAAGGTCTGGGTGAAACTTCAGCAATGGAAAGGGAAACTATTATCCCAAGGGGAAAAAGAAACCTTGATCAAGGTAGTGGCATTAGCAATTTCTACTTATGCCATGTCTTGCTTCAAACTTCCTCAGTCCCTATGCTATGAGCTAGAACAGATGATGGCAAAATTTTAGTGGGGGCAGAAAAAGGAAGAGACGAAAATTCATTGGGTAAGCTAGAAAAGGATGTGTGAAACCAAGAGTGAAGGGGGCTTGGGTTTCAAAAATCTGAGCCTTTTCAATGAGGCCCTACTTGCTAAACAAGGATGGAGGCTAATGCAGCAAGTTGACAGTCTAGTCCACAAAATTTTCAAAGCGAGATATTTTCCAAGCACTGGTTTTCAGGACTCAAGCCTTGGTCATAACCCTTCATATGTTTGGAGGGGTATATGGGCAGTAAAAGACAACCTCCTTCAGGCCTGCAGATGGACAATTGGTAATGGCTCAACTACAAGGATATGGAAAGATCACTGAATCCCAAGCTTCAGGAATTTACAATATTTGGGAATTCTAGAAGGTGCCAACAACTAGAAAGTTGAGGAGCTAATCGACCTATGTACTGGCTGGTGGGATGTGCAGAAAGTAAGGAGCATGTTGCCCCCTGACCCTGCAGATGCAGTCCTCAAAATCATCCTCAGTACATCCAATCATGAAGATAAGTTAATCTGGGATAAGGAAAGAAATGGTTGTTTCAGTGTGAGGAGTGCATACAAGTGTTTCAAAATGCAATCTATACCAGTAATAGAAGGTGAAATCTCTTCAAATAACAATAAGAAAAAACTTTGGAAGCTAATATGGAGACTGAAGGTGCCCCCTAAGGTGAAAGTTTTTCCTTGAAGAACCTGCATTGAAGCCCTCCCCACAAGATGCAACTTGAAAAGAAGGCAAGTCATAGAAAATGAAACATGTCAACTATGTAACTCAGAAGCAGAAACTACAGCTCACGCCCTGTTTCAATGCAATATGCTTCTACCCATGTGGGCCAAGCAACTCCCTCAACTCAACATAGAGGAACATCAGGGTGATGTCAGGGAAAGGATCCATAGAATACAGGAGTCAGGCAATAATGAGGCAATCAAAAGGCTGTTCATGATAGCTTGGGCATGCTGGTATAGAAGAAACCAATGGATCTTTGAAGAGAAACAACTCACCCTAGAGGAAGCCATTAACTCAGCCCTTTCTCTTCACTGGACCTACAAAGCCACTAAAACCCTCGATATCAGCAAGGCTAAAAGAATTTCCCAATGGCAACCTCCTACACAAGGATCTATAAAGCTCAATGTAGATGGGGCTGTCTTTCATGCTAAAAATAAAGTAGGAGTTGGAATTATTGCACGTGATTGCCAAGGGAAAGTCCTAATGGCCGTTTGCCAAAAAGAAGAAGCTGTCATGGAGCCTCTGGAAATTGAGCTGCTAGCAATCCCGAGGGGCCTGCAGTTTAGCATTCCCCTTGGCCAACAATCCTTATGCATTGAAATTGATTCTCTGCTACTAGCCAGAGAACTTTCTAGCTCAAACACTTCGAATGCCAGCTACGGCAACATCATAAAGGATATCCAAGAACTGAAGAGCAGATTTCAAAGCTGCTTTATTAATCATATCAACAGAGAAGCAAACCAGGCTGCTCACAAGTTAGCTAGGTTCTCAAGGAATGTATCAAGTACTACTGTATGGTGGAAATCTGTCCCCAGTTGTGTTCAACCAGTCCTGTGGATTGATCTGCATCTGTAATGTTTCCTGTTATATTAATGAGATGGTGTTTAATTTCAAAAAGAAACCAATTCATATGCATTTGACGGCAACCAAAAAAATTTCTTCAAATTTCTAATGATTCACAAATATATTTTCGAAGAAAGAGAGAGACAGAGATAGAGACAGAGAGAGATGGAGAGGTGTGGTCTGTTCTTTGTGGATGACGACCATTTCTGTACACCGAATCACTCAGTCGGTGCGTGCTTTGAAGTGGTGGAGAGTGGAGGTTTTTCTTCTCAGATAACGGACGGAGTAGAAATGCGAGGGAAGACATTGCGCTTGACTGACGGAGAGGCTAGCGGTTCTTCTTTGTTTGAGCAGCTACAACTACATCTAGCGACGGAGAGAAGGGGAGAGAAGTGGTAGCAAATGAGATGGGAGAGGGAGAGAGTTCTGTGGGAAACTTTGTGTCGATGCTAGAGTTTTGTGAGGAGAGAGAGAGAGAGAGAGAGAGAGAGAGAGGAGAAGTAGAGAATAAATATGTAGGGTTTCTTCTACAACCAGCATCGCATAGGATGCAAGGGTGGGCTTCTGCGAAATTTAGGGGTAGTTGGGCTTTTGATGTTAAATTTTGGGCTTCCCATGTGCAAAAAACAATACTGCTTAAAAAATCTGCCCATATAAATAAATTATCATAAAAATACTAAGTGTTCATAAAATTTTTACGAAAAATACTGAATTTTTTAAAAAATAAACATTAATCTTGGGCAGTAAGTTATTTTCTTCACTTTTATATTCTGTAATTATTTAATTTAGTTGTTACATTTTAGTATTTGGCATTATATTGCTTTGGCTTCTTATTATTTTACATGTAATTAGTTACAAATTTATAATTAAAAAGTGCTTCTGTTTTATTAATCTTTTAAAAAAATGTTTATGAAAAATTTCTACATGGATTAAATTGATGAAGTGTTTTTCTAAAATTATGAATCAAATTGTCTTCCAACTTATGCAGTGATGAAATTATTATTTATTAACATATATGCAAATAGTTTTAATACCAACTGTTCAACAAACTACATAAATTAGCTCCCTCACGATATGTTGGTACAACAATACCATTAATTGTTTTCAAATCTTGAAATGTTGTTGGTTCTCTGATGCGATTCAATAATATTTGCAAGAAATATCTTTCACCTTTAAATGAATTTGTAGTGACAATTTGGCCTATAACACTTTTTTTTTTTTTAGAGTCTAAATTTTCTACGATTGATATTTTCTCTGCGAAAGCCACAGAGATATAATTTTATTACTGATATTACTGAGAATTGTGTTGTTCAAAACTAGTCTTTGAAAAGCTTTTATTTAATTAATATTACTATTGTCTCCTTCTATGAAGAGATTTTATTTTTTTATAAGGTTTTTTTTATCTCCAATCGGGAGCTACGTACAAGGGGTATACGTGTCATTCACGTGGCCACTTAATAGTAATAATAATAATAATAATAATAATAATAATAATAATAATAATAGTAGATAATAGTAATAATATAGATCACAACTAGGGCCGCATCTGCCCTTAGTCTATTTGAGAGTTTTTCAAAATATTTTTTCAATATCTTTAACTATTGAACGGTGATTTTGAACGGCAAATATAAATATACATATATATATATATATATTTCTACATATATCTTTTTCTACATATATATATATATTAAAAATACTCGAGAGGTGATTTTGAAGAGACAAAGTATCATTTTTCTATATGTATATATGTATTAAATATATAGAATTTTAATAAATTTGCATCCATGGTATCTGACTAATTGGCATCGGCTAATATCTGATCTCTGTTCAAGCTAATCAACTGTCCAGCTTTGGCATGTATTTCTCTGAAGCTAAGATGAAGCTTAGAAATTTTGTTACTTGGAATGTCACTCATGTCAAGAGAAGTGGCAATGTGATGGCTCATGTATTGGCACAAGATGCTTTACTCATTTCTGATGTATTGGTTACTATGGAGGATATTCCTCCATGTATTTCAGATCTGATTTAATGCAGTAAGCTTTAATGCTTCTTTTCAAAAAAAAGAAAAAAATTACTAATTTTTTTTAATTTTATTCTATTTTTAATAATTTGTTTATTACGAAAGTGTGAAATGTTTTGAACGTGAATTTCTTTGATTATTAATTTTAGGAGCTATATGTAGAGGGAAGAAAATGAACTGCTAGAAACGAAAGAGATGAAATATTTCTAAATTTTCAAATTATTTTAAATTTAGGATTAGTTAACATATAAATAGATGGCGTGGTTCAACATGAACAAAACTATGAGTTCGAAAATATAATTATCATGGATATTATGCATTCAATGTTATGCTATTTGAAAATATTGTGGGCTCCCTCAATAATACTATCACGGCTCACAAGATGTAGAGTTATGAAAGAATCTTTGGCAATGTAATGAATTGGAATTCTTAAAGTCATGAAAGAAATGATAAAAATGTGAAGTGTTTTCAAACTTTCAAATTATTTTAAATTTATAGTCATTTACTACATATATAGATGACATGATTAAACGAGAAAAAGGCTAAGGGTTCAAAAATTATAAATACCAAGGATATTATGCATTCAATGTTACACTATGAAACAGATGCAAGGTATACGCTTACTCCCATGGATCACAAGATATGGAGTTGTGAAGAATTTCTCACCGAGCAATTAGCTGGAATTTTCAAAGTCATCAAAGAAAGTGATGCAGGGATTCAAGCCCGAATCTGAGTCCAATGAGGCTCAACTGATAGATGCGATGAAGCGGCATTCATCCGATTTGGGTGAGTAATGACTTATTTTTTGGTTGGACGAGAAGACTTATTCCTTGATTAGGTGAAGAGAAGTGGCGACATCAGTATTTTAATTATAACTTTGGCTACATGTGTTCGAATCGTGCATATGACCCCAATTCAGAAAGCTCTCTTTGGCGCGCACATCGTGGTCATCATGCCTTTCCTGGTGGGCCCCTTGTCGACCCCAAAATCAGCCATTTTTCCTTCCGAATCTTCATTTTTAGTTAATTTTCTTTTATGGTAGTGTTTATCTTTAGTAATGATTTTATTCTGGATTCTTAGTCTACATTTTAGTCATAGTTATCTTATTTTGTATTCTATTGTTTGACCTTAATTACAATTTTACCATTTTTTGTTAGCTATTTAAGCCCGGCTTGTGGGCTTCAGAAGGAGATTCGATTTATTTTATAATATAACCCTACTCTCAAAATTTATCTCAAAGTTTCTATCTACTTCCGTTGTTTAACTAACTGTCAAAATAATCTCCTATTTTGTCCCGACGTCAGTTTGCATCAGAGTTTTAGCGTTTTCATGGGGTGAATTAACGTCAGTTTTCATGGCTGGTGGTAGAGGTTGTGGTCAACATGGACAGGTTCCAAATGAGAAAGTCCCTCCCCGCGATTGTAACATACAAGACACGATGATTGCAGATTTGCAGAGGCAAATAGCAGAATTATCCTAAGGTCTAGAGGTGCAAAACCTGGAGGGCCAAACTTATGATCAAGAATCTGAATCTAGTTTTGAGATAATGTATCACAATCGTGCTCCTTTTTGGGAGCACTGTGGTAGGGAGGAGCGAGGTGGAGACCTAGGCTTCAGAGTGGATCTACCGGAATTTTCTGGTACTCATGCAGGCGGAGGGCTTCATCAATTGGTTGCACAAAGTGGAACATATCTTTGGACACAAGGATATCCCAGATCCTATGAAGGTGAAACTAGTTGACATCAAACTGAAGGACCGAGCGTCTTTATGGTGGGAGCGGTCTCGAGAGCGACAAGGTAAAGCTAAGATTGGCGAGTAGGAGAAGATGAAGAAAAAAAATGAAGGGTCACTTTTTGCCCTTCGGATATACTCAGACCTTGTTTTAGTGACTTCACACTTTGAGGTAGGGAATGAAATCCGTTGATGAGTACACCGAGGAGTTCTATTGGTTGGTGGCCCGGAATGATCTTTCCGAAACTGAAGATCAAATGGTAGCCCGTTATTTGGGTGGCTTGCGGCAACCTTAACAAGATGTCCTCTGCCTCCACTCTTTTTGGACTGTTTCTGAAGTGTATCAACGTGCTCTAATCATGGAGAAACAACAAACCAAGTGACCTGCACCAAGGGGCAATCAGAACATAAAGGGGGTTATGTCTATAGGAGACTCACCCTACTCTACGGTCCACTCAAGGTCAGAGTTCGATCACAAACATTCGGTGCTTCAACTGCGGGGAGCCCAGTCATAGGGCGACAAAATTCAGAAAGTCTACTAACCAAAAGGGGAAAAACCTCCTCATCAATGAAGATGACACGAAGGATGTTGAAAGCATGGGAGAACTGACCTATGATGAAGATGACGAGGAAGGGGATGTCTTGCAAGGAGATGGTGACGAGACCCTTATCGTCAGAAAGAGTTTACTAACGCCTAAGGGTGATATGGGCGAAGACTGGTTGAGTATTAATATCTATCACACTACTTGCACTATTTTCGAGAAGGTGTAAAACTAATCATAGATAGTGGTAGCTGTGAGAACGTGGTCTTCAAGGAAACAGTTCAAAAGTTACAACTCAAGACAGACCAGAACCCGAAGCCGTAAAACTGTCGTGGCAGAAGAAGGGCAATGAGGTCATAGTCAACCAACGGTGTTTGGTCTCCTTTTCGATTGGTCGGAAGTATTTTGACAATGTGTGGTGTGACGTGGTATCCATAGATGCTTGCCATCTATTGCTAGACAAGCCATGGCAGTATGATCAAAGAGTGATTCACAATAGGCGTAAAAGCACCTATTCCCTTAGCATCAAAGGGAAGAAGGTCACCTTAGCACCTCGAAAGGAGGGAGTTGCTTTTGCTCCTGAGGGTGGAAAGGGCCACACTTTTTTATCAAAACTAGATTCTTGGAGGAGTCAAAGAAAGAAGGCATGGTGTTTGCCTTGGTGCCATGGTGGGATGGACCGTTAGATACCGCCAAAGTTCAACAGATACTATTTGAGTGTGTAGATCTAATGCCGAAAGACCTTCCCCTGGCCTTCCGCCCATGAGAGATATACAACACCAGATTGACTTGATTCCAGGATCTAGTTTACCCAATAGAGCAGCATATCACCTTAACCCCAAGGAATCAAAAGAATTGCAACTCCGAGTGCTGGAGTTGTTAGAGATGGGCTACATCTGTGAAAGTATGAGCCCATGTGCAGTTCTTGGCCTCTTGGTACCTAGGAAAGATGGTTCATGATGCATGTGCATGGATAGTAGAGCCATTAACAAAATCATTGTGAAGTACAAATTCCCGCCAATTCCCAGCCTGGATGACATGCTGGATCAGTTGTCAGGTTCTAAAATCTTTTTCAAAATTGATCTTAAAAGTGGGTATCAATAGATTTGAATACACCTTGTGATGAGTGGAAGACGAGGTTCAAGATGCAACATGGTCTCTACAAGTGGTTGGTCATGCCCTTTGGACTATCCAACGCACCCAGTATGTTTATGAGATTTATGCATTAGGTATTGAGGCTCTTTATTGGAAAGTTTGTCTTCGTCTACTTTGATGATATCCTCATCTACAGTCTGATGTAGACACATGTAGAGCACCTCCGAGCTGTTTTCGAGACGTTACGAAAGGAGTATTTGTTCATCAATAGGAAGAAGTGCTCATTTTTTGCCACTTTTATTACATTCTTTGGATTTTTCGTCTCTATAGATGGTGTCCACGCAGATAAATCCAAAGTAAAAACCATCTTAAAGTGGCCAACCCCGAAGACCCTACACGATGTGCGGAGCTTCCATGGATTGGCCTTTTTTTTTTCTTTTTTTTTTTTTATATCTTCGATTCATTTGTAATTTTAGTACTCTAGTCACTTTTATCATAGAATGCCCAAAGGGTTGGTTATTCTAGTGGTCCAAGAAAGCAGAGAACAATTTCTGGCTGGTTAAGCAGAAGATGACTGAAGCACCAGTTCTGGCACTCTCTAATTTTGACAAGATATTCGAGGTGAATTGAGATGCTTCCAGAGTGGGTATTAGTGGCGTCCTGAGTCAAGAAAGACGACCTGTTGCATTTTTCAGTGAGAAACTGTCAGGATCGAAGAAAAACTATTCAATGTACAACTTGGAGTTCTATGCCATTGTATAGTCCTTGAAACACTAGCGAAGCTATTTGGTACAAAAGGAGTTCATTCTAATTACTGACCATGAGGTATTGAAGTACATCAACGGGCAACACAAGCTGAGCAGACGACAGGCCAAATGGGTCGCCTATCTACAAGAGTTCACGTTCTTGCTGAGGCACCAATCAGGGAGCTTGAACTGGGTTGCAGACACTTTACGTCAACGCATGACACTCCTCATCACCATTAGTACCAGAGTGGCGGGCTTTGACACTTTCAAGGATTTGTAGGTAGAAGATCCTTCCTTTGGAAGAATTCTTAAGGAAGTAACTGAGGGTAGGCGAAGTGATTTTTTTTTGCACGACAATTTTTTGTTCTGTCGCCTACAGTTGTGTATCCTAGACTATTCCTTGAGAGAACACATTATATGAGAACTATATGGCTATGGGCACTTTGGGCAAGAAAAGACTTTGGCTTTGATCGCCGCATATTACTATAAGCCCAAGTTAACCAGTGACATAGCACGATATGTGGCGGGATGTTTCGTGTGCCAAAGAGTGAAGGGAACCGTCACCAATGCTGGCCTTTACACTCCATCCATTACCTATACCTGATGGTTCATTGCTTGTCGTCAGTATGGATTTTGTCTTGGGTTTACCTAGGACCCAACACACCATGGATTCAATTTTCGTCGTGGCCGATCGATTTTCTAAGATGCCCATTTTGTAGCTTGTAGAAAGACCATGGATGCCACCCAGATTGCCCATCTTTATTTCAAGGAAATTGCTCATCTGCATGGTGTTCCTCAGTCTATCACCTCAGATCGGGATACGAAGTTTATGAGTAATTTCTGGAAGAGTTTAAGAGAAACGCTCGAAACGAAACTGAACTTTAGTAGTGCCAACCACTCCCAAACCGACGGGCAAACCGAGGGAGTGAATCAAACTTTGAGCAACCTTCTGAGAAGTTTGACCGGTACTAAGCCAAGACATTGGAGGTCATTTGCTTACAACTGATCCAAGAACCGAACTACCCGGTTGAGTCCATTTGAAGTTGTGTACAGTCAGAATCTATCAGGCAACCTTGATTTGGCCCCCGTCCCATGAATTGGTCGCCTGAATGTTAAGGCCAAGGAGATGGCAGAACACATTAGGGGAGTAAACAACCAAGTCAAACAAGCAATTCAGGCAAGCAATGCAAAGTGCAAGGTTCACGTCGACAATTGTCGCCGTGAAGTACTTTTTGTTGTTGGAGATTTTGTTTAGGTTGTGCTAACCCGTGATCATTTTCCGATTGGCAAGTACAATAAGTTGAAGGATAGGAAAATTGGATCTTGGAAGTTCTCCAAAAGATCAACGAAAATGCATATAGACTATGTCTTCCCAATCATATGAGGACTTCAGATGTGTTAAACGTTAAATACCTCAGCCACTGCTTTGTCGACGATGGTGTGAACACGAGGGCGAGTTCTTTCCAACCCGAGGAGGCTGATGTAGGGAGATCCGAGCCCAAATTTGAGTCTGTTGAGGCTCAATTAACAGATGCAACGTTAAAAGCACTAGACTACTTCTAGAAGGTAGACCAGCGCAAAATCAGCCGAAAGAGATGAGTATTCCTAGGATTTGGGTGATAAGCTACATATTTAAGCAAGAAGCGGCCTTTGTTGGATTTGACTTATTCCTTGATTGGAAGAGAAAACTTATTCCTCGGTGGGGTGAGGAGAAGTGGTGACATCAGAATTTTAACTATAACTTTGGTTACAGGTGTTAGAATCACACATATGACCCAAACCCGAAAAGCTCTCTTCGCCGCGCACGTCTTGGTCACCATGTTTTGCCAAGTGGGCTCCATGTCAACCCCAAAATCAGCCATTTGTCCTTCTGAATCATCATTTTTAGTTAACTATTTCATTTTTGGTCAATTTTCTTTTATGCTAGAGTTTAACTTTAGTAATGATTTTATTCCGGATTCTTAGGCTACATTTTAGTCATAGTTATCTTATTTCGTATTCTATTGTTTGGCCTTATTTACAATTTTGCCATTTTTTGTTAGCTATTTAAGCCCAACTTGTGGGTTTTAAAAGGAGATTCGATTTACTTTATAATAAAACCGTACTCTCAGAGTTTCATCTCTTTGCGATTTTTCTTAATCTCAATCTTTAGTTTCCATTGTTTAACCAACCGTCATAATAATCTCCTATTATGTCCTGACGTCATAAAGAAAATGAAATCTTATAAATGAAATATCAAGAATGTGAAGTGTATATAAACTTTTACATTATTCTGAGCATGAAAATTATAAATATTATAGATACTAAGCATTAAATATTACACTAAGTGAAATAGATGCCAGACATATACTTCATTACTCTTTAATGGTTCACAAGATGCGGAGGTACGAATAATCTTTCACCATGTAATGAGTTGAAATTTTCCAAGTCATTAAAGAAAAAATTGAAATTTCACAAAATGTTAGGAAAAGTGTTTTTGAACTTTCAAGTTATTTTAAATTTATAGTCGATTAAGATATATGTGGAGACATGATTCAACGAGAACAAAACTAAGGGTCCAAACATTACAAATACCATGCATGGATATTATGCATTCAATGTATACTATATAAAACAGATGCAATCAAGTTATATCCTCCATCACTCTTTTGTGGTTTACAAGATATGGAGCTGTGAAGAACTTAACACCAACAGATGAGTTAGAATTTTCAAAGTCAATCAAGAAAGAAAATGAAATGTTATAGATGAAATATCAAGCAGGTGAAGTGTTTATAAAACTCTGGCTTTGAAAATTATAAATGCCATGGATATTATGCATTGAATGCTACACTATATGAAATAGATGCAAGGTTTATGCTCCATCACTCTCAAGTGATTAAGAAGATATGGAGTTGTGAAGAATTTCTCACCAAGCAATGAGTTGCAATTTTCAAGTTGTCATAGAAAGAAAATGAAATCTTTAGTAACAATTTTATTTTGGATTCTTAGGCTACATTTTAGTCATAGTTATCTTATTTCGTATTCTAATGTTTGGCCTTAATTACAATTTTGCCATCTTTTGTTAGCCATTTAAGCCCGACTTGTGGGCTTTAGAAGGAGATTCGATTTACTTTATAAAAAAACCCTACTCTTAGAGTTTATGTCAGAGTTTCATCTGTTTGGATTTTTCTCAATCTCAATCTTTAGCTTCCATTGTTTAACTAGCTGTCAGAATTAATAACCTCCTATTATGTCCCAGCGTCACAAAGAAAATGAAATTTTATAAATGAAATATCAAAAATGTATATAAACTTTTACATTATTCTGAGCTTGAAAATCATAAATATTATAGATACTAAGTGTTGGTAAAATACACAATAATATAATAAAAATTACAAAGAAATTTACATTCAAACGAAACCAGTTTGGACTGAGGCACGGAAATATCACTATCTTTAAGGAGATTCAAGCCTTCTGCGGTGTACAAAGTCTCAAATTAACCGGTGCATAAGAGATTCTCTTTTTTTGACTTCTCCAGGATACAACAGCCCAACTGATCGTCGTATAGCCCGAACCAACTCTACACAAGTGGTTGAGCCCAAAGCTCCACTCAAAGAACACCTTTCTATTATCTGGAAAATCTCTCTATAAAAAAATTATATACTCACTAAACTTACTTTTCTTATTTCACTTTCTCCAAAGTATATTTCTCTACTTTTAGACTGTTGCAAAAAAAATCGCCGGAATAAGCCATTTTTTGCAGCGATTTTTTACATCGTCGCTGTATTTTGACATTATTTTGAAAATTTTCTTTTGCAGCGATTTTAAAATTTTTTGCGACGAAAAAATTCGCCGCAAATAATAATTCAGTCTTTTGCAGCGATTTTTAACCTTTTATGACGAAAAAATTCGTTGCCATAAAAAAATTATATCGCGGCGATTTTAAGTTCGCTGGAATTGTGAATGTGGCCTTTTGCAGCGATTTTTTAATTTTAAAAATCGCTGGAAATAATAATTATGCCATTCGCAGCGATTTTACAATCAGCGGGAAAAAAAATTATGACTAATTTGCGGCGATTAAAATAAATCGCCGCTTAATATCCGGTGAGAGTTGGGACGAAGGAAAGAACGCATACAATTCTTTTTTGCGGCGACTTTTTTGATCGCCGCAAAAGAAAATAACGAACATAATTCTTGTTTCCGCCGATTTAAATTTCGCTGGGATTAAAACATAATTTTGGAACGGCGAAATTAGCGGCTTTTTAATTTCGCCGTAAAGAGGTGATTAAATTAAACGTCGCACTCATTTCCTTTTCATTTCCCTCCATCCGGTCTCGGCCCCCTTCTCCCCCCTTCTCTCCAATCCCTCCGACGCACACAACGCACGCCGCCGCGCACAGCCAGTCGCCAACATTCCCACCACGCCACCGCCACATCACGTCGAAGGCCACCCGCTCCTTCTCCCCCAGGCCCCGCCGGATCTCTTGCCTCCCCGAATCTGGCGCCTCACCCCTCTCTCTCTCGGATTTCTCTATATCGCCGCCGCTAGGGGCGCCGTTCGCCACCACCCACACATCGACGCCGTCGCCAGTCTTCGTCGGATCCATCTTCTCCTCCACGCCTAGCCTAGTTCTCAGTCCGAGGCCCTCATTCTCTCCCTTGCTCTGTTCGCAACCCACGGCCACCATGTCTCGCCAGCGCCACCGTGCTCCTCCCGAGCCACCACTCCACGCCAAGCGACCACCACGACCACCCTTGATATTGCCTTATGTTTTCACATTTATGGGTTCTTTTCATTCCTATTATATTTGCTTGATTTCTTACATTAGTTCCGTTTGGATTAGTTTTTGTGTTTATATATGTGTGGTCTAGTTTGTTTATGGGTTTGTTTATATCTATGTTTATAAACAAACTTGCGAGGGGATCAGTCTTTGATCCTCTTCTTGTTGATATATAGCAGTATAATTTATCTATTTTAAAGCTCGCTTGTTCATAATGTTAAAGTTACAGTTCATACTTTATCTACCCTATATACTACAAACATGTGCATGGATTTCAAATATGGCATGCTATTGGGGACATGAAAATCTGAAAAATGTTAAAAACACACAATCCCACCCATCAAGGCACGACAAGAATATGACATCCTGCTTTTCTTTTTTATGACAGTGTTTGTATTTGCTCATTAGTAAATATCCTCGTGTGTATTTGCTCATTAGTAAATATCCATAGTTCTAATGGTTAATTATCTTGTATTATGATCAACTAATCGAAACGTGTTTATAGTACCAAACCAGCTAATTAGAAAAATGTCGAATATTCATAGACATCAATGAGTGATGTATTCCCATTGCTTCTGTTGAATGGCTGCAGTGAGAATGGTCTCTGTTATTGGCTTAACTCTGCTTTAGTCATGTAAACTTGTTGCATTAATTTGAAACTGTATGTGTCAATTACCATATATTCTGTGATAATTATACTATTTTTATATTGTATGTGTAAATCAGTAACAAGGTTTTGAAAGTTTTATACTTTATCGCTTACTAGCAGAGATATTCTTTTACATTGGACTAGGTCATGTATTTTTTTTCTAGGTTGTTTTTCACACAAAGATTATGGTGTGCGCATTTGTATGATTGGTTCCTTGAGATGTTTGATTATCAATGTGCAAGGGAATATATATATATATATAATACATAAGTTGAGCGAGGGGTTAATTATCACAGAATATTTCAAATTGCATTAACTATCTCAAAGAGTGAGTATTATTTAGTCATTCTTTAGTTTTAAATAATGTGAATTGATAATGCAGTTACAATAGACCTATTCACCCCTCCAAAGTAGGTAGATCATATAGACTAACATTTTCAGTTCACCACTTGAGGCTACTTCATTTTTATTCTCTTTAGGCATGTGAATTTGTAGGAAGTTGATTATCCATACTTCTGATGGTTAAGTTTCACTTTTTATCTCTATTTTTTTTACCTTATATTTACTCTTTACTTGGTTTTATTTTTTGTTGAACTTTTGTTTTTCTTTTGGCTATATATTCTTGAACTATACAAAGTTAACTTGTTTATTATGGCAATGCCTTCCACTTTAAACAACTTCTGACCTCAAAATCAGCCCTTAATCTATAGATGCTAATTGAAGATTTTACCAAAACCATAGTTTTACTTCTCACTTATATATTTACGACATTGTGAATAAAGGCTCTCGAGTACTACTTCTTAGTTCTTAGAACTTCTTAGATGGGACATGTTCAATGAGTTTTTAATGTTAATTATTTTAGAGAGGGCATCGAAGGGGATCAAGGCCAATAATTTGGATGTTAGCTATAGGGAGCTACTATATTTGTGACATTTTAATTGGGAAGATTTGAAAACATGAAAATGCACAAGTTTGTTATTTGTCCAACTTGTGAAGAAAAAGTTTGGCTTCAAGCTTAGCATTCCAATTTCTAGCCTCTAATCAGCCTCTTTTCTTTCCCTTTCCTATGTAAATTCAATTTAGTTACATCTATCATATTGTAACATGCTAGAGTACTGAAAAATCCATTTGTTAACATGTTTTTCTTTTCCTTGAATTTCTGCTGCTGTCTAGAATTTATGTAGTGAGTTTCACCTTCAGAATTGTGCTGCAGAAATTTTCCCTTCATTTTCAGCTTATATCTTCACTATATAATGCAGGAACTTTGGCTTAAATTTCATTTGCTAGATGACTTAAGTTTAGGTTAGTTTAAAACTTCATTTTGCCTCCTGTTTCTGCTCTAATGTAAAGAGTTGTTAGTTTTCATTATTGCAGATCAGGTGGCATAAAAAAGTAGCATACCTTTGTCACCCCATTGATATGCATATTACTTTATTTTGAAGCAGTTGCAGAAGTCAGAGCAGAGGTTGATAAGATCTCAGAAAGGGTAAACTTATCTCCTTTAAAACCACCTCTCTGTGAAGGATACATCCAATGGAGACTTAGAGCAAGTATCAACAGAGCTGCTCCTTTGTGTAGGTGGCTGCCTTGGAGGTGGCTGTGGATGGTGGGACCAAAGTTGAAGAGAAGGAATTTTTAGTATCAATAGAGTTGCTCATGAAACAGTTGCTGAAGTTGGATAGCATCGAGGCTGAAGGAGAAGCGAAACTGCAGCGGAAGGTTGAGGTTAGTATTCTAGGCCAACAATCTTGCAAGCTGGATGTTGTATCTGCTCTCTGGTTTCAAATTGTAATTTTTCACTCATGGATCCAAAAGCTTTTATTGGGATGATTTATTGCTCAATTTATTGTGGCAGCATATAACATGATGCCTTATGAACGATTATGCTGGTTACTAATTGTTTTTCGTTCCATATCCTATATTATGTTGTGCCATGTGTCTGGAGATGTTCTTGATGTCAATATTTCGTTCACAACAATGAAGACCAAAGAGAGACCTGCACCAATCTAATGTTTTGGTGTAATCCATGTAATTGTAAATTGGGCTGCCAGAAATTATATTACTTCCAATCTTCTTCCCTCTCTCTATATCTCTCACTTCATGCACTTAAGCTAAACTATATGCATGCCTATTACATGTATGCTACTTGTAAAGCATATACTTTATTTGCATTTGTACTTTCGCCCTTTTGCATCATAACGGTCTCCCAAGAAACTAGATGAGACATTTGTAGTTATGTCTTCATGTTCTGGTGTGGTTACTGTCCATGTCTTATTTCAACTTTTCATAACTATGATCGATCTCTCAATTTTGCACTAGGAGTTTCCTTGGATTATGACATTCTTTTAGTGGGTGGGGTCGTGTATACAGGGTTTTATTGCCCAAGGGTGGGTCTACAGGGCCCTGCCTTGGTGAGGTTCCACGCCATTAAAAAAAAATTCAGACCTTTGACATTGATTGTGAAGCCTGAGTGCCCTACCCTCATCTTCATCAACAAAAACTACTCCGGATTTGAGGAATTTGCTTAGGTATTTGCTTTAGATATTCGACATAAATTTGATAGCATCCAAAATATTCTATTGGAGCTTCATTCAAGATTGACCTTTTTGTATGGAGTTATGGAACTCATGCATTTAAACAGAACAATCTTAAAGAAAAGTAGGAATTTCTCCTCAGTCCATTTGCAATTTTATTTTTTTTCCGATTTAGCTGCTTATCTCCAACATTCTGTTTCTGAGTCAGCTTACTAATGCAATGCCTGGCCTAATGCGTACAAAATTTATCTATAGCCAATGCTCCAATCAGAGGAATGGTAGGAGATATTTTATCGAGTGGTTTTTTATTTAATCGGTAAACGATGTATTGAGCTGCTTGGGAGCACTATTTATTTATTATAAATGAGTTTCTCTTACATGGTGTGATTTCCAATGAATGCTTGTACAAGGAATTTATAACTTTATCCAAACGTTATATACTTCTTCCTCTATTTGACTATATATACTTCTTCCTCTATAAAAAAATCTGCTATAGTTTTAACTATACTTCTTCCTCTATTTGAATCAATTTTTTAATTATGTTTAGGCTTCCATTTTTATGTGTTAAACCAGTTGAGATCAGTATGTATTTTTAACCTTGTCCTCAAGCTAATAACCTAAAGCAAACAATCAAGAATTTCACCTAAGCTAGTAAGTTTTCTCTTTAAATTTTCTGGTTTACCAAGACATGCATCAGTTAGCTCCTTGCTGTTTTTATGCGATGTCTACACATAAATCATGCTTCTTTCCAATTTCTCTTCAACACTAGTTCCTTTGCTTATGTAGTTGGGATTATGGTTGAAGGAGGGAGATTTTGAAACAAGTATATAAATAAATTATTGGTTGTACAAGTTTGTGCATAAATTTTTTGCTATACAATCTGTTTCCAAATCAGCCCATTTTCATTTCCATTTTCAACTTCATTATCTACTCAACTAAAGTTACTTTTTTGTGTGATAAACTACAGAAAAAGAAGGGCAAAACCAGCCATCAAATAAGCCCTAGCTTTCCACACTTCTTGGTTCCAACAAGGTTACTAAAAGCTATCCAAAATCTATTTTGGTGAAATTTCTAGATTTTGACTCTTTGTTTCCTTCAATTCCTAGCAATTTTCTATCATCTATACATTCTTAATCCATGGTTATGACCCATCTTTAATGTAGAAAACTCAATAGACCGTTATTGGGCAACAAGTATGTTATTAAACATGTTTATGATTTTCTTTATAATGCTTGGAATGTGGAGTTTAAATGGCTTGACTTAGTGCCAAGTTTGGAAGTATAATATGAAATTATTATACCTTGAAGAAATGAATGGAGATGAGGGAATAAAGTTGTATTGGCTTGGTTTCTTGGTGGGTTTTTTTAGTACCTAAGGAAGTTGAAAGGATAGAGATTTCTTTATGTAATATTTGTTAACTTTTGTCATAATTTAAAATTATACTTGTGTTGCTTGTCATATAGTTAGCACAGTTTTATTTTTATATTCATTATGTTTCATGTAACCTAATATGGCCCTTGTAAAACCCTTTCTCATGGATTGGCTTGTTTCTGTGTCACCATAATCTGTTTGAAAGCTTTTTATTTTTATTTTTTTCTAACTTGGAATGTATCTAATCTGTACGATCTGATTTCTTAATTGATATTGGCATTTTGCTGTATATATTCTGTGTCTATGTTGATTTCTTAATTGATATTGGCATTTAGATTATTTGTAAGTCTGATTTTGTGCTTCCCACTTGTGCAATTGTTTATTTGAGCAAGAACATATAACTTGGATGTGTACTATATTTTTCATGTATTCTGTTTTGTCCTTTTTTGTTTTTTTTTTTTTTTAATTTTCTGAAACACCATTTCCGGCGTGTAAAATTCGCCGGAAGTAATTTTTTGCGGTATAAATTTATTTACGGCGATATATAACCGCCGCAAAAGACTTTTTGCAGCAAAAATACCCGCTGCAAATGTGTAATTGCGACCATAATTCGAAATCGCTGGAAACATATATTTCCAGCGATTTTATAATCGCTGCAATTGAGTTTTCGATTGTTAACATGAAATTGCAGCGATTCAATAATCGTTGGTAAAAGCCAATTGCAGCGATTTTATAATCGCCGCTATAGAGTTTTCAAAACAGATTGGCCACTTGTAGCGATGTGCACCTAACGCCGAAAATGTTTATTTGCGGCGATTGTAATACTTTTAGCGATGGTAAAAAATCGCCAGCAAAAATTTTTCCCAACGATTTAATAAGCAAACCATATCTGTATTTGCAGCGTTTTATTTGAAATTTCTAGCAAAAAAAAATCGCCGGAAAAGGTAACTTTTCTCGGCGATTATTGGCTTCCGTTGGGGTAGATCAGAAGCAGAGAGATAATACCGGCGAACTGGCAGCGATTTTTAAATCGCTGGAAAAGATCAATGGCAGCGATATGAAGACTTTTCCCAACGAAAAAAATCGCTGGGAAAAGTCACTTTTCTTGTAGTGATGTACGAACCGCAAGACTACACAAGCATATACCTATATATGATAGACGTAACCGGAAGAAAAAACAAATAAAGTGAAATAAAGAAACGAACGTTAACAACTCATTAATGCCGTGTTAACCATAGAGCAACGGATAAAGGTCATGAAGTCAGTTTTTCCAATTGTTTAAACAAGACTAAAACTAAAAAAAAAAGGGCATTAAAGTAATTATAAACCATTAAAGCAAAAGAAAAACTGCTTGAAACCCAAAACGGTACTATCAAAGACACAAACTCTCCCAATGGAAACTTTATTACCAGCCCATTAAACACAACGTAGAAGACCAAAATGCAATTTTCAAAACTCTGGCTTTGAAAATTATAAATGCCATGGATATTATGCATTGAATGCTACACTATATGAAATAGATGCAAGGTTTATGCTCCATCACTCTCAAGTGATTAAGAAGATATGGAGTTGTGAAGAATTTCTCACCAAGCAATGAGTTGCAATTTCAAGTTGTCATAGAAAGAAAATGAAATCTTTAGTAAAGATTTTATTCTGGATTCTTAGGCTACA
Source organism: Pterocarya stenoptera (assembly GCA_003123785.1). Lineage (NCBI taxonomy): Eukaryota > Viridiplantae > Streptophyta > Magnoliopsida > Fagales > Juglandaceae > Pterocarya > Pterocarya stenoptera. The sequence goes on along the minus strand of QEOT01009654.1, from coordinate 6,700 downwards.
TTTCAGTCATAATTATCTTATTTTGTATTCTATTGATTGGCCTTATTTACAATTTTGCAATTTTTTGTTGGCGGCTTTAGAAGGAGATTCGATTTACTTTATAATAAAACCCTACTCAGAGTTTATCTCAGAGTTTCATCTGTTTGCAATTTTTCTCAATCCCAATCTTTAGCTTCTATTGTTTAACTAGCCGTCAAAATAATCTCCTTTTATGTCCCGGCGTCACAAAGAAAATGAAATCTTATAAATGAAATATAAAAAATGTGAATTATATATAAACTTTTACATTATTCTGAGCATGAAAATTATAAATATTATAGATACTAAGCATTCAATCTTACACTATGTGAAATAGATGCGAGATATATACTTCATTACTCTTTAATGGTTCACAAGATGCGGAGGTAGGAATAATCTTTCCCCATGTAATGAGTTGAAATTTTCCAAGTCATTAAAGAAAAAATTGAAATTTCACAAAATGTTAGGAAAAAGTGTTTTTGAACTTTTAAGTTATTTTAAATTTATAGTCGGTTAACATATACATGGAGACATGATTCAACGAGAACACAACTAAGGGTTCGAACATTACAAAAACCATGCATGGATATTATGCATTCAATGTATACTATATAAAACAGATGCAATTAAGTTATATCCTCCATCACTCTTTTGTGGTTTACAAGATATGGAGCTGTGAAGAACTTAACACCAAGAGATGAGTTAGAATTTTCAAAGTCAATCAAGAAAGAAAATGAAATGTTATAGATGAAAAATCAAGCAAGTGAAGTGTTTATAGAACTCTGGGTTTGAAAATTATAAATGCCATGAATATTATGCATTCAGTGTTACACTATATGAAATAGATGTAAGGTATATGCTCCATGACTCTCTCTTGATTAAGAAGATATGGAGTGGTGAAGAATTTCTCACCAAGCATGCAATGAGTTGCAATTTTCAAGTTGTCATTGAAAGAAAATGAAATCTTTAGTAACGTTTTTATTCCGGATTCTTAGGCTACATTTTAGTCATAGTTATATTACAATATTATATTTTTTGTTAGCTATTTAAGCCCAACTTGTGGGCTTTAGAAGGATATTCGATTTACTTTATAATAAAACCATACTCTCAGAGTTTACTTTATAATAATACCGTGTATGGATATTATGCATTCAATGTATATATGAAAAAGATGCAAGTTATATCCTCCATCACTCTTTGTGGTTTACAAGATATGGAGTTGTGAAGAACTTAACACCAAGAGATGAGTTAGAATTTTCAAACTCAACAAAGAAAGAAAATGAAATGTTAGAGATGAAATATCAAGTAGGTGAAGTGTTTATAAAACTTGGGCTTTGAAAATTATAAATGCCATGGATATTATGCATTCAACGTTACATTATATGAAATAGATGTAAGGTATATGCTCCAATATCAATCTCTTGTGATTAAGAAGATATGGAGCTGTGAAGAATTTCTCACCAAGCAATGAGTTGCAATTTTCAAGTTGTCATGGAAAGAAAATGAAATGTTGAAGATAACCTTTATAAACTTTTAAATTATTTTGAATTTGAAAATTATAAATATTAGAGATACTATGCATTCATCAATGTTATATTATGCGAAATAGGTGTGAGATATATACTTCATTGATAGTTTGGATACAAAAAGTATTTCATCTCATCTCATCTCATTTCGTATAATCATTATAATTTTCTCAAATTTGTACACAAAATACAATAAACAATTCAGCATTTTTCAAATCTCAAAATAATAATAATAATATTAAAAAAAAATTTAGCAATATTTTATTCAACTTTCATATCAACTGATCACTATCCAAACCTGCCCTTAATATTATATTATGTGAAACGGGTTTGAGGCCATATATACCCGCCCCCATCACCCTCTGGCAATAGAATCTCTCTCCCTTTCAAGTAAAATGAATCGTATCTATTTAGTATAAAATATCATGTGAACTTGATGAAGTGGAGATCAATATGCATGCTTACGGACACAATCTCTATATATAGATACGTGATAAATTCATGGCCAACAATGAGATGGAAAGAATTGTCAAAAACTAAAAGTCGTGAAAAAAGAAAGAACGCATGAAACGGAGGCTGGACTAAGAGCATGGATCATGATGGGGGTGGGTGGGTGTGGAGTGCGTGGTCCTCTGGATCGATCTTTTTCAGAGTTGGTTCCAAGCAAAAGCTTCTTTTTCTTCAGTTTTCTTATCCTCTTTTTCCAGAAATGTCGACACCATGTGACCATTTCTTTCATCATTTAAGTTAACACAACGCGCCTCATTGTTCTGTACTTAATTGTGTCTTTTCACCTTTTTTTATTTTTATCTTTTTCCTCTTTGATTGGTACCGGATGTCCAGGGTTAGTGTTCCAACTAATTCTGAGAGTGCACAAGTTTTCGATAAAGAGTTTTCCGCAAGGCGCCTAGGGTAATTCAAGTAGAAAATTCTTCAGTCCGATGACCCCAGTCTAGAAGCAATATTCCGACTAATCTCGATAGTGCATAGGCCTTTTTTTTTTCCTCTCTTTTTTGAAACATTATTATAGGTCAATCCAACTTCCCAAGAGCTTTAGATACAGAAAATTCTATTTCCAAGCTATATATGGTTGACATATCAAGTTATAAGGATTAAAAAGAGTTTTGATCTACACAAGTTGATGTGTTAAAAGTTAGAAACTAATTATTTTTCATAAAGCTGATGTAGAAGACTTTCACATCAACCACGAGTCGAATATGTAAAATATGATGGTTAAAATATATTTTTTTTTCTTCACTGTACGCACGTAAAAAGACTCTTAAAATAAAGTAAAATGATATATATTCTGCCAAGATTTGTACAAAGACAACTCGTCCCAATGCCCATTATGTTTGATAATAAATGAACTGAAAAGGCAAATATGGGAGGGATATTGCAGAAGGCTGAACTTGGGGTCCATGAATGCCTGCATATAAAGTGAATAACGTGCAAAGCTTAGTATTTTATAATCATCGATTTCAACTGGAAAAGGGCTAGAATCGTATTCTTGAAAACGCCAAAACCATCGAAAAGAATCAAAGATAAATCAGCCATTGTTCACGTTACACACCCTACATTCATAGCTTTTCATAAAGATAAATCAGCCATTGTTCACGTTACACACCCTACATTCATAGCTTTTCATAAAGTGTGAAGATATTTTTCATAGAGTCTATGATTATTTTTCATAGAGTACGAGATGTGGAATAGTAAATAATGACTGATGAGAAAAGTTTTCCATCAGCTAATTGCATTACTAATTGTATTTGTATACAAACTCTTGGGTCAAAACCGATGGCTCAGACATCTCAATGGGGTAGGAACTTCTGTCCTAGTTGTCTACTTACATACTATGAATTGCAAGAGATTGGATTGGACATGACCCGATACATAATATTTAATTAATCGCGTTGGAAAGGCAAAGTGGGCTCGAAAGCTGGCAAAAGAAAAGAGATATATCCTTAGTGTATATAAATATATATATATATATATATGCTTGTTTAAATTTAAGTTTAATATTTTATCATTAATCAAATCAATGTTATCATATCAAACATGTTTTCTACTCCAAGTACTGCCACGAGATGGGCACACTTCTACAGTCGAATGACTTTTACCCTCCACAAGCCCACCATACGGCCACCACGTTTTTCAGTCTGATAAGGAAAGTTAAGCTGTCCGAACCATCACTTGAGCTACACATATTTAATGAAATCTCGAACTCTTAACCCTCTATAGTCGCCATTTGGCCGTACCAACGGTCATGATTTATTTTCTTCATGCAGTGCCACGTAATCAAAGGATGCAGACCATTTTCTTTGCTAGGACCATATGTTGGTAGGGTCACGCTACTCTGCTGCCCAGTGTTTACCGCTGGAGGTACCGTTTAGGCGTTTTTTTTTTTTTCTTTTCACATTTTTTTAATACAGTTAAATATTTTTAAAAAATAAAAAAATACACCAATACACTTAAAATCACTTCCTTAATCACTAAGTAAAAAAAAAAAAAAATTTTTGACCAGCGGTCAATTTGAGCGGTCGGATGGAGAGGGCATAGAAGCTTTATCCATGTTGGTAACTTGGTACAGAGAATCACGGATCTTGACATTATTACTAAGTTGTTTTTTAGTCATAACCCAGAAATGAAGTCATACATGAACACATTCTTAGAAGTCTGCCAAAATGGACAGCTTTGAATGCATGAAAACGTAGTATCAAATTGATAAGATTACGATATGCGGAGACCTACGATTCTGGAATGGAATTTATTAGAATCTTCATGTATATATTTATTTCTTTTTTTTTTATCAGAAATTCCAGTAGAGATAGGCAGGCCGGAGACAGAGACTGTGACGCAAGGGATGGTTTTTGTGTTTATTATCCAATGTTTTAAAATATATCATCAAAATTTATTTTTTTTATTTTATATACTATCTTCTACAATATGTTATCTATAAACTTATCAATTTTTTCTCTATATTATTTAAATATACTTTGTTTTATTCTTTTTATATATTTCATTTCTACCAATAAATTTTCCAATATTTATATATTTTTTATATTTGCAATTTGTTTTTATATACAATGTAAAATAATTTAGTCCTATACACATAAAACAAAAATATAGAAATAAAATAAAAATTAAAAATACAATCAAAATATGAAAAAATTAATCTAAAATATTTCCAAGATATTCTTTTAGAAGAAAATGAAATAGGCATTTTAGAATACAATTAGTTACTGTAACTAATTGTATTTTACAATTCCTTTTATATAATCGGATAAAAATCTTTTTTAGAACAATTATTTAAATAATTTACATCTATTATTTTATATAAAAACGGAATCATATAATTCTAGCGTGGCATGCTACCCATAAAAATATACATTCTATCTATTAAATTTGAAATGTTATGCTAACGATGCGGTAAATTTTTTCAAAATAATATTTCATTATGAACCATTATAATTTTTAAGTTTCATTTCATTTCTTAAATATAAAGATATAAACTGATTCAAGATTCCACCAAAAAGTACTAATTTAACATTTATGTTCTTTTGTACTTTAAGCTGAGTCATATGATTTCCATGTGACATTCTATCAATAAAGGAGGCATTCTACCTATTAAATTTCAACCAAAAGGTACTATTTCAACATTTATATTATTTAGTTAAATCAACAATTCTATAGATCGTTTCGAATTTCTCCACTATAAAATCTGGTTATTCCTATATCTTTCTTCCTCATATACAACATATACACTAATCTATGCATTGCGGCGATTGCGCGGGTTATAGACTCCTTTTTTATATAATACAAAAGCTGGAGAGTGCTCTTAAATCTGAAAGACCCACTGTGTAAAGGGCTTGAACCTCCTTTGTCACCACCCTCCGAAGAGCCACGTGCTTTCCTCATATTTTTAAAGGTTTGCTTCTCTTGAGGCGACCCTACTTGTCATTACTTTAGAATCCGTCCTCTGAATTTGTTGTAATTTATAAAAATATTTCTTTTCGAATGTTTATGCACTTATCCGAATTGGGTTGCAATTTTTTATTCATCTAGGCTTGGCATTGATATACAGGGGTTATATATGCAGGTGTTACCGATCGCAGAATCTCTTTGTTCTTAGTTCTTAAGCCAGAGAATTTTGAACTGGGGTTCTTTTTGAATATGGATTCAGTCCTAATGGATATCTCCTTGGAGATTATCAATGTAGCATTTGTCTTTGCGTTTCTGACATGGGTTTTGCTAAACGTTTGGAGACAAAGGAGAGATGCCGGTGCTGTAAATTTGGAATGCCCACCAATGAAAGGATACAGAGGTTTCGTTGCGACTACTGTTCTTTCTAACGTCATAATCTCAACTTTCTATCTTGGCTTTGGCATGTATGAATATTGGAAGAGTAGGATTATCCCTTGGAAATCTGTCATCCTTTTCATGACTTGGTTTCTATCAACGTTGGTAACAGTTTATTCAATGAACAGAAATCTAAGAGGAGACAAAAGGTGGCCGTTGGTCCTTACTGTCTGGTGGGTCTTTTCCGGCATCGTTGATTCACTTTCACTCTCCATTTATATGATTACCTATGTGAAACCCATAGATTTGCCATATCCTTTGCCAGAGCCAAACACAGTTGATTTCGCATCCTTTCCTCTGGTTATCCTTCTTTGTTTCAATGCTTTACCAAGGAGTTGTAGTGCTAGGAAACGTGAGGACATAGTAGAACCTTTACTATCAAAGGAAAATGAATGTTCCTCTCATGATGATGGTGCTTTCATTAGTGCTGGAATTTGGAGCCGACTTACCTTCCTGTGGCTCAACCCGATTTTCAAAAGAGGTCGAATTCAAAAACTTGAATCGTCTCATATTCCTTCAGTTCCTCAATCTGAAACAGCACAAAATGCTTCCTTGTTGCTCGAAGAATCGCTTAGAAAGCAGAAATTTGAAGCTTCTTCGTTGCCGAAGGCCATAGCTGATGCCACATGGAAATCCTTGGTCATAAATGCAGCTTTTGCAGGTACCTTTCTGTTTACAAACATCCCCTCAATACGATTTCTTATTTATTTTCCGTTTCAGAGATTTTACATGGTCTTGTTCCTTTTTTTTTTTCTCTTTCTGGTAGGAGCCAACACAATTGCATCCTATATGGGGCCCTT
>QEOT01009653.1:34764-63257 GCA_003123785.1 Pterocarya stenoptera | reverse complement strand
AGAAAATGTGGAACCTTCTTTTGGAAACAAGAAAGTTTAAGAAAAATAGAAACTGTCATGCTCATCTACTCGAAACATTGAAGCAATTTATCTTCATTTTTCACTAATAGGATTTTGTGCAAAACTGAAGACTGACATGATTGATTTACCAGTAAAGGAAGTTCACATAATTAATTGCAGAGACATTTGAGTCCCCGTATATTTATATTTGATCGACCTCAGAGTTAGTGAGGCTGCATCTCTTTATGCTAAATTCCTGAACCCAATTTGCCACCATCACTCGTTCAGATAACCGCTTACGCCCATGGCTCGGTTCAATTATTACTCAGGAATAGAACGTACAGCTCAATTATTGTTTTCCCCATATGCCATTGCACCAATATCGCTTTTAACCCTTTCTTTACTCTCATGTGGGGGCTCCTATGTTTCCCACCTCTTTTCCTTCTTCTTTTTTGTGGGCCTCTTGACTCCGCCTTTCTACTGACACTGCCTTTCTTTATGAAATAGGTGGAATAACTAATGTCTAAGTCATGGTCTTTCTTTAAGATTTCCACTGCGATACATGCATATCCATAATTTCATGTTTGTCACCACCCTTATTTCATTCTCAGATACCCATAACCACTGGAAAAGCAGCAATCCTTACCTGAAAATCCATGGAAGTTCTTTCCTCGCATAAGCTTCTTTTCCGACTTTGTCTTCTCTTTCCTCTCCATATCACCTCACTTCTGCTTCTCTCTTCAGCTTACTCTCCTCCTGCTAATTACTTCATCAATTGTGGAGCACACTCCAACACCAAACTCAACGATACCCGAGTCTTCGTTGGCGACCGGAGTTTCTTAGTCGGAAAGGGAGAAACTATAAAAAACAGTAACTCATCAGCAAGTAGCTCACTTGATCTTTATCAAACAGCAAGAATTTTCAAACACCCGTCTTCATATAAGTTTGACATCAACCAGGATGGCACATACATTGTACGCCTCCATTTCTTTGTTTTCATGTCACATACTGATCTGTCTGTCGCTCGATTCAATGTTTCTGTTTCTGTTTCTATTTCTGTTTCTGGGCTTTCACTTTTGACGAACCATAGCTTCGGAAATGTTACTAGTTCTCCAAAGATTGAGGAATTCTTGCTCACCATCCCAAAAGGTGAATTTAAAATCTACTTCATACCCTACGAGCCACCATCTTTGGCTTTCGTGAATGCCATAGAAGTTTTTCTTGGCCCCGAGAGTTTCATCCCTGATGTGGCCCCTCACATTACTTCTCAAGGAGCACAGAGTAACTACAGTGGTTTGAGCTCCAAGGTTCTGCATAAAGTCCATAGGATCGACGTTGGGAGTACTTCTACATCCAAGCCCGATGAGTTATGGAGGAATTGGGATCCAGATGTTCATTACTTACAGAGCCCAGAAAGTGAAACGTATAACCAGTACAAAGGTGAAACGCCTTATTACGACCCCGAAAGAATCACCAAGTATATTGCCCCAGCTTTTGTGTATCAGACAGCCAGACAATTTAGAGATAGTAACAGCAACTCCAGTTTACCAAAGATAACTTGGAGTTTTCCTGTGAATAAGAATTCTAAATACTTTCTTCGGGCCCATTTCTCCGACATAGTAAGTACAACATCTAATATCTTGTGGTTCAATCTCTATATCAATAGAAATTTCAGTGAGGAGATCAATCCTTACAAGCTAACTGGAGATCAACCCGGTGGAGTTCCATTTTACGTGGATTTTGTGGTTGATTCGGATGGTTCGGGATCTGTGAATGTTAGTGTCGGCCGAATGAAGAACTCTATGGTTCCTAATGCCTTTTTGAGTGGGCTGGAGATTATGGAGGTCGTGAAGGAATCAGATCATTTCATTCCACCTTCGGAGAGTGAAGTAGATAAGAGGAAACTCTCCNCAATGAAGAACTCTACGGTTCCTAATGCCTTTTTGAGTGGGCTGGAGATTATGGAGGTCGTGAAGGAATCAGATCATTTCATTCCACCTTCGGAGAGTGAAGTAGATAAGAGGAAACTCTCCCCTGTTGTAATTGGTCCTCTATGTAGTGGGGCATTTTTCATTTTAATAATGATCGTGGCATTAGCTTTAAAATACAGAAAACCAGGGCCTAACCCCATTTTGGGAGTGCTTCTTTATGGAGGGTTTAGTTCTAATAACAGGATGACTCCAAGAGGCGCTAATGCTTCTCTTGCTCCTAGTCTAAACCTCAATTTACGGGTACCTTTTGCTAAATTACAGCATGCAACTAGGAACTTCAATGCAAAGCTACTGATTGGTGAGGGTGGATTTGGGAAAGTCTACGAAGGAACACTTAAAGACGGCAAGAAAGTGGCTGTGAAACGAAGTGAACCAGGACATGGGCAGGGTCTAGAGGAGTTCCGAACGGAGATCATGGTGTTATCTCAGATTCGTCACCGCCATCTTGTTTCTCTGATTGGATATTGCGATGAGCGGCGTGAGATGATACTGGTTTATGAATTCATGGAAAATGGGACTCTCAGAGATCACCTCTATCATTCAAATAACAACTCTGAGAAATCAACTTCACGGTCTGAATTGTCTTGGCAGCAAAGACTAGAAATATGCATTGGTGCGGCAAAGGGCCTGCACTATCTACACACTGGTCCGACTGGAGGAATCATTCACCGTGACGTTAAGTCAACAAACATTCTTCTCGATGAACGTTATGTGGCTAAAGTTGCAGACTTCGGCCTTTCAAAATCCGGCCTTCCCGATCCGGAAAACTTCACCATGGGTGTAAAGGGTAGTTTTGGTTATCTTGATCCAGAATACCTTACAACCCTACAGTTGACAGAGAAATCTGACGTATACTCCTTTGGAGTTGTACTTCTTGAAGTTCTCTGTGCTAGACCGGCTATCATACAGTCATCTCAGTTGGATGAGGTGAACTTAGCAGAATGGGGGATGATATGGCAAAAGAAAGGCCAACTCAAGAAGATTATTGATCCGATGCTTATTGATAACATTAAGCCAAGTTCATTGAGAATATTTGGTGATACTGCAGAAAAGTGTTTGAAGACATCTAGTATTGAGAGACCGACTATGCAAGATGTGTTATATTACCTAAATTATGCACTGCGGCTTCAAGAAACTGAGATGCCCAGAGAGCCATTTGAGGACAGCACAACGACTACCATAACTTCATTAGAGCTGCAGTTTCCAGTTGTGTTGAACTTTCCTGTTCATGAAGATGATGATGCACCCATTGGAGGGGATGATAGTTCTGATATAGAGGTTAGTGAAGTCTAAGTTCACTGGTTTGGGTAAGTACTGTCAGTTTGCTTTTGCACCTTAATTCATAGTACTATTTAATAATCCTTTTAAAAAATTCAGGAATTTAATAAAAAAAAATTATTACTAGTTGTCAAATGCAGTGTTCCTCGCATGACTTGAACAACTTTTTAGCCATGAAATTTGTAATAATAAACTACATGGTACAACATGGTGGTGCTACATCAATGAGGCAAAGTTAACGGAATAATTGGAACAACATAGTAGCATTTCTCTTATTTTTATGAGTGATAATACACGTACAATCAATTTTTTACAACTCTTTATATAACTATATTTTAAATTGAATGTATTTTTGCAAAACAATACTATTTTTATAAGTTATTTTATAAAAATATCCCTCATTTAAAATATGATTGTATAAAAGAGTTTTGAAAAAAGTGATATATGTATCATTTTCCTATTTTTATAAGATGATGTCGAGAAAGATTAAGATTAGAGAAGTGCTTCAGCTATAAAGAGATTTTACAAAAATAAGTCCACAAATTGACATGATTTCATATGACACATTAGATATATTTTATAATAATAAAAATAATTTTATAATCTAAAACACTACATCAAATCACGTTAATTTATAAATTTATTTTTGTTAACTATCTTCGTGATAAAAACATATTTATTTATGGTTATCAGACATGTGCGAAAAAAAAGTTATAGGAAGAGAGTCTCTCCTCCCACGTCCTCGTGGGGTCAGCTGATCTTTCTTGTTACTTGTTTATTTTGGAGTACTGGGATGAGCTCCTTACTTTTTCTTTTTCTTTTTTTTTGCATATTACTTTTTCATAAAGCTGGAACCCGTTCAATATTTTCAGCAATGGTGTGGCCCTCCATTTGAAATCAATTGTTGACGGGGAAATTAGAGAGCATGTTGTTCATGATTTCATAAAAATTTAAAAACATACCTCGTGGAAAAGTAGTATGAAAAGATTGAGACTTGGGTCTCCCCTCATTGGGTCATATCACTTGTTATTACTTTTTTTTTTTTTTTGCTTTTAGAATGGGTTGCTTACTTTTTCACTGAAGTACCTGTCCAATAATTTAGCATTTGTGTGGCCCTCCATTTGAAATCATCAATTATTGATGGGGAAATTAGACAGGAAGTTGTTCAAATCTAGCATGCCTCACCCCTCATTTAAGGTTGATATAAAACTTTGATATAAGTCTGTCAATCAATTGCATTTCTTGTTCTTGCTGACGATACCCCAACCTCTGACTTACAAATGTCATATTAGCTAGGTTGGGCACGACCTTGAAGTTCACACATTTTAATTATTAAAGCACTGATGCAAATAAACCTTTGATCTTAACTAGAATGCTGAAGACAAGACTCCTTTCTAGCTCTAATCTTTGCAAAAAGTAAAGATTTCAACTTGCTTATTTTTATTTATTTTTTCCTCTATACAGCGAGAGGCAATTCATTCTATAGAGACATCGAATGTATGTATTTCTCTTTTCAAAATCTACCTTTAAAAACAAAACTTCACAAGAATAATTTCACCCTATGTTGAGAGGTGGCTTGAATCTAGTTGAAAAAGTGTCTCTTCAGTCTGGTCACTCGAGTGGTGTCTCTTCAGCTCGAGCAAAGCCCCAACCTGAGAGTTCGCTTGACTCCTGCTCAACAGTTAGCTTGAGCAGGGTGCAACCTGAGAGTTCGCGTCAGCTCGAGCAGGATGCCAAACCCTAACGTTAGCTTGAGTGCCGCTCAACACTTGCTCGAGCCAATGTTCAAGATTTAGGGTCGTGCCGTTTCAATATAAATAGAAAACGACGTTATATTTTTCAGAACTCAATTTTTGCATTTGAGAGCAGCCTCAGTACGAGAGAGAGAGAGAGAGAGAGAGAGAGAGAATTCTTTGTAAAGAATTTTTGTGATTCATTTCCTGTACTCCATCTTTGTTGATAGCGAGTTCATTGAGACCGACCCCACCAGTTGACGTTAGCTTACATTGAACCGAATCACTTAAATCTTGGTGTTCTGTGTGTGATTTTCATTATTTTCTTCTGTTTATTTCTACTGCGATACTTCAAATTAGCCTTTGATAACCGGTTTATCCCAACACCCTATATATATTGGAGCAGGCTAGCTTGATTGAAACGTACGAAGAAATAATGAGATCATCTTTGTCCTAATGTCTTGGCCTAGCACATTTAATGTTGACATACCGTCACATTTAATGAGGCATGGTTTCCCCGGGCTATGTCCCTTATGGTAGGTGGGGGAGTGGGGCCATTGTTTGGACATTCTATTAGGAACAGTTATTCCCGCTGGAATCTCGTGGCTACATTTCGTATCTAACCATTTAATGCGGCGTAGCTCCCCTGTAAATTATTCGGAAAGAAATGTGTCAGAGTGAATGTTGTCACGTCTTTCCACATTGATCATTTTCCCTCATTTGTGGGTGGGTTACATTCTGACTGTTGAGCTTCTTGGAGATGGACCAGGCCAGGCAGCCTAGTGGGGAACGAATATATCCCATCCACCTATGTTCATTAAAAGAACAAAACAATTTTTAGTTATTGATTATCAACTTAGTATGGTTCAAATCCTTTTCTTCCAATATAATCAAATCCTAAAAAAAACCATGAAAAATCAATACCTGATGTTGCAGAATTGCTTCTGAATTCATTAAACGACACCCCACCTACGCCATCTTGGCCGTTCTATAACTTAACCTCATATCCACTTTCATCTTTTGCTCCCACCACCCTTATAAACCTGCTTCCTATCTGTTTAATAAAAAAAAAAAAAAAAAAAACACCCAACGAGCATTCAAGCTCTCGAAACCAAAATATTCGATCATTAACTTTCATTGGAAAAGAAAATAAATGGTAAGATAGGTTGATATCAATCATATCGAACCGTGTGATGCTGTTTGTCAATGGAGTGCAACTCCCTGTAGTACTGGGTCTCCACATGTTCATCTTGCACCTCAAGAACTCCATCAGCCGAAAATGTAATCTGCAAATTGTCCAGCGTTCAGAGAAGTTAAGCAATTGCAAAGAAACATGAAAAAGAAAAACATAATATCAAAGGCGGTCCTAGGATGCTTGCTAGAGACTTGAGATCTGTTGGGTTTGTGGAGCTTAGTTTCATGGTTGTGTCGATCCGATTTGATGACCCGACTTGATAAGGATGCATTATGATTTTTAACGAATTTTCAATGAAACTTGGGCTATGGAGCGTAGGCTTGGGCCGATAGGCATTGTTTGCGACTCGAAAAGAGCTAGGCAAAAAATTCATTCGTTGTTCACGTGACAGGTAGCTTGAGCGTAATTTTGGTAGAAAGTTCGCTCGAGTGAATGTTGGACAGAGAGTTTGTTCGAGACATGCTTGACATTCAACTCAAGCAAATAATGCAGAAAAATGAAAATTAGAGTTTCCATCGAAGTCGTTGTGAGATAGCGTATATGGATATAGGTGGATGGCTTAACTTGGTTGTGCTTGTGTGACACTATAAATATGTATTTAATGAACAGTATAGTCGATTATAAACAATGAATTTTGTCCCAAAGTATATATTTTTATTTTTCAGTATATTAAAATCATTTGCAGTTATGTAGAAATATGTACATTGCCGAACGCGTGAATCTTATGTGATTGATTGTTTATTTATTTTTTCGTTTACTTTTATTTCTTCTGTTATCGTTTTCGCAACAAGATCGAGATTGAAGCCCTCAAAACTTGTCAAGCTCAGGAATAGTTTCATCTATAGGTGTGCAGGCCACCGGGATTGGGGTTGAAGAGTCAGACTCGCTTCTGTTGGGTTTGAGGGGACGCTTGGGGACCAAGGACTCAAAATGAGCTCTGATTTCATCACCCATTTTGAGTTGTTGATCAGTATCTAACAACTCATGGTTGCGCCTTGGTTTAGTCACCGTCAACTGCCCCCACCATGAGTTTTGCTGGAATGGGAGTTGCGTGGGCAGGGTAGCATATAAAGTGTGAGAGGAAATAGAAACTAAGGGCCACATGAAGCGAAACCGCTTACCACAAAGTTGTAAAAGATTGGGCAATGCAAAGTGGAAACCCAACCACCGCTTTAGAATAAGAAGATGGGCTGCAGCTTTAAGCCTTTCATGTATTAACAGTTTTGAGCTACCTTCTAGCCTCCGAGGTCTTTTTAGATTGGATAAGGGAGATGTCGAGCACTCTCAATAGTTTATATATTTTATCTTTTAAAATACATTATCAAAATTTATTTTTTTTATTTTACATACTGATTTTTACAATATACCATATATCAACTTATCTATTTTTTCTTTATATCATTTAAATATTCTTTTTTTTAATATATTTTATTCATTTCAAATGAAACTCATAACACCAAACAATTATCAAATGAGAGAAAAAATAATTAAAAATATTTTAGAAGATGAATAATATTCTCTACCTATAGAGAATTACTATTGCAAAATGTAAAATAAAGAAGAAGATACAAAATTCATTGGAAGCTACTTTTAACCAATTTTCTTTATATTATACAAAAAATTGTATTTTACAATAGCCATTAGGAGTGCTCTAATCTAGGATTTGGTAGTGGCTTTAGCTGGGTCTTTGTTATTTGCTTGTCTCTATTTTTGAGGTCTTGTGTTCTTTATTGTTACCGCGGGTTTATCCTCCGCCTTTCTGTGAGGATGCTTTATAAGGGGGCTTGACCTCCATTTTTATTAAAAAAAAAAGAAAAAAAGATGGGGCTGAACTTGCAGCAATCCAATAGGCTTGCTCAAACCCAGTGTGTGCTTGGGAGTGCTGGGCCAGAAACCTCGTAAAATGGCAAAGTTTCAATAGTTGGAAAGCCCAAAAAATTATTATATCAGAACCAGATTGCTCACTCTGTTGCACAACAGACAACTACCAAATCCCAATTGTGGTATCATACCCCTGAACAAAACTTCACAGAAATGACAAACCAGCTTTGTTTAAATAAATTGAAGCTTTTGACAAAAATGACAAACCAGCTTAACATAATTAGTTTCAGCGGGTCCACTTGAATTTTAAATGATTCTTCACTGCAGAGCAGTCAAAATATATTTTTTGTTTTGATGCATCTGTACAAGATAGCCGTCAAAGTCGGAAAAATTGTCTTACTTTTACCAGTCTTCTTCTTTGAGCGTCTTGAGCATCGAGGTCCAGCAAAGTGCAGAGACGCAAGGTGTAACGCCCCGGTCCGGATGGATAGGAGAGCTACTCCTTATTACTCAAAATTATATTTTAACCATATATTTATAGATTCTAATATTTTTAATGACACGTACAATTCATTATTTCAGATCAACTATTCCAATAAAATTAATCTAAACACTACAAAAATCTCAAATTTAATATCAACCTTTCAAGATATCAAGTTAGTAGAGCAAAACAGAACTATCGAATAAAATCTCCAATAACTAAAATACCATCTTTGTACTTGATCCACTATGCTCACATAGTCTTATACACGATTTCTAGTCTTGATCTTCAGTTGTACCATCAAAATTATCTGAAAAATGTTATGGAGATAAGGGATGAGTTATCAACAACTCAGTAAGCAGAGAACATATACTAGTATGTAAACATGAGCATTTTTAAAAAGTTCGGTATGTAGAAACAAAACATTTCATTTTCATATGCAAATCTCATGAATGTGTTATCAGAAAATCAGAGCTACTTTTCAATATTTTCATATTAAAAAAAACCAAATGTTCATATTCAAAAATCATTTTCATATTCAAAAACCATTTTCATATTCACAAACGAATTGTTTGTAATAAAAAATCATTTTTATATTCAAAAACGTTTTGGTATAACATAACTGAATATTTTTATCTTATCATATCATATCATATACCATGTTTAATTCTTGTAGTAGGATTGTGCTATTCCCGGTGGCCAAATCAAGTAGTATCATATTGTGAAACTTTCTCTTTTTCAATCTCGAAACCCCGAGTGTGCACACAGGAAATAACACATAAAAGATCACTTTGTTTCCAAAGTGGGTGCACTCATCATATCATATCATGTTGGTACCAACTACATCACGTGAACCAGTATCATCATATCAGAACCATATTCATAATTAGAATCAAAACAGATAAGTATGCCAAAGGTTTTTCATATCCATATCATATNAACTATCAGTATAACTATATAATAGTATTAGTATAAAGTATTAGACTATTAGTAATATAGTATAGGCTATAGCTATATATTAGTAATATTAGTATAAGTATAATTGTATAAGTATAAGTATAATCTATAGTTAATAGTTATAACTATACTAAATCATTATAACTTATACTAATATATAATATAGTTATAATAAATCACTATAATATGGTATAACTAAACTAATATAACTATCAGTATAACTATATAATAGTATTAGTATAAAGTATTAGACTATTAGTAATATAGTATAGGCTATAGCTATATATTACTAATATTAGTATAAGTATAATTGTATAAGTATAATTGTATAAGTATAATCTATAGTTAATAGTTATAACTATACTAAATCATTATAATTTATACTAATATATAATTTAGTTATATTAAATCACTATAATATAGTATAACTAAACTAATATAACTATTAGTATAACTATATAATAGTATTAGTATAAAGTATTAGACTATTAGTAATATAGTATAGACTATAGCTATATATTAGTAATATTAGTATAAGTATAATTGTATAAGTATAACTATAGTCTATAGTCTATACTTATAACTATACCAAATCATTATAACTTATACTAATATATAATATAGTTATAACTTATAATAAATCACTATAATATAGTATAACTAAACTAATATAACAACTAATATAACCATTAGTATAACTATATAAATATATAATAGTATTAATAGTCTATACTTAATTATAATATAGTATAATTATATATAAAAAAATATAAAAAATATATAGAATATATTCGGTCCGGTCCGGTCTGAAAAACAGCCAGACCGTGGACCGGACTGAATTCATTCGGTCCAAAAAAAATTAGATCAGTCCGGTTCGGTCCAAAATGACCGGTCCGGTCCGGTTTTCTCGGTCTGGACCGACCGATGCTCACCCCTAATTGCTCATGTCTACACTATTCATGTTAAAAACATTTCTTTTCTCTTTCATACATATTTCATAAGTGAATGCAAAACATATACTTAAGTTGTTTTTCGCCTTTTCTTTTTAAAACAATATGCACATTTTTACAACTTTAGTTCATTTTATGAATATTTCCACAATTGTGCTGATTGAATACCAATCGTCACCTATACGGAATACTAAATGTTACTAGGGCTGTAAGCGGACCGACCGGACCGAATGGACTGGACCGAGTTCATTCGGTCCGGTCCACGATCCGAATTTTATCGGACCGAATTAATTCGGTCCGGTCCACGGTCCATGTGTTTTTCGGACCGGACCGAACCTAAAAAAATATATATATAATTAATTATATAATTTTCATCTAACATAATTCTATCACTAACTAATATATAATTATACCATATTATAATTAAGTATAGACTATAGTTATATAGTTATAGTTATACTAATATTACTAATATATAGCTATACTATATTACTAATAGTTTAATACTTTATACTAATACTATTATATAGTTATATTATCATGATTCATAATAACTAATCACTATAAGTCTATAACTATATATATTTAGTATCAATATATTAATATATTCTTTAATATATTATTACTACTATTAAGTATTAAGAGTTATAGTATAAATTAATTTAGTATTGTAAATAAATTTTTTTTATTAATTGATGTGAAAAAAGAAAAAAAGAAAAAAGAAAAAAGAAAAAAGAGAAAAGAAAAAAAAGAAAAAAGGGCCAGACCGAATGGACCGGACCGATGACTACCGGTCCAGTCCGGTCCCTATAAGAGTTCGGTCCGGTCCGGTCTGGTCAAACCATGGATCGAAAAAATTCGGTCTATGGCCGGACCGGACCAGCCCGTTTACACCCCTAAATGTTACTAAACTTCTAAAAGAACTGTTAAAACTCTTCATTTACTTAAATTCATACCATGAAAAATAGTTTTTAATAACTATTTAGCTATTAGAAATCTAACAAATATTATTGTCATTCAAAGT
Organism: Pterocarya stenoptera; assembly: GCA_003123785.1. Lineage (NCBI taxonomy): Eukaryota > Viridiplantae > Streptophyta > Magnoliopsida > Fagales > Juglandaceae > Pterocarya > Pterocarya stenoptera. The sequence continues at coordinate 51,827 of QEOT01009653.1, read as the reverse complement.
ATATTCTTAACTTATTATAATATTATTTTATCAAATATGGCCACACAACTTAAATTCATTTCAAAAATTTCAATCATAATTAAAACTCATATCTCTAATAACTATTATTGAAAAGATAATTTAATGCTGCTAACATATAACCATATAACGTAGTAGGAAATCGTAAATTTCTTAAATAATAGTAGTTCATAAAATATCTTTAATACTACTTATATTAAAAATCATTGCAAACTACTAATAATATCTAATTTAAAACCGTACAACGTTTATTTCATATAATAGGCTCAACGTGTTTAAAATAAAAAATTAAATATTTACAATTTACTATCAAAATTAAATTGTAAAATTAATACTAAGTAATATAATTAAAATCTTTAAATATTTTCTGTGAAATCAAGTTCATGGCTAATATTTTTAGCCGAATAAGATCATGCGTAATTTTAAAATAGCAAACACAACCTAATTTAAAATAAGACAATAAAATAAAGTTCGTTAAAAATCGTTAACATAGTTTTTGAAAAGTACATTGAATCTAATTTAAACATCAAGCTCATATGAAATCAGCTCGTTTAAAATGTTTCAACGGTTTCTGAATTGAGCTAAACTATGCATTAGCCGCAGACAGCACACACTCCTACGTAGCAGGTTTTTTTTTTTTTTTTTAAACAAAACGTGCGTGTAAAAAGTTGGATGTGGGATGTGTGTGTTGGGCAACCGGCAGATGCAAAGATTTATTCTTCTGAATTATAGTAGCCAGTCTACACTTACAATTTACAACTTATTAAAATAATTATACATAAATAATATAAAAAGCAGAAAAAACTCACTTGGTAAAATAGACTTAAATGGGTTTTAAAGCATTTAGAATAAAATTAAAATCTTATTATTTACTATTAAAATTAGTTATAAAATATTTAGTAATTTAATTTAAACCCCTAAATATTTTCTATACAATTTCTTATACTTCAAACAAAGCCCACACAGCAGATTTAATGTAAAAAAATCATGCCCAATATGTAACCATCAAAAGGCATTTTGGGAAAAAAAAAAATCATAAACCTGCATGGCTCTTTCAGGGAGCTGGAATAAAAGAAAAATCACGAGACGCTCAACGTAACAGAGAAGTGGCCACGCTTACCGAGAGGGAAGCAGAGACTTGACGGGCAGTGCTGGGCGGAGGTGGTCAACACGGCGGCGGAGGACGGCACTGAGAGAGGGAGATGGAGAGAAAACTGTCAGTTGATCACTGTGGAGAGAGAGAGAGAGAGAGAACGTAGTGAGAGAAAGAGAGGGGGAGAGGGAGAGGGTGTTCCATGTATAGAGAGAGAGAGAGAGAGAGAGAGAGAGAGAGAGAGAGAGAGAGAGAGAGTTTTACCAAGGGAACATCTGGGATACCGTGTGACGGCAGCTCACGGCGGCACGAGGTTGGGCATGGTTGCTCCGGATGGTGCAAAGGCACCGTGGGCTTGCTGGCTTCTCGGTCATGGCGTTGGCGGAAGCTCTGTTTCGGGTGCCGTAAAACAGGGGCGTTTAGGCATGGCAAAACCGTGGGTTGCTGTTCGCTGTGGCTATGGGAGGTGGTTTCCGGTGGTTGGCTACTGTGAAGGAGCAAGGCACCTCACGTCGCGATCGTGGTGGTTACTGGCTATGGTGCAGTGTTCGCTGTACTTGGCCTCAAGTTTCGGCTTCGTCTGAGGGAGGCCTCGGCATACTGACCAACATGCAACGACGTCGATGAGGGCCACTTGTGACGGTGCCTTGGTGGTGATGGTGCGCAATAGGGAGGGAGGGTGATGCTGCTCTACAAGGAAGGGCTTTGTGAGAGTGGAAAAATACAAACTGCCAAAGAAATGAATAGGCATTGGTGAGAGGGATTTGAGTAACAGGAGAAGAGAAGAAAATCAGAACTGTGTGGACGTGAGGAAGATGGAGATCAGGGTGGAGTGATTTTCGATTTGAAGGTACTGAGAGAGGTTGAAGGATTCTGGGCGTGGGAAGGGCTATCGGGAAAAGAAAAGAAAAACTGAGAAGGGGAAGACCACTCACCTCAACGAAACCGTATCTTGGGTCTTCAGAAGCTGAAAAAGATAAAAACAAAAAAATAATTTTGTGGGCCTGGACGTTGGGCCCGAATATTACACAAGGTGTCACAACGAATACTCAATATTTGACAACGAGTAATATTTGATACACTCATATTTTTTTAGAAGAGTTAGATTCATCATTAAAAGTTAATTTATTTGTATAGATCTCATATTTATTTATTTTTTTAAAAGAAATGCACGATAATTACACACTCTATGATGATAAATATCATTTTTCATTAGCCAATTGGAAAGTAAAAATATAACATTATATTGTTAGATAAATTTGAAACATTTTACTAAAGCCTCGTTTAGATGTTGAAATAAAATGAGAAATCTGTTAATAGTAATAAAATGTTTTGAAATGTTTTATTAGATTTTTGGAAATGACAGAGAAAAAGTTAAATAAAAATATTATAAAGTTAAAATATTTTTAGAATATAATATTTTAATAATATTTTTATTTTAAAATTTGAAAAGATTGAATTGTTTTTTACATTTTATTTGGAAGGTTAAAAAAATTATAATGATTAGATAAAAAAATTGAAGATTTAAAATTAATAAATATTTCTTTTTAAGTGATGTTTAGAAAGAAAATGAGAGGAGATCTCAACATCCAAATAACGCCAATAGAAGAAAGCTGAGGGAAGTTTCAAAAGGCTTAAGGAGAGAGAACACGGGATACCATACGTTGTGACTTCATGGTTTACCATGGAAACATGGCCCTTTCCATCCTTCAAGTTTTGTGAGAAATACCCTTGTCCTTTTCCTTTCTCAAACTTGGCTTAATTTCCTTAGCTTTCATTCACCGGATTATTGGGCTTTGTAAAGGGATAATAATAGGCTTATTACTCTCTTACTATTTATTTATTACTCTTTTTATATTTAAATTTTTTATTAATTTTTTATTTTACTTAATAGTTAAAGAAATGACTATTAGTAAAATTGTATATTTTTTTAATTTTTTCTTAATGATTAAGGATGTTAAAAAAATATTTTAAAAAAATGATAAAAATAAAATAGAATACACTATAAAGTGGTAAATAGATAGTAAAAGACTAGTTTTTTTTTATTTTTTTTGAAATTTCCGTGGCCAATATTAATAGCTCTTAAACAAGAGTCTAAATACAAATTAGTACTGAATCAAAAGAAGTGGTATAACCACTTATACATAGAGCATCCTTGCTTAAGACATGAGCAACTAAATTATTTGCTATAATAGTATGCCTTGATGACCAATGAGTGAAAGAGTCAGAGAGTTTTCCTGATATTTGCTATTAGCTTTCCTACATACGTGATTGAGTCAGTTGGTGAGTTGAGGCCTTTGACAACCTGCAGGGAATCACCTTCCATGATGATGTCTTTGTAGCCCGAGGACTTGCAGAATAATGAGGCCTGTAGAGCAGCATAGGCCTTTGTTGTTAATGGATCAGGGTAAACGTTATGCTTCATTCTGAGGGTGGCCAGAACTCGACCCTGCCAATCTCTAATGACTGCTCCAACTCTTACCTTGCTAGCTAATATTTGTGAGATGAGAAAATAGTCCCTCGAAAATCAAGTCATTCCTTCTTTTCCAAATGAACCACGATGTAATGGCAAAGGACATCAGGTCCTCTTGTTCCAGACCTTCAACAAAACCAGCCACTAACTTTGCAAAATTATGAAAAATAGGGCTTCTTTTCTACAGTTTCCTAGTACTCTGAGCCCAAGTGTCTCTTGCCGAGGGGCATTCCCATAGGATATGTTCAATAGTTTCAAGTTGTTGCTTGCAAATTGGGTAGGTAGGATCTTCAATGACTTTTCTTCTCATTAAATTGACTTGGGTAGATAAAGAGTTTAGGCAAACTCTCCATAGGAAAGATTTGGCAGCATTAGGGATGTTCAAGTCTTATGTTAAAGTCCTATTCGCAAGTTCCTACCATTTTCCTTTTGCTTGCTGGATGCAAAAGCGGAGAAAAAAACTAGGAAGGTTTTTTTTTTGAGGGAAAAAAACTAGGAAGGTTGATGCAGACATTTCCTACATCTTATTTTTTCTTAAGCTGCCAGCCATCACATTTGGCGTTATATGCTAGACAGTTATCTGTACGGAACATATGCCCTTCAGACGTCTAAGTCAACAATAAACTTGTCGAGGAAATTAGTAAGTTGCACGTTTGGGTTGTCCTAGTCTTTAGGATTGTCAATGAGTTTGTTTGTGTTACCTAGTTAGGAGTCTGTTTACCTATTCAATAGAGTCTATTTTTAAAGGTTGGGTAGTGCCTATTTTCATGTTATAATCAGTTATGTATTAGCCTTTATATAGGCTGATCAATGCAGTGATGCAGAAAATGTACATCATCTATTGTTATTGTGTAAAAGCTTCCATCTTTTTTGTTTCTAACAAAACTGTCTTCTAAATCCCATGTCCTAAATTTTGATTATTGTCAGCCATTGTTTCTTCCTCCTCGTATGCAAGCTATGGTTAACTTCCGTCTCCCACCGAAAAGAAGATCAAAAGAAAAGGGTAGCAATTCCTACCCCTTTTCCATGGAAAAACTTCATTTTCTCATGGTTCTCTTCACTCTCCTGATTCTCCAATTTCCTTCTCTTCTACTTCTCTCATCAGCTTCTACTCTTCCCACCAAGTACTTTATCAATTGCGGATCAGTATCCAACATATCTTTGAGTGGTCGGGAATTCGTGGGTGACCTGAATTTTGGCTCCTTCTCTGTTGGACCAAGTTCTGCAATCAGTATTGTCACCACCAACTCAACAACAGATACGTCTCTTTATCAAACTGCCAGAATTTTCAAAAACCAATCTTCATTTGATTTTGATATCACTGATTTTGGTTTTTATTATGTTCGTGTCCATTTCTTTCCGTTTTCCTCCGGGAGGACTAATCTTGCCGATGCCCACTTCGATGTTTCAGCCTTTAATTTCTCGTTGTTGTCAGACTTTAGTATTAAAGACAATAGCAACTCACCTTTGATTAAAGAATACTTACTCACTATCAATGCAACCAAATTCAGCATCCACTTTACTCCTCGGGGAAAATCTTTTGCTTTCGTAAGCGCCATCGAAGTCTTTCTTGTGCCAGATCAAGAATTCGTCAGTGATAACTTGGATCTAATTACTCCCAGTGGCCTGAGCGATTATAAATACCATGGTGTACGATCTGAGGTTTTACTTACAATCCACAGGGTCGATGTTGGAGGTCCACAGAATAACGACTCACTCTGGAGGAATTGGATACCGGATGATAAATATCTACTCCCAGGAGAATCTGGGAAAACCTGTGTTCCTTATGAAGGTCCGCTTAACTACGGTGTTAATGGAGCAAATAATTATTCTGCATCGGATCTTGTCTACAAGACATGTCGAGAATTGAACTTAGATAGCAGTGAAGGGTCATCAAATTCTTCGAAAATAACATGGGGTTTTGACGTGAGTAAGAGTGCCACGCATTTGGTTCGGCTGCACTTTTGCGATATTATCAGTAAAAATGCTAGTGATGTGTTCTTCAATCTCTATTTTTATGGTAATTTCACTCACATGATCTCTACAAATAACATCAGTGATCTGTTGGCTGCTCCACTTTACTACGATTTGGTGGTTGAATCAGATGACTCGGGATCCATTGATTTTAGTGTAGGGCCTAGGCAGGATTCTAAAAATAAAACTGCCTATCTGAATGGGGTGGAGATTATGGAGTTTATGAAGGAGTCTAGTTAGGTCGGTGTTCCCGGTAATGAAAATAGGAGTCAGGTTCATGTTATAGTTGGTACCGTATGTGGTGCGGCCTTTCTCTTCATTGTAATAGTGCTGTTCTATTTGGGTATAAAATACAAGAAAGCAAAGTTGTTAATGCCCCGGTTTCAGATGGGTTGGGTCGGAGAGGTACTTCCATTCACTTAAAATCATATCTCACAATACATATATAGATGCCAAATTCTCAATGTCATATAAAAATTATTGTTTTAAATCAACTACGTACCTCAATACGATCAACCTCCCAAAATATCAAGTCATCAGAGCACGACAATATTTCTTAGCAAAAATACCAATAATCATAGAAATTTTCTATGATTAATCCACTATGATTAAATCACCTCACTCATGCTCTATAATCTTGATTCTAATTAACTGAAATATTCAAATTATCTGAAAAATATTATAGAGATAAGGGATGAGTTATCAACAACTCAGTAAGTAGAGAACATATACTAGTATGTAAATATGAGTATTTTTAGAATTCAGAATGCAGAACAAAATATTTACTTTCAAAATGCAAAATCAAAACATGTTACCAAAAAGATCAGAGTGAAACTTTCATAAGACATTCTTATTAAAAAATCCTTTGGCATATCAAAATCTGAAACTCATCTTCATATCATAACAGAGCATTACATAGGGACAGATACCATGTTTAACCCTTGTGCTAGGGTTATAAACCACTATTATACATGTTGCGGGGCCGTATACCATGTTTAACCCTTGTAATAGGATTATAAACTACCATTATACACGTGCGATGATTGTATGCCACTATTATACCCATGGTGGAGCCTTAACGGAGATAGAACAGAGGCAATATTGTAAACACATCATATTCAGATATAGAATTAGAAATTTATGCCAAAGTTTTTAGATGCTACAACATAGCAAAACAGAGTGCTAAACAAGTTCAGATAATTTCACATATTCAAAAACCGATTCGAAACATTCTCGCATCACATGCACAAATTTTTATAAATTTCATATTCACTCATTTTACATATTTCAGAAAACAACATGTCAAAATATTATTCATGTCTACATTAGTTATGACAAAAAATACTTCATTCTTATACAGATTTCATACATATGTAGAATACATATTTGATGTCGTTTTCAGGTTTCTTTTAAAAACAAACATGCATATTTTCAAACTCAACCTCAAACATTTTCTTTTATGCAAAGTCTAGTATTAAAACCCCACTTACCTAGACTTTTTAGCCATTCAAAAATTTCTTCAACCAGGCTAAATAATTATTAATCGTCACCTATAAAATAGACATGTAACTTACTTAAATTTTCAAATGAACATGTACTTCATAATTAAAACTTGAGATATAAAAATCTATATTTCCTTAATGTCTAAAAATCCTTGAAACCCTAAAATATCGTCACACCTCAAATACTTTAGTTTTCATATAATTTCTCCAAATAATTTCACAATTAATTCCTAAGATGACATTAACTCTTTAATATTGACTATAAAATCATAAATCTAGTGCTCACGTGTCAAATTTTAATCTCCTAACGTCCCGTCAAATTTTCCTAAATAACCTAGCTGATGAAGATTGAGTAAGACTCACTACCTACACCATCAGAAACACATTGATCTCCACCTGCACGTCGCCCAGGAAGAAGCTCCGTAGATCCCATCAACCCTTCAGTGTTCTTTATGTCCCCTCCACTGCTTTTATCTCACCTTTTTTTACCTAGATTTTTCTCCCCTGCAATTTCTTCTTTTGATCACTTCCATTATAACAGGTTTTTTCATTGTGGCCCTGGCACTTACACACAACACAGTATGCAGGCAGTGTCTCATAGATGATTTCCTGCCACCTACTAGCCTATAACCCAGGTTTGCCTATCCAAAAATATGAAAGGGGTTTTTTTGAGTAGTCTATCTCAAAGAAAACCCTTGCACCTCGAGGTGTAAACTTAAACCGAAAAATCAGACCGAACTGGACCGGTTGGTCCAGTTTTGAACCAATCTGATCTGGGACCGGTACTTCCTATATTATGAAAACCGGTAGGACCTGGTCTGGTTTTGGTTCCACAGTTTCCGAGATCGAACCGGACCAGACCGGTTGGGAAAAAAATATCTATATAAATTAATTTTATATATTATACAAAATATTTTTTATATATAATTTTGATATATAATATATAATTATATATGAAACTTTTATATAAAATTATATATCATATATGAAATAATTTCATATTATAATTTATATATTTAACATAAAATGCTAATCTTAAATATGAACATTTGTAATTTGTTTGATCTTATGTTATTAATATAATTATATATAAGATAATATTATTATAATTTATAAAATAAAAGTTTAATCTTAAAGATGAAAATTTAATTGATCATATACTTTAAACATAAAAAATATATATTAAATTATTAATAACATTTTTTCATAAAAAGTAAGGACCAAAAAAGAAAGAAAATCACTCAAATATTTTTAAAAAATTGAAAAATCGGACTGGACCGAGTCGAAAATAGGTAAAATCGGAGGTACCGGTTTAGAAGTGTAACCAATGCTTAATCGGTTTTGAAAAATGTAAAACCAAAACATACTGGTTCGCTCTTAAGTTTTGTCTAAAATCGGACCGATTACATCCATACTTGCACCATCTATCCTTGTCGCACACATTGTGGCATTATGCCTCTGAATTTATTTACCTATCGAAGTCGTAAGCTGGTTTAATATGGATGCATGAAAAAAGTTGGGTGGAAGCCCAGGAAGAAAAATCCAAACTGAGACACACGGCAATTCAAAAGTTTCATCAAACTCGGGATTCCAAACAAATGGTCTATATGGAGTCCTATTCACATCACAAGATTCTCTGGAAAGTACTTTATTGAAATCTCCTTCAGATGACATCTGAACAAAGACGTTTCTTCGGTATTGCATGGCAAAAACCACCAGCATGGTTGATAGTCCCCACCGGCTACAGATAAATGCCCTCATGCCATCAAGAGATGGTCTTTGCCTAAGAAACTTTAACACCATAGAGTATCAAAAGGGTTGAGCCGTCCTCTCTACCTCTTTTGTCGAAAACATAAAACACACTTCACCTTCTATGAGTTTCGGTTGACGGAAGGCGACTTCTATCTCCAACAACGGCTGCGACACCACAAATATCACATCAGCAAACGATCGAGGTTGGCCAACCAAAGGCGGCAAAGCACCGACGGCCGCCATGCAAGCTACGTAACCCTAGGGTGTAAGAAATATTTTCCAAACCCTAGCAGAGTGTTTACAAAAAAGGAAATTTTTTTCTTTTGCCTACAGCTGCCTACAATTTCACGCCTTTCTTTATGAAATTGGTGGAATGATGATATATTTCCAAGTCATAGTCTTTCTTTAAGAAATCCACTAAGATGCATGCATATCCATGATAGAGTTTCATGCATGATCGTCACCACCTTAATTTATTCCATTCTCAGATACCCATAACCACTAAAAAAGCAACAATCTTTACCAGAAAATCCATGGAAGTTCTTCCCTCCCATAAGCTTAAATACCGTGTACTCTATCTCTTACTTCTCCATTTCACTTCCTTTCTACTTCTCTCTTCAGCCTACTCTCCTCCTGATAAATACTTCATCAACTGTGGAACAAACTCCGAAATCCACGTCAAGCCCAAGTCTTTGTTGACAACCAGGATTTCTTAGCTGTAAAGGGAGAAATTGTCGAAAATAGAAACCATCAGCAAGTACCTCACGTACTGATTTGTACCAAACAGCAGGAATTTTCAGATATCCGTCTTCATATAAGTTTGATATCATACAGACTGGTATATATATTGCACACCTACATTTCTTTATTTTCATGTCACTGTATACTAATGATCTGCCTGTTCCTCGATTCAATGTTTCGCTTTCAAGGTTTTCACTTTTGACGAACTTTAGCTTCCGAAACGTTACTAGTTCTCCTAAGATTGAGGAATTCATGCTCACCATCCCAAAAGGTGAATTTAAATCTACTTCATACCCTATAAGACATCTTCGGCTTTCGTGAATGCCATAGAAGTCTTTCTTGGCCCTGAGAGCTTCACCCTTAATAAGGCCCCTCACATTACTTCTGAAGGAGCTAAGAGTGACTACAGCGGTTTGACCTTTAAGGTTATGCATAAATTAATCTATAGGATTGATGTTGGAGGTTCTACATCCAAGCTCGATTATTTTGTGGAGGAAATAGATTCCAGATAATGAATACTTACTCAACCCAAAAGATGCAACAGATTTTCCCAAAGATGATTACAAGCCATGTTAGAGCACAGATCCATTTATCTCCCCAGCTTTTGTCCGTAATATGGCAAAAAAGTTGATTAAAGCGGATAGTAATTCACCAAAGGTAACTTGGAGATTTCCTGTCAATAAGAATTCTAAATACTTTCTTTGGCCCCATTTCTCCGACATAGTAAGTACATCAGCTAATATCTTGTGGTTCAATCTCCATATCAATAGCAATTTTAGTCAGGAGATCAATCCTTACAATCTAACTAGAGATCAACTCGATGGAGTGCCATTTTATGTGGATTTTGTGGTTCATTTGGATGGTTTATGATCTTTGAATGTTAGTATCGGCCCAGTGAAGAACTCTACGGTTTCGGATGCCCTTTTGAGTGGGCTGGAGATTATGGAGGTCGTGAAGGAATCAGATCATTTCCTTCCACATTGGGAGAGTGAAGCAGAGAAGAAGAAACTCTCCCCTGTTGTAATTGGTCGTCTATGTAGTGGCACATTTTTCATTTTGATAATGATCGTGGCATTGGTTTTAAAATACAGAAAATCAGAGCCTGACCCATTTTGGGAGTGCTTCTCTATGGAGAGTTTAGTTCCAATAACACGTTGACTCCAAAAGGCGCTAATGCTTCTCTTGCTCTTAGTCTAAACCTCAGTTTATAGGTACCTTTTGCTAAATCACAGCATGCAACTGGAACTTCAATGCAAAGCTACTGATTGGTGAGGGTGGATTTGGGAAAATCTACGAAGGAGCACTTAAAGACAGCAAGAAAGTGGTTGTGAAACAAAGTGAACCAAGACATGGGCAGGGTTTAGAGGAGTTCCGAATGGAGATCATGGTTTATATTACTTTTGAATATAAATAATACATCTTCAAATATGAAAAAACACTTAGAAATATTGTAGCTTATAGTTGAAACCACTAGTACTTGACTACTCCAATGCAGATAATTCTATCTCTAGTTTTTAAATATTCTTGAAGATGAACTGATATTGACTTAGCCAAATGCCAGTGTTACAAATGCCATAATTAATGGTTGGGCTGGACCTTAAAGTTTGAACATTTTAAAGGAGGAGAAAGACTATGATCACTACAGGAATATTGTGATCTGTAGGATTTCTTCTGTCATTCGAAAGTTTTTAAGTATCATGTATACAGGAAAATGACGTTGCTACATATCCTCTACCGATCAATTAAATTTTTTTTTTTTTTTACTTTTACTTTTACCATTTTTTAAACTATTTGGATATTTTTTTAAAATAAAAAAAATCACATATTCATTTAACAACACTTACTTAATCACTAACAAAACAAACAATTTTAAAAAAATCGGTAGAGGATTTTGCCTATGTGAAACTAGTGTTTTCCTTGATCTTAACTAGAGCTATAAAATGAACAGACTACTCGACAAGCAGTTTGAATTCAACTCAATTAAACTCAAAATCGACTTGAATCAAATATTAAATGGGTCATTCGTAAACACAGAATTAGACTCGATTATTAAACGATACAAATTCGTATAAAACTCGACCAGTTCGATTAATGTTCGTGAACAAACTCGTATGAAGCTCAACTCGACTCGTGAGCTCAACTCATACATATTTATACATATATAATACAATATATATAATAGCCAAAAGTTAGATATATATATAATTTATAATATTCATAATTATGTATATAGACTTAGTCTTACTTATAGTCCACTACATATACTATATATAAATTTATAATATTAACTTCTAGTCTTATAGAACTAGAAATTATGATGAATACATGAGTCCAATAAATATGTAACATTATAAGTTTACAAGTTATGATGAATACATAAGTTTTATACAAAAATAATATTATACAAAATATTTTATATATATAAGTTTTATATATAATATATAAAAAGAAAAAAAAAATCACTCAAATATTATTACTAAATTTTGATAAGTACATAAGACATTAGTAGTTATACTAATATAGATTATAGTTATATTTATACTAATATAGTTATACTAAATCACTATAACTAATACTTATAGTCTAATATTAATACTATTATATGGTTATACTAGTCACTATAACTAAATCACTATAGTATATAACTATGTATTAAATGTATTACAAATATATACAAATATAATTATCAACCATTGAGATGATGACAACTATTAAAAAGATATAACAGACATTACAAATATAAATGTTTTTTTTTTTTTTTTATAGATTCCAATATAAATGCTAATAAAGTACTAAACTAATGATAATGGACTTAATAGTAATTTCCACAGTCTTGAGTGATTGTAATGTAAAGTTTGTGTTCTATGTGAGATATGCAATACCATTGAAAGCTTTTGTGAGAATTTAGTGAAATGAATTGTTAGCCTTTTTCCACTTTAGAATTAAAAGCTTTTAGCTAAATCCAGTATTGGTATTCCCTGCAGGAGATAAGAGTTTTGAACACTGCAAAAGAAAAAATCTAAATCCATTTACAGGATTAGCTTAACTAATAGTAGCAAAATATAATAAAATATTTGGTGATTAACCGCAAGGCACGTGAGTGGGCATCTAATAGGCTAATAGCTAATTAAGGTCTTTTCTAGTAACCTACTAGAAAAGACGTCACAAACGAGACATGCATGAATATTCATCATCAATGTCACATACAAACTAATAACATTACAAGTGGAAAACGAAAAGCATAGGCCAGCTTGCTTTAATAATTTGTTGCTGAAACAGGGAAAAAACAAAGAATGCTTCAATTATTGCTCGTGGAATCATTCTTACCAACTTTTTCCTGCTTTTTGCATACAAGTGTTGCTTTAATGTATTATTTATTCCGATCAGTTTATACATTATTATTTAATATTCCAATATATATAGCATGAATATTATATACTTAAATCATCATCAGACGTAGCATTAAATATTTAATAAATAAATAAACTATAGTAAATGATTTTTTCACCATTTAATTTCATATCAGATTATAATAATTTAAATGAGAGTAGTACTACATATATTTACAGTTTTATTTACACTTTTATTTATAAGATTCATTTTGTTAGTTTTCTTTTAAAATTTAAATTTTGAATTTCAAATTTCAAGATTTAGGACGTATTAATAACTGACATGTGAAAAAATAAATTTTTTTATAAGTTTTTTTTAAATATATTTAGCATTTTCCTTTAAAAAATAATGAGTAACACTTTTTCATTTAGATCTCCAAGTGTTAGAATGAGATCGAGAAATAAATACATTAAATGGGTCTCATTATATTTATTATTTTTAATAAGTTTCCTAGTCGATTTAATTTATTTTTTAAATCTATTTTCTTCCCTTTTGTTAGCTAGAATTACTAGAAATTTCGGTTGCCTGGGCCCTGCATTGTCCAACCATGCTCCCACAACCACGTACGAGTCTAACGCGCGCGCGTCACCACATGCAACCCCCTTTTCCTAATTGAATCCAAAGCGCCTCACTCCCAACTATTAGGTAATTGCATCAAAAGTACTACTTTCTATTTCTAACCTCTTCCTTAACTTTGATATGATTTCGAATTAATTTATTGGACCAATATTATTTGTCATTTTCATATTATGTTGTTTTTTTTCTTTTTTGGATTCCAGGGTATCTTTCCATTTTATTTTATTTTCATTTTATTTTATTTTTTCATTTTGAGTTGAGAGAAGGTTTCGAACTCCAAACTTCTATTTTGGAGGTTGGAGATTATGCCAATCACGTTGGCCTACCTTGCCATTTTCTTGATGCAATGGTGATCCAATAAATATTGAAGTCCTGCGATCAATTAGAACGATGGGCGACAAAACTACTCTAGTTTCAGCACTCGCATGATCTCTTTGGCAGGGCTAAACCAGAGTGGGGCATTAAACATGGTAGCTGTGACCTATAAGCAATACTTCAACCAGGAACCACCCCTTGAAGACATAGATCGAGATTCCCTTGAAGCCATGGAATCACGGATAGAAACTTTCGAAATCAGAGAAACGGAGGCAGCATCAACACATATTTGTAAACTAGTTGTTGGGACGCTTCCAGGAAAATCTCAGCAGCTACTAAACAAGAAACAGCAAGAACCATCTGAAACACTGCATATGGTGGTAACAGATAATGGTGATCAAATCTGCGAAGAACGAGACAACATAAATCCAGCAGATTCTGAATGGGTTATCTCCGTGGAAGAAAAACTTGAGCAAGCGCGGGTACTCGACGAAGCAGAAAGTTCACGGGAAATGCTGTGCATTTACCGAGTCCCGCACTGCCTGCGAGAAGGCGATGAGAAGGCTTATGTTCCCCAGATGATCTCCCTGGGGCCTTACCACCATGGACACAGTAGCCTTAGCCAAATGGATATCCACAAATGGCGTGCCCTTCAGCATGTCCTCAAGCGTAATAAACAAGAAATAAAGCTCTATCTTGATGCTGTAAAAGAGCTTGAAGAAAGAGCTCGTGCCAGTTACGATGGATCAATCCCTCTTACCAGCAACGAATTTGTAGAGATGATGGTGCTAGATGGTTGCTTTGTGATTGAGCTCTTGCTGGGTACTGTCAAAGGATTCAGGCAACTTGGCTACTCCCCAAACGATCCCATCTTTTCAGCACGTGGCCCAATCCATTCCATTCAGCGAGACATGATAAAGCTGGAGAATCAGCTTCCACTCTTTGTACTTGATCGGCTTCTGGGACTTCAAGAAGGTAATCCATGCCAGGAAGGACGTGTAGCGAAGCTGACACCCCAATTCTTCGATGCATTAATGCCAACGGATGAGCCATTAACGAAGCTCGACGGGAATGAATTGGAGTACTCAGAGTCACCAGATCAAGCTGAAGAGTTTTCGGATAAAGGTGGGCTTCATTGCCTAGATGTTTTCCGGCGAAGTCTCTTGAGAAGAAGCCCTGAACGGCCTCTAAAATCGAAGAGGTGGAGCAAGAGCTCCACCTTTATTAGAAGTAATACTACAGTTAATTTTGTTGAACGAAGGCAGCAGCTGGTACATTGTGTAACAGAACTCAGAGAGGCTGGAATCAAGTTCAAGAAAAGGAAGACAGATCGGTTCTGGGAAATCACATTCGACAACGGAACACTCGAAATTCCTCGGATCTTGATCCACGATGTTACAAAGTCACTTCTCCTCAACCTTGTGGCGTTTGAGCAGCGTCATCCTAATTGCAACAATTACATCACCTCATATGCGGTGTTCATGGACAACTTGATCAACTCTCAACAGGATGTGGCTTGCCTCCATAACCATGGAATTATCGAACACTGGCTTGGAAACGATGCAGAAGTTGCGGACCTCTTCAACAACCTCTGCCAAGAGGTGGCTTTCGACTGCAGAAACAGTTATCTTTCCAGCTTGTCGGAGGGTGTGAACAAGCATTACAATCATAAGTGGAATGTTTGGTTTGCGAGCCTGAAGCACAGATATTTCAGCAATCCTTGGGCCGTTTTCTCATTAATCGCCGCCGGAGTCTTGTTGCTGCTTACTTTTTTGCAGACCTTGTACGCAGTCTATGGCTATTACCACCCACTTAGGTGAATCCGGTTAATTGCGTTATAGACGTTACACGGGTGCATTCCTGAATAAATCTCTCAATCATCTTTTTCTATAGGCTTATTTTTCTTCATTTTTTTGTAGGTGAACTGAAAATGACTGATTAATTTATTACTTTCCGGCCACCTACGAGCGCCAATTCAAGTATCCAAGATGAAGGTTTCTAGACTGCTGATCTTCAAGCCACCGAAGCGAAGCATTTAATTAATTTTAGCTATTTTATATGTTGCATTTCAGAACAACATATATGGTCCTTTTTTTCTACTTTTGTAACTTTGTTGTAAGATCAGTAATTAATTAAGTAGACTCATGTAGGCGTAAATTAATAAAAGAGACTGAGAATATCTAAGTTAAAGGAATAAAAAAATGCCGAACTTGCCAATCAAGAACGAGTATGATCATGATTCTACGGAACAGAAACGAAATTTGAGTAAAACTGTGGGGGTGGCAAGCGTGTTAACTATTCGTGCATACTATACCATATGGGTCAACTTGAGCACCATCCTTTAAGTTTAACTAATCATATTTCCAAATTGTATTGAGTATTTGGGCTGGTTTAGATAGAGAGATATTTCCCTAATCTATCTTATCTTATTTCATCTCATCTCAATATTCAAATATCACAAATACAAATATTTTGTAATTTAATCTTCAACTTTTTCATCTAATCATTACCTAATTATTACAATTTTTCCAAACTTCCAAATAAAACATAAAAGAAAAAAAAAATTCAACTTTTTCAAATTTTAAAATAAAAATTATATTAAAAAATTATATTCTAACAATATTTTAATTTTATAATATTTTGTTTAACTTTTTTTCTATCATTTTTCAAAATTTCATAAAACATTTTAATTCAAATCATTTTACTGGTATTCACAAATCATCTAAACTCATTATCCAAACCAAACCAAGACTAATCTGAAAACTATAAGATGTTATCTTCCCTAAAAGAGAAAAGGTAACATGTGAATTAAGTATGAAAAATAAGGCATGAAACTCTTCATTAGTTAACAAAAATGCAATTTTGTAAAAGAAAAATTTTAAATGAGTAATATTAGATACAATTTTAAGGTAGGAAAAAAATGGGGTCTATTATAAATAAAATAAAATTTTTATTGTGAATCTCAAACATCAATTTTTTAAAAATAAGTATGTGAATCTTGCACATCTTAAAGTTCATGTATAAATAGAACTTTAAAATTGTGGTATGAAATTGGTGATTTAATTTATTAGATTTTGGAGGTAAGTTATTTGTAGCGTCCCTAGCTAATAGCAAACTCTTTATGGTATGAACACTCGTCACTTTAAAATAGTGTTCGAAACACGCCTAAAAATCCTTCCTCTTTTTTTTTTTTTTTTTTTTTTTTTTTTTTTTTTTTTTTTTTTTTTTT
>QEOT01009653.1:0-34000 GCA_003123785.1 Pterocarya stenoptera | reverse complement strand
TTTTTTTTTTTTTTTTTTTTTTTTTTTTTTTTTTTTTTTTTTTTTTTTTTTTTTTTTTTAAGCCTGACAATGATTCGTTTCCCTGTCTTTTGTTTTTAGCTTGGAAAATGCATTACTTACTTCGGAATGACACATCCAATAAATACTTTAGCATTGCTGTGGGCCCCCCTATGAACTGAATTATTGATGAGGAAATTAGAAAGGTCACATCTTGACTCAGCTAACAGACAATTTTAAGTCCTCCCAATTTGTCAATTTCCTGCAAAGAAAATTGATAGGTATTTGGAATGGCTTAGAGCATAACTCATTTTAAAATTTAGTCATTATAACTCATTTATATATTTGTATATTTTATTTAAATTCAATCTCCACATTAAATTAATCATTTACTCTTTATATAATAATAAAATATTATTAAATTAATAATTTTTATTTAATTTATTTATATCACATTTTATAATTCTATCAATTTAATATTAATAATAATTATATTCTAATTAAATTAATATTAAAAAATCATATTTTTAAAAATCATTTAATGCTAATAATAAAAAATATTTGATTAAACTCATCAAAAATTCTATCTAAATTTCTTCATTATAAACCAAATAGTTTTTTTATTGGAGTGAGAAACTAATATTTTAATATTTACTTGGAGTGAGAAATTATTATTTTAACTTTTAGTGAATCAATTTAGTTCTTCAAATTTAACGAATCACTATAGCAAAAACTTAAATTGTTTTAGAAATGTCCAATCCAATGTATGGTCTTTTTAGTACAAATTATTTAAATTTTAGCTCGCCTTCAATTTTGCCGAAGCCAATACTAGTGCTCTAAATGGGGATGTATTAAAAGCTTCTGCCTAAAGTCACCTTGAGATTATTAAAATGGCATATACGATTATAATCTCCTTATAATCACCTTGTCTGAATTTGTTGAGACTTCAATTGGCCTGGGTTAATTCCATTGGGAAGAAAAAATCTTATTTGTAGAGATACTACATCAGAATGATATTATTGGTTATTTCCATTGCTGAGGTCGTCAGGTTTCCAGTAAGTCTGCCATTGATGACTTTTTTGTTGCTTGGAATCGTGTGGATCTGCACTTTAATGACAAGTTTTTTAATTTTAATGATTAGGTTAGAATTTACCTCCAAAAACGCGGAAGTGAAGATTAAGAACTTTGAAAAGTTGGGCCAACAAAGTGAA
The DNA here is from genome assembly GCA_003123785.1 of Pterocarya stenoptera. Lineage (NCBI taxonomy): Eukaryota > Viridiplantae > Streptophyta > Magnoliopsida > Fagales > Juglandaceae > Pterocarya > Pterocarya stenoptera. The sequence goes on along the minus strand of QEOT01009653.1, from coordinate 32,792 downwards.
AATGTCATGGATTTTTTGTTTTTCTATTTTTCTACTCTTGAAACAGCAATCTTACTTCCGCTGCTAAATGAACCTTTCCTTTAAGTATTGGACCTTGGTTCTTTAAGTACTTTGAGGATTGAAAGATAAGTTGAGATCATCTTATTACTATTCACAAATTTCAACTCACAAATCTTACTACAATTCACAAACTATCTCATCCTATCTCTCTATCCAAACGTGGTCCTTACTTTTTTAAACACGTAAAAAACTGTTATTAAATACCTTTTATCGTTTTGTGAAATAGATAAGCGATAATTTCAAAAGACATTATATTATTAACAGTTTTTAACTGCCATAATTTTGCTCTTAGCTCTCCATTCTAAAACTGTTTTTGGGTTCAAGTTCAATATAATGAGCCATTTATAAAGCCTAACAAGCACATGAATCAGCACACAAGATAATATCTTCACATAATAAGAGCGTGTCTAAACGTTCGCTACAACCAAAAAAAAAAAAAATTCAAGAATCTATATCGGTACATAAATCTTATATACTCATATGTAAGAGGTGAAAATCTCGGTTAGCAGCAAAGTTCTGGTTCTAGATTAGAAAGATTAATATAGTTAGTTATATGTATGTATTTTACCTTTAGCCCACCCAGCCTGAGAAGGTGCAGGTACAAAGTTCATGGAACTTGGGACTTCTATTTACGAGGGGAGTGGCAAACTTTTCCTCCCAAAACCGCTTATAACAATACAAAGCAACACTAAGTTTGTTAAGGAGGATTTTCTGCAAGCTATCATTGAGTTTTTTCAAAAGAAATCTTTTCCTAGGTTTTTTATGGCCTCTTATATTGTTTTAATTCCTAAGGTGGATAAACCTACGAGTTTTGATAAATTCAGGCTCATCAGTCTGTGTTCGGTTTTTTACAAGATTTGTACCAAGATTATTGTAGATCGTATGACAGATATACTATCTAAGTTGACTTCTTAGGAGCAAGGGGCCTTTATTCCTGAACACAGTATTTTTGAAAATATTAGTTTAACCCAGGAAATGATTCATTCTATTAATAATAAGGCTACAAGGGGTAATGTGTTGATTAAGCTTGATATGATGAAAGCCTATGATAGAGTTAATTAGAATTTTTTTTCTTCATGTTTTTGATGCTTTTGGTTTTTCTGATCACGTTTGTGCCTTGATAAAGTCATGTATCAGTATACCCTGGTACTCCATCATGATGAATGGCACTACAATAGGTCTTTAAAGGTGAACGTGATTTGAGGCAAAGTGACCTGCTTTTACCTTACTTGTTCATTGTTATGCAAGAGGTCATTTCCCTTCTCTTAAAGCATTTCTTTAACATTGGTAAAATTGGTCCTTTTTCTCAGGCTAAAAGTACTCCTATTGTTTCCCACTTTATGTCTGCTGATGATATTGTTATTTTTGCAAATGGTGGAAAAAGGTCGATGAGAGGTTTGATGCATGTGTTGAATTTTTATGCAGATTGGTCGGGCCAAGCTCTTAGTAAAGAAAAAAGTATCATTTATTTTTCTAAACGCATCTCTATTGAAAGAAAGCGATCGCTTCTTCATTTTACAGGCTTCTCTGAAGGATCTTTTCCGTTTAAGTATTTGGATGTGTCCATCGTGACTGGTAGATTGAATGACTCTAATTTTGATGATCTGCTTGGAAAAGTCAAAAAGAAAATGGCGGGCTAGTAGATGAAAATGTTTTCCACAGGCAGTAGAACTATTCTTCTTCGATATGTTCTTTTGAGTATGGCCATTCATCCCCTTGCTGTCTTACATGTACCCAAGATAGTGCTTAAGGAGTTGAATAAACTTAAGTTCTTTCTTTTGGGGTGATTTCGAGGGGAGAGGCAAAAGAAAATGGGTGAGTTGGAATAAGGTTTGTAAACCTATTAAAGAATGTGGGTTAGGTATTCGGGGTTTTGAGGATAGTCAAAGGGCTTTACATTTAAAACTAGCTTGGCGCCTGATTTCGGGTAATTCTTTGTGGGCAGATTTCTTTAAAAGTAAGTATGTGAAGGATAATCATTTATCTTTAATAGCACCGAATAAGGGTACCCAGTTTTGAAAAACTACTGTAAAAAGTATCCCGGATGTTTTAAACAACTCTAAATGGATTGTTTACAAGGGTTATCTTTCTTTTTGGTATGATAATTGGGAGGAGGGTGGTCCTCTTAATATATATTTCCCTATGATTGATCAATCGCTGCTTAAAATCAAAGAGCTTCGCATTGAGAATGGTTGGAATACCTCTTGTTTAGAAAGGCTTGTTGGTCATGATAAAGCTAATGAGTTGTATCAGGTTTTGGCTAGGCGTAAAGAGGGGCAAGATGTGTTAATTTGGATAAAAGAGCACGACGGACAGTTTACTACAAAAAGTGCTTAGGAGTGTATTATAATTCGAGCGTCTCCTTTACCTTGGGCTCACTCGATTTGGCATAATAATATTCCTAAGAAAATTTTTGTTATGATGTGGAAGGCCAGTAATAATTGCTTGAGTGTAGATGAGAAGATTAAAACGGTTGGCATCCAAATGGCTTCTAAATGTAACTGTTGTTGCTCTAGCCATTCTGAAGATCTCAATCATCTTTGCACCGGTGACTTTGCTAGGCAAGTTTGGCGGATGGTTTCAGTTCAATTAGGTGTTTATATAGGTGTTTTCCATACTTGGCAGGAACAAGTAAATTTTTAGTTTCCTCGTACTGGCAAGTCGTCTCAAGTTTGGACTATTTTTGATCTTATCCCGTCCATTGTTTCTTGAAAACTCTGGGAACGGCGGTGTAGAGCTAGGTATGATGGCAAGATGGATTTGGTTCAGATGGTTTGGCACACTATCAAGTTATGGATTCATAGAATCATGCAGTTGGATCTAAATTCCTTGAGACTTCCTAGGCAGGATGTTGTTATTCTAAACAGGATGGATATTCCGATGTCAATTCCTAAAGTGAAGAAGGTTTCAGTGGTCAAGTGGAGTCCTCCCTCATAGAATTGGGTGAAGCTTAATACAGATGGCAGCAACTTGGGTAATCCTGGGCCTGCTGGTGTTGGGGGTGTGATTCTTGATGCTAGTGGTCAAATGTGTGTGGTGTATTTTGTTTGTTTAGGCCAGGGTACTAACAACTTTGCTGAACTGAGGGGTGATGGAAGGGGTTAGAAGGTGCTGTCAACTTGGGTTTTATTAGGTAGATATTGGAACTGATTCTCAAATCCTTGTCAATTGGATTAGAAAGAGTGAGTGTAATATTTGGTATCTCGAGGATTATTGGGTTGAGCTGAAAAGTTGTTTGGATAAATTGGAGTATAGAGTGAGCCATATTTTTAGTGAGAGAAATGCGGTTGTAGATTTTATTGCTAAATAGGGTGCGGAGGGTTTAACTATGGATTGGTTGGATGACCGAGCCCCCTTGATCAGTAAATTAAGAGGTCTTCTTCACACGGACAAAATTGTTCTTCCTTATTTAAGGATTTCCTCATGAGATATATTGGATATATTGGATGAACACTCGTTCGTCACTTTAAAATGAATAATTCTATCAGAAGAATTTTATATAACATGCCCACATCCACGTTTATCGTTAAAATCCGTATTTATTTCTGATTTTTTTTTTTCTAAGTATTGTCAACATGATTCGTTTCCCTCTCTTTTGTTTTTAGCTTGGAAAATGCACTTCATATTACTTCTAAGTGACATATCGAATAAATACTTTAGCATTAATAAGGAAATTGAGTCAGCTAAAAGACAACTTTAAGTCCTTCCTATTTATCAATTTCCTGACAACCAGGTCTTGAGATCCAGATGACATGATTCCAGTTCTTATGATCAGATCTCACGCCAGGATTAACATTTTCTACAATTTTTTTTTTTTTTTTTTTGTCACTTGAGTTCTTAAAACTATATTTGGAACACAAACTCACCTCAATCTATATCAAACCAATCATTGATAAGGCTCACTATTTTTATAACTTCTCATAAAAATATTAAATATTTCTCAACCTATTTCATGCATTTAAACTCATATTTCAAATTATTTACATTCAAATACATTTCAATAAGACTCATAAAATACTATTATTCTTATATCAACTCAAATTATTTGAAATCATCTCAATATCCAAATGCAGCCGCTTGAATGTAATAGTCATACATCTCGTTTCGGGTTAAATTATGTAGAAAACAAATTATATATATATTTTTTGGGATTAGAGTAATGTTAAATATAGTTTTAAGATGTGTAAGTTTCGTACACTCCTTTTAAAAATAAGTGAAATTTATCATTAAAAAAATAATTTTTATGTGTATCTTAAATTTACCCATTTTTAAAAAAAATAAATGTATAAAATTTACACGTTTTAAAACTGCTGGGATGTACGTTGAATCGTCTAAACATATTATTTTGGGTCTGGGCCCGAGGCAGTACACGACTTGCTTTTTAGTCCACTCCAAGTTGGGCCGTCACAACTTGTGGTAGAATTTCCCGCTTTAAATTTTTTTAAGTAAAAGATAATCATCCTCTGCTGTATCACTGATATAATCCGACTAAGCTGATCGAGCCCCCTGTTTCTTTGCTATATCTCAGATTTGAAATTTCCTCCTTTTTTTTTTTTTTTTTTTTTTTTTTTTTTTTTTTNTTCCACCAGAGTTGAATGCTAAAAACTCTTTCAATTGCAAAAGACAATTTAATTCTTTGGGAAAATTCGAAGCTTTTGACTTGTCAATGCTTTTTAAGCTGGCTTGTCGATCCATAATTCAACTGAAAAATCTGCAGAAGACCAATCCTGAACCTCTCCTTCAAGCTTTCCATGTTAGTTCCACTTCAAGGCCTGAGTGAAAGCATGCTACTTTTCTCCACAATTTTCATGGAAAAGCTTCTGTTTTCTCTTCTTCTTTTTCTCCTCCAGTTCTCATCCCTCCAGTTTCTGTCTTTGGCAGATTATTCTCTCCCAGATAAGTATTTCATCAATTGTGGCTCTGCTAACAACGTCTACACCAGCCAACGGAATTTCGTTGGGGACTTGAATTCCAGTGACTCGACTTCTAATTCCATTTCCTTTACAGATCAGAACATAGTCGCGTTTGACAGCAGCCAGTCTTCAACTGCATCACCTCTGTATCAGACAGCAAGAGTTTTTATGCAAAACTCTTCGTATGAGTTCGATATCGACACTAATGGCACTTATTTTGTTCGCCTCCATTGCTTTGCTTTCTCCTCCCCAAGTACTCCAACAAATCTCTCCACAGCGCTTTTTGACGTCTGGACTTCTGGGTTCTCACTATTGCTTAATTTCACTGCCAAAAACAATAGCAACTCTCCTATAACAGAGGAATTCTTACTTAGAATATCCGATCCTGGCAAATTAGAAGTGTATTTTGTTCCCCGGGGATCATCGTTTGCATTTATAAATGCCATGGAAGTCTTCCTTGCCCCTGACGATCTGATCAATGATAGAAGCACCAATGATTACAAGGGTGTGCTGTCTAAGGCTTTACACACCATTTACAGGATAAATGTTGGAGGCCCTAAAGTCACACCGGGAAACGACACGCTATGGAGAAGCTGGGTTCCGGACAGCGACTACATCTATAAACCAGACAAGGCAAAGGTTGTAAACCAATCCAGTATCCCTAATTACCAACCGGGTTTTGCCAGTCAATATACTGCTCCTGCTATTGTCTACCAGACAGCAAAAGAGATAAATAATAGTTCTAGTGTGCTATCTGAGTTTTTCAACGTAACCTGGGCCTTTCATGTGCGTAGGAGGGCTAGACACCTCGTTCGAGTTCACTTCTGCGACATTGTCGGTACAACTCAAGCTGTTCTTCCTTTCAATCTTTATATTTATAGTAAATTCAGTTGGAAGGTCGATTCAAACGACTTTGGCGGCACGAGTGTCCCTTTTTTCCTCGACTTTGTGGTCGATTCTGATGGTTCTGAAACGATGAATATCAGTATAGGCCTTAGGAATGATTCTACTGAAAAAAATGCCTATCTGAATGGAGTAGAAATAATGGAGATACAGGAGAAGTTAGGTTCAGTTCCTACAGTGAGCGTGCGCAAGAACAAACACGTCTTTCTTGTACTAGGTTCAGTTCTTGGAGGGTTGGTTCTAGTCAGCATCTTCATTTCCGTCCTCTTTTTGGTTTACAAATGCAGGAATCCAAAGCCTGTAGAAACTTCAGAATGGTCACCACTTCCTGTATTTGGAGGAGGGAGTTCTCACTCAAGGGAGAAGGGAAGTATACCTAATTTGAATCTCAAGTTGAATAGACCTCTTGCTGAAATCCAATTTGCGACCAACAACTTCGACTCGAAATTGCTGATTGGTAAAGGTGGCTTTGGGAATGTCTATCGGGGAACTCTCGGGAATGGCACAAAAGTTGCTGTGAAACGGAGTGAACCAGGGTCAAACCAAGGCTTCCCAGAATTTCAAACTGAGATCATGGTTCTTTCCAAAATTCGCCACCGCCATCTTGTTTCCCTGATTGGGTATTGTGAAGAGAGGTTTGAAATGATACTTATATATGAGTTCATGGAAAAGGGGACTTTAAAGGATCATCTTTATGCCTCAGATGTGCCTCGTTTGTCTTGGAAGCAAAGGCTTGAAATTTGCATTGGTGCAGCAAAGGGTCTTCAATACCTCCACAAAGGTTCAGCTGGGGGAATAATACACCGTGATGTCAAGTCCACGAATATCTTGCTTGATGAACATTATGTTGCTAAAGTTGCTGATTTTGGCCTTTCGAAAGCAGGTCCTCTTGATGAGACCCATGTCAGCACAGTTGTTAAAGGCACGATTGGTTATCTTGATCCTGAGTATATCAGGTCCCAACAGTTGACGGACAAATCTGATGTATACGCATTTGGAATTGTTCTTCTCGAGGTGTTATGTGCAAGACCAGCAATTGATTCTACACTTTCAGGAAAGCAAGTGAATTTAGCGGAATGGGCAATGTTCTGCAAGAAGGAAGGGTCGCTTGAAGAGATTGTTGATCCTTCACTCGAGGGTCAGATCCATCTAAACTCCCAAAAAAAATTTATTGAGACGGCAGAGAGATGTTTACAAGAATGCGGTGCTGATCGGCCTGCAATGGCGGATGTGTTGTGGGACCTGGAATATGCATTACAGCTTCAGCAAACTGCAGTGCGGATAGAACCACATGAGGAAAGCACAATCGATGTTTCAGCTGCATTGTCGTCACAGAATGTCGGGAGGTTTCCTTCGATTAGCACATCTAAGAGCGATGATATTGCTGTTATGTCGGATGATGGCTCCTCCTTTAAAACGAGTGATGTTTTCTCCCAGATGAGAATTGATCGATGATACCATATAATGCTATTCAAGTTTTTTAGCCTCTACACTACTACTACAAACTTAGGTTAGGTGCTGCCTCTGTGAAGTACTGTCTTTTTGTATTTGGGGTTGTGTATCAATTTAGTTATGTACATGTAAAGTTGACGTGGACTCAACCACGGTTGTCATTTTTAACTATAACACTTCTCTTTTATGGATCTCTTTGTAACTAAAATATTTTTCTTCAATTAATTTGAGGGTCTTGAAAGCTTTCTGATCCTTCTATTGAAGATAATATCAAATTAATAATTTAACTTGATTACTGTCTCTCAAACTCTCTCTCAAAAATCCTCCAAATTGCTAGAGGAGGAGGAGTCCTCCTTTCTCCTTCGCCCTCTCCTTCCCTCCGTTCTCCATCCCTCCCTTTTCTTCCTTTTCCCCTCTCGTTCCCTCCTATATCCATCCCTCCTTCCCATCCTGCATATTCTCTCTCCTTCCCTTCTTTCTCTTCTTTTTTTAATTTATTTTGTTTTCTTCATGGTTGAAAAAATAGATCGAGTTCTTCGGCACCTCTTGTGTGGCACGAGCAGTACAAGATGCTTCCTAGGCCGATCATTGGAAAGATAATAGTGGATCACCGAATCAAATCATTCAGATTTGACTTTTATAGCTGATTTCGAAGTCTACCTGAGTAGATCTAAACTATAATTCGTCATTTTCACATCTATCTTTCTGCTTTCATTATTGTTTCCTTTTGTTTAGTTAAAAAAAAAAAGATCATCTCTTGGTCGTTTTGTCCGTAGAGTCCTATGGTGGATGGGGTATGAGTCTTTGTTTTAGGCAGAGTGTTGTCTTTTAGATGATTTGTCTATAGAGAGCTACAACAATAGTTAAGACCATACCAGTCACAAAGAAATTTGTATACTGATGGAGCTCCACATGCAGTAATTTGCTTGTAATCTGAGAATTTTTCTATATGTATCCAGTCATGGATATAACTTTTTTCTGATGAATGAATGAACTCAATTTTCCATAAAAATAAATATTTTAATTTGATTTCATAGTTATCAAATCACTTTGATTTAGTTTTCATAATATTTAAGATATTGACAGTCTTATCTCAATGTAATTTTCATATGAGTAATAATAGAGAGAAGTCACTATAGTAGTACACACTTTGCAGTCGCTATGTGGCTTCTTTTCCTCCTCTCATAATTTCAATTTTAAGAGATAAACGGTCTGGATGAAACCACATATTGTGTGCAAAAGTGGCTTCTGCAAATAGTAACTTCTCCCAAGAATTTTTCTTTTCATATTAATAGGGATGTATGCCTTGTAATTAGTAACAATTGAGAAAGTAAGTATGTAGCTCCCAAAGTCCCTTTTCCTCTTTTTCTCTTCTCCATCTTCTTTTATATTATATTTTATTTTTTATAGCTTTCAACTTCAAAGTATTAGTTATAGTGATTTAGTATAACGATATTAATATAAGTAATAAGTATAACTATAGTCTATATTAAACTATTAGTATTAGTTAAATAGTTATAGACTTATATATTAGTATAGCTATATAATAGTATTAATATTAGACTATATAATAGTATTAATATTAGACTATTAGTATAGACTGTATAGTTATATATTAGTATTAATTATAGTGATTTAGTGTAACTATGTTAGTATAAGTATAACTATAGTCTAGACTCTATATTAAACTATTAGTATTAGTTAAATAGTTATAGACTTATATATTAGTATAGCTATTAGCTATATAATATATTAGACTATATAATAGTATTAATATTAGACTATTAGTATAGCTATATATAACTATATATTAGTATTAGTTATAAACTATATATTAGTATAGCTATATAATACATGATCAATTACATTTTCATTTTTAAGATTAAAATTTTATTTTATAATAACATTATCTTATGTATAATTATATTAATAGTATATGATTAAACAAATTACAAATGTTCATATTTAAGATTAACATTTTATATATAATTATATTAATAGCATACTTCATATATGGTATATAATTATATTATATTATATATATAAAAATTTCACATATAATTATACATTATATATAAAACTTATATATTAATATATAAAAAATATTTTGTATAATTTTAATTTTGTATAAAACTTATTTATAAAATATTATTTTATATATATATATATTTTTCAACCGGTCCGGAAAATCTCAAAACCAGAACCGGATCCATTCCGGTCAGTTTACGAATTCTACGAACCAGTCCCAAACCGAACCGGTTCAAAACCAGTAAAACCGGTCCGGTCCGGTTTGGGCCGGTTTACCAGTTTAAAATTACAACCCTGAGTGTATAGGAAAATACAAAGCAAGTATAACTATCATATGGATCAAAAAGCAAGTCAATTATGGCTATAAAAACTGCTAATGTAAAAGAAAGTTTGGAACTTTAGATTTATGCACAATGAGACAGTCCAACTGAGAACTGCGAAATGGAGGAGAAAGAAAACAATTTTACCCGCTGCACTAAAGTTTCATAATCCATTTGCAACACAATTTCCTTTCTAATATTTGCCAAGAAAACATACGCCAATTGTCTTCTGTCCCCTTGAGTACGTTAACGCGTTCCTTCCCCCCTTCTCCCAAAAGACACGAAGTTGACTCATTCCAAAACCAAAATATTTTCTCTCTCTTCCCAAATTCTTCATTGCCGACGTGTATAATTTGATCAAACTACTTACATATAATTCTCATTTTAATAGTAAGATAATATGATATTGTTTTAAGTTAAAGTTGAAAAAAATATTTTTTTTAATATTATTATTATTTTAAGATTTAAAAAAAATTAAGTTTTTTATTATAATTTATATGAAAATTTTAAAAAAATTGTAATCATAAAAACTGTTTCTATATCAAAACAGGCTTCTCTCAACATTAAGGAATCTTTAAACCTAAGCCCCCCATAAAGCCTTAATTCCTATTCTTTAAAAACCAAATTCTAAATACTATTTACTGAAGTTCAATAAAAACCACCATAAATACAAGTCAAAGGTTTGATCGATACTCATGAAGATTGAAATATAATCTATGCAACGTTAAGACGTACTGATTGAATTAAATTGTTTTATTGGACATGAGAAAGATAAACTCATTATGTAATCCTAGTTAAAAACTCAAAATATATCTTATATTTTATAAAAAATGCTGCTTTGTCCATTCAATTTGTCCTCTCATTTTGACACTTCATGTATTTTAATTTTTTTTTTTACTTAATAGTTAAGGAAGTGACTATTAGTGTATTGATATTTTTTTAAAATGTTTTAAAATGATAAAAACAAATATGAATAAAAAAATTGAAAAGAATAAAAAGAGAATTTTGACCTAATGGTCAAAATGAGTGGGCTACTCTGAACGGCAGAGTAGCTCCACTCATATTTTATTCATAATTCTATAAATATTAAAAAGGGTCTTCCAAAAAATTTACAATCCTTATATGTTCTCTAAAATTTTCTGAAATTTTAATATACTTAGAAATATCTTTCTCCATTTTTTCTTCCTATTGTTCCAAAATTTTGTATAATTTCTATATATTATCTATTTTCAAGGATGCGGTCTCACTAAAATTAAATTAAAAGTAAGTTTAGAAAAAATAATAAATTTATTAATATAGATCCCAAAGTTTTTTGTTATACAATATTTGCATTCTTAATATAGAATCCAAAGTGAAAATACAAGAAAAATCATTTAAGATTGATGATTTATATGAAAAATAATTGAGAGGTTTAATCCTCTAGATTTTATTGAACAAGAAAAGAATTTATTTAAGGTTTTAATTATACCATCATATACTTAATGTAACACGAAAATATCTATATTTTACATGAAACTTGATAAACTAATTTACATACTAGAATGAAAGATGAATTTCTAAAAGATCACTTGATAATTTCTATGAAGAAAATAAATTCTAAATATGTCATCACAAAAATAATAATAAATTAATATTATTCGGTGAAACATATATTAAGTTGTATTTTTTAGAATTTTATTTCTATGTTTATATAGTAAATTATTGAGATATAATTTTATATATATTTACAGAGTTTTGCTACTCATCATCCCTATACACTTTATTTTTTTATATTTTTTTAATTGATAAAACTTTTTAATTATTTTTTATTTTATCTTGTTCTTCTTAAATTTATTAAATTTTTTCACAAATAATTCCTGAATCCGCCGCTGCAAGTTGTGTACACACTACACATACCATAAAAAATAGTTTTTTCCTAATCGTACTTGATTAAAACAAGTGGCATCACTCGGAAAATAAAATAATCGTCTGATCCACCAATACCTGCATTTATAAATGGTGGTAGCAAAAAGAATGAATCGGATGGCGCGTCATGCTACTACTACTTTTGAAAGGTTTGAAATGGTCCACTAACAGTCCAAATGACGATTTTACTCCGACTCAATTACTCCACTAACAGTCCAAAGCTTTTCACGTTTCAATTACTTTCAAAGCTTATTTATGGTCTGAAAAAACAGAAACTGTCCTCTCCTCTATGTAAACAGTTTATTAAATATAAAGGGTATTTAAATCATTCACTTATAAATTGATGCAGACTTGTCTATATTGGAAAATTATAATGGTCCATACTTCAACTGCAAAGTCCTCCATAAAGGCCAAATTCTGAACTTCTCCTTCAAGCTTGTTCAACCTCAAGGTCCAGAATTCTCAGATAAGCTTTGCTCCGAGTGAAAGCAAGCAACTTTTTTCCACAGTTTCCATGAAAAAGCTTAGATTCCACCAAGTCCATACGCCTCTGTTTGCCCTTATTTTTCTTCTACTCCAGTTCTCATCCCTCCAGTTTCTGTCCATGGCAGATTACTCTCTCCCAGATAAGTNGAAAAGCTCAGATTCCACCAAGTCCATACGCCTCTGTTTGCCCTTATTTTTCTTCTACTCCAGTTCTCATCCCTCCAGTTTCTGTCCATGGCAGATTACTCTCTCCCAGATAAGTATTTCATCAATTGCGGCTCTGCTACCAACGTCTACGCCGGCCAACGGAATTTCGTCGGGGATTTGAATTCCAGTGACTCGACTTCCAATTCCATTTCCTTTACGGATCAGAACAGAGTCGCGATTGACAGCAACCAGTCGTCAACTGCATCACCTCTGTATCAGACAGCAAGAGTTTTTTTGCACAACTCGTCGTATGAGTTCGATATCGACACTCATGGTACTTATTTTGTTCGCCTCCATTTCTTTGCTTTTTCCTCCCCAAGTACTCCAACAGATCTCTCCACATCGCTTTTTGACGTCTGGACTTCTGGGTTCTCGCTGCTGCTTAATTTCACTGCCAAAAACAGTAGCGACTCTCCTATAATAAAGGAATTCTTACTTAGCATACTCAATCCTGGCAAATTCAAAGTGTATTTTGTTCCTTGGGGATCATCGTTTGCATTTGTAAATGCCATAGAAGTCTTCCATGCCCCTGACGATCTGATCGATGATACAGCCCTACATGTTACTGCTGCAGGAAGCGCCAATGATTATAAGGGTGTGCTGTCTAAGGCTTTACACACCATTTACAGGATAAATGTTGGAGGCCCTAAACTCACACCGGAAAACGACACGCTATTGAGAAACTGGGTTCCGGACAGCGACTACATCTATAATCCGAACAAGGCAAAGGTTCTAACCCAATCCAGTAACCCTAATTACAACCCGGATTTTGCCAGTCCGTATACTGCCCCTGATCCTGTCTACCAGACTGCGCAAACGATGGATATCAATTCTACCAGGCAAGCTGATTTTTTCAACATAACCTGGGGTTTTAATGTAAGTAGGAATACTAGACACCTCGTTCGCGTTCACTTCTGTGACATTGTCGGGACATCAGCTAATGTTCTAAGATTCAATCTTTATATTTATAGTAGGTTCAGTAAGATAATCGATTCCTACGAGTCTGTTGGCCTGTTAAATATTCCATTCTATGACAAATTTGTGGTTGATTCTGATGATTCGGGAACTATGAATATCAGTATAGGCGCTAGGGAGGATTCTGCTGAAACAAAAGCCTATCTGAATGGGCTAGAAATAATGGAGATACTGGAGACGTCGGGTTCAGTTCCTACAGTGAGTGAGCGCAAGAACAATCATGTTTTTCTTGTAGTTGTTTCGGTGCTTGGAGGGTTGGTTCTAATCTGCATTTTGGCAGTTGGATTCTTTTTGGTTTTCAAATGCAGGAAGCAAAAGCCAGTGGAAAACTCGGACTGGTCACCAATACCTGTATTTGGAGTTGGGAGTACGCACAGCAGGGCCACTGAGGGAACCATAAATGGCTCCCTTCTGCCTAATTTTAATCTCGCATTGAAGGTACCTCTTGCTGAAATCCTATCTGCGACAAACAACTTCGACACGAGGTTGCTGATTGGTAAAGGTGGCTTTGGGAATGTCTATAGGGGAACTCTCAGACATGGCCAAAAAATTGCTGTGAAACGGAGTGAGCCAGGGTCAAACCAAGGCTTCCCAGAATTCCAAACGGAAATCATGGTTCTTTCCAAAATTCGCCACCGCCATCTTGTTTCCTTGATTGGGTATTGTGAGGAGAAATCTGAGATGATACTTGTCTATGAGTTCATGGAAAAGGGAACTTTAAAGGATCACATATATGCTTCAAATTTGCCTCGTTTGTCTTGGAAGCAAAGGCTTGAGATATGCATTGGTGCAGCAAGGGGTCTTCAATACCTCCACAAAGGTTCAGCTGGGGGAATAATACACCGTGATGTCAAGTCCACTAATATCTTGCTTGATGAACATTATGTTGCTAAAGTTGCAGACTTTGGCCTTTCGAAAACAGGTCCTCTTGATGAGACCCATGTCAGTACAATTGTCAAAGGCACGTTTGGTTATCTCGATCCTGAGTATATTAGGTCCCAACAGTTGACGGAAAAATCTGATGTGTATGCATTTGGAGTGGTTCTTCTCGAGGTGCTATGTGCACGGCCAGCAATTAATGTCATGCTTTCCGGGAAGCAAGTGAATTTGGCGGAATGGGCAATGCTCTGCAAGAAGGAAGGGACGCTTGAAGAGATTGTTGATCCTTCACTAAAGGGTCAGATTGATCCAAACTCCCAAAGAAGATTTATTGAGACGGCAGAGAAATGTTTACAAGAATTAGGTGCTGATCGCCCCACCATGGATGATGTGGTCTGGGACTTGGAATATGCATTGCAGCTTCAGCAAACTGGAATGCGGAGAGAACCACATGAGGACAGCGCAGTCGATGGTTTAGCTGGATTGGCATTGCCCAATGTACAGCGGTTGCCTTCATTTAGCATTACGATGGATGAAAGCCATATGCCTATCCTGATGGATGATGGCTCCTACGTTAAAGCAAGCGATGTTTTTTCCCAGATGAAAATCGATGACGCCAGATAATGAAACTTGGCCTTTTTGGTCTAGTAATAACGTAACTTTAAGTTACTACAGCCTTTACAAGTTTGTTAGGTATGCCTTTGTGAAGTCAATTTTGAATTTTGGATCTTGCTAGCAGTGCCTCTGATTCAAACATGTTTTAGGGGATCCTAGTTGATTTCCTCAACATTGCCGATAGCTTTTTGCTTGACTTTGGATGATGGACAGTAATGTTCCTTTTGAAGTGTTGGGACTTTCACTCTCTCCTTTTGTATTTTATTTTCTCTTAAAAAAAAATTGTGAAGATCTGTTATATTTCTTAGTAAGTTACCAATTCCCTGTTTAATATATATAATTTACTTTCGGATAGAAGTGTGGTGAGATTTTATTTCTCAAGTGCTGGGAAAAGTTCCCTGCAGTGCTCCCAGCCTGTAGAATACCTAAAGAGGGAGCCAGAGAACATGATTCTCTCTTGCCCTTTTCTCAATCCATAATTTCACTGGTAATCAATTAAAAAGAGAGCGATAATTGATTCATGGGTTGAGCTGCAAACCTAAAAAAACCAACTTTCTAAACATCAACATTCAACACCCCCCGTGTTAGTTGGGCTTCTCCTTCCTCTACTCATCTAACTCCATCTTCAACACCCACTAAATCTGTTGAATATTGAGCCAAAACTATCATGCACAGCAAACTGTGGATGTTGGAAACTATTGAGACAGACAGCAGTGGACGACTCTAAAGTTTGTGGAGTCATTGAGGTTTCCAGGTAGTATTGTCTGAATTTGTTGAGATTTCAATTGGCCTGGGTTATTTCCACTGGGAAGAAAAAATCTTATTTGTAGAGATACTGCATCAGAATGGTATTATTGGTTATTTCCATTGCTGAGGTTGTCAAGTTTCCAGTAAGTCTGCCATTGATGACTTTTTTGTTGCTTGGAATCGTGTGGATCTGCACTTTAATGACAAGTTTTTTCATTTTAATGATTAGGTTAGAATTTACCTTCAAAAACGCGGAAGTGAAGATTAAGAACTTTGCAAATTTTGGCTAACAAAGTGAAAATGTCATGGATTTTTTGCTTTTTGTTTTTCTATTTTTCTACTCTTGAAACAGCAACCTTAGTTCCGCTGCTAAATGAGCCTTTCCTTAAGTATTGGACATTGGTTCTTTAAGTATTTTTAGGATTGAGAGATGAGTTGAGATCATCTCACTACTATTCATTACTATTCATAAATTTCAATTCACAATCTCACTACAATTCACAAACCATCTCAACTCATCTTATCTTATCTTTCAATCCAAACGATTTTTTTTCCTTCAAAAGGCGTAACGAAAACTGTTATTAAATACTCTTTATGGTTTTGTGAAATAGATAAGCGATAATTTCATATGACATTATATTATAAACAGTTTTTAACTGCCATAATTTTGCTCTTAGCTCTCCATTCTAAAATTGTTTTTGGGTTCAAGTTCAATATAATGAGCCATTTATAAAGCCTAAAAAGCACATGAATCAGCACACAAGATAATATCTTCACATAATAAGAACGTGTCTAAACGTTCGCTACAAAAAAAATTTGATGAATCTATATCGGTACATAAATCTTATATATACTCATATGTGAAAGGTGAAAATCTCGGATAGCAGCAAAGTTCTGGTTCTAGATTAGAAAGATTAATATATTTATTTATAAGTATGTAGTTTACCTTTAGCCCACCCAGCCTGAGAAGGTTCAGGTACAAAGTTCATGGAACTTGGGCCTTCCATTTAGGAGGGTAGTGGCAAACTTTTCCTCCCAAAACCGCTGATAACAATACAAAGCACCACTAAGTTTGTTAAGGAGGATCTTTGGAAGCTATCACTTAGTTTTTTCAAAATAAATCTTTTTCTAGGTTTTTTACGGCCTCTTATTTTGTTTTAATTTCTAAGGTGGATAAACCTACGAGTTTTGAGAAATTCATGCCCATCAGTTTGTGTTTAATTTTTTACAAAATTTGTACCAAGATTATTGTAGATCGTATGACAGATATGCTATCTAAGTTGACTTATTAGGAGCAAGGGGCCTTTATTCCTGGACGCAGTATTTTTAAAAATATTAATTTAACTCAGAAAATGGTTCATTCTATTAATAATGAGGCTACAGGGGATAATGTGCTGATTAAGTTTGATATGATGAAAGCATATGATAGAGTTGATTGGAATTTTCTTCTTCATGTTTTGGGTGCTTTTGGTTTTTCTGATCAAGTCTGTGCTTTGATAAAGTCGTGTATCTATACGCCCTAGTACTCTATCATGATGAATGGCACTACAATGGATTTCTTTAAAGGTGAACGTGGTTTGAGGCAAGGTGACCCGCTTTCACCTTACTTGTTCAGTGTTATGCAAGAGGTCATTCCCGTCTCTTAAAGCATTTCTTTAACATTGGTCTTTTTCTCAAGCTAGAGGTAGTCCCCTTGTTTCCCACCTTATGTATGCTGATGACATTGTTATTTTTGCAAATGGTGGAAAAAAGTCAATGAGAGATTTGATGGAAGTGTTCAATTTTTATGCAGATTGGTCAGGTCAAGCTCTTAGTTTAAAAAAAAAAAAAAAAAAGTGTCATTTATTTTTCTAAACACATCTTTGTTGAAAGAAAGCAGTTGCTTCGTTTTACAGGTTTCTCTGAAGGCTCTTTTCCGTTTAAACATTTGGGTGTGCCCATCGTGATTGGTAGATTGAAGGCCTCTGATTTTGATGATCTTCTTGGAAAAGTTAAAAAGAAAATGGCAAGCTGGAAGATGAAAATGCTTTCCGCAGGCGATAGAACTATTCTTCTACGACATGTTCTTTCAAGTATGGCCACTCATCTCCTTACGGTCTTACATGTACCCAAGATAGTGCTTAAGGAGTTGAATAAACTTCAAAGTTCTTTCTTTTGGGGTGATTTCGAGGGGAGAGACAAAAAAAATGGGTGAGTTGGAATAAGATTTGTAGACCTATTAAAGAAGGTGGGTTAGTTATTTGGGGTTTTGAGGATACTCAAAGGGCTTTACATTTAAAACTAGCTTGGCGCCTGATTTCGGGTAATTCTTTGTGGGCAGATTTCATCAGAAGTAAGTATGTGAGGGATAATCATTTATCTTTAATAGCGCCGAATAAGGGTACCCGGTTTGGCACGCTATCAAATTATGGATTCGTAGAATCATGCAGTTGGATCTAAAGTCCTTGAGACTTCCTAGGCTAGATGTTATTATTCTAAACAGGATGGATATTCCAGTGTCAGTTCCTAAAGCGAAGAAGGTTTCAATGGTCAAGTGGAGTCCTCCCTCATAGAATTGGGTGAAGCTTAATACAGATAACAGTAGCTTGGGTAGTCCTAGGCCTGCTAGTGCTGGGGGTGTCATTCGTGATGCTGGTAGTGAAATGTGTGCGGCTTATTCTATTCGTTTAGGCCAGAGTCCTAATAACTTTGCTCAACTGAAGGATTTGATGGAATGAGTTAGAAGGTGCTGTCAACTTGGGTTTTATCAGGTGGATATTGAAATTGATTCTCAAATCCTTGTCAATTGGATTAGAAAGGATAAGTGTAATATTTGGTATCTCGATGATTATTGGAATGAGCTGAAAAGTTGTTTGGATAAATTGGGGTATAGAGTGAGCTATATTTTCCGTAAGGAAAATGCGATTGTGGATTTTCTTGCTAAACAGGATGCGGAGGGTTTAACTATGAATTGGTTGGGTATAGCCGTTGATTTTTAAATTGAGTCAAATATTGTAAAATCTTCTAAATATTTTACCAAAGTCATTTTAAATGAGGTATTTATAGTGTTATTGAACAAAGATTAATTTTCAAGTAAACTTTTTTATATTTTGGAGTTTTGAAAATAATATAATTTTATTTAAATGATTTTATTATTTTAAAAATATTATTTAATATCCATTAATTTATTTGACCCAAAACATGCCATTAAATACTATTCTCCATTTTCTAGAAAAATGGTCGGTTTACTCGCATCCATTAAACAACAAACCGCCATTTTCTCAGAAAATAGCCTAACATATTCATTTATCAATTACTGTAAGCAGGAATCGCAGGCGGGATTACCACCACTCTTACCGCTAACACTGTAGCTGGGAATCACAAGCGGGACTTACCACCATCCCTACCACTTGCACTGTAGGTGGAAATCACAAGCGGGACTTACCACCATCCCTACCACGTGCACCGTAGGCAGGAATCACAAGCAGGACCCTACCACCGTCCTTACTTACCATCATCCCTACAATTCCTTTTCCTTTATCTTATTCCTTTCAATCCATTCATTTCAAATATATCCAAAAATCATCTCTCACATGAAAACTCAATTTCATTCACGACACATAAGCATGCACGAAATGATGCAATAAATGTCATAATGCCAAACACAACATAAATGCACGCAAGCATAATTTAATTAAGTAAACAACAAATTCTCACATCCAACCGAACCCCATACTCCTCAGACTCAAAGTTCGACACAACCAAACCAGATTGCAGAAATTTTGTTAGTGCAAAAATATATTCAAACCTCACCAAATTTTTTAGAAAATTACTTACAATGATGAAACATAATTTTCGAATGATCAAGAAGGTACAAGAGGTGGTGGCACAACAAGGTAACAATATATGTTGGACTATGGTCATGGGTCTTAAAAGGCTAAATTTTGAATAGGAACAAACTAAAAATTCGGATGGCTAGGGAAGAATTTAAAGGCATTGGTGAAACAAATGGTGGTGGTGGTTGGCCAAGGGTAGCGACGTGGGTGGCGGTTGGAGGCCAAAATACCCAAATTGAAAAATGAGTTAGAGGGGCTTCAATGGTGGCAGATTGGAGCTGAGGTTGGGTGGTTTAGGTGGCTGGAGGTTCGATGGTGGTGTGGTAAAGAAATGGTGGCCAACGCGGTCCTGTAGCGAAAAAAGGTCGCGGCTTGGATTCCCTTGCGGCGGTTAACGACGGCATGAAGGGGCTGAGATTGGAGGGGAAGGGACACCGGATGGAGGGGAAAAGAATGGGCCCGGAGGTGTTGGCCACGCCGGCGTGCATTGGCACACTAGAGGAGACAAAGAAAAGAATAGGCCACGACTTGGATTCCCTCATGGCGGTTAACGGTGGCACGAAAGGGGCTGAGATTGGAAGGAGAGGGACACCGGCTAGAGGGGAAGAGAATGGTCGGGGTGGTGTTGGCCACGCCGGCGTGCGGCGACACACTATAGGAGATGAAGAAACAGACGGGGGAGAGGGGAGGAGGGGCAAAACGGAAAATTGAGAATAGAAATAAGGCCAAAATGGGAAGAAGACCAGGGGTAAAATCGAAATTTAGAAATAAAAGCAGGGGCAAAATGGAAAAAAATAGTTAGACGAAAAACTGTTCATCCCTCATCCGCGTTTATATATATAGTAGATATATATTGCTAATGGCCAGAGCCTTTCCTACTAGTAGGGCTGAACAAAAAAAACTGAATACCCGACCCGACCATTTTTTCGTGTTTACCAGACCCGAAAGCCCGACCCGTTCATGGGGTAAAATCGGAAACGAAAATGGCCGCACCGTTTTGTCATTTTAAAGGGTATTACCCGTTACCCAATTTTAAATGAAAAGCGTCATTTACACTAACCCTTTCTCCTCTCCTCTCTGTATCTCACTTTTGGTCGTAGCTCACTCTCTCATTCTCACTGTGTTCACTCTATCTCCCAAGTCCCATCTCCGTGGCTCTCTCATTCTCTCAAACTCAAGCGCATCTTCACTTTCTCAAATAAGGATTATTTGAAGGTTAGGTTGGGTTTGAGTTTCGGCATAATCAATAATCCAAAAACCCATTATATGTTTGCAGATCTACAATTTACAAATGTCTCTCTCTCTAAGTCTTTTTTTATATAGTATTTTTTTGTCGGTTTTTTTGTTCTGATGTGGGATTTTTGGGTGTTTGTATGGGTGTTTGAAATTCTTCGTAGTGGGTTTGATAACAGATGTTTGGACCATTTATTGATTTCTGCGTGGCACCTAGAGAGCTTTAGTTCTGCCAAGGAGAGAGCATACATGAATGAACTTGAATGAGGAGAGCTTTCAGGAATGAAAACTAGCTTCTGATTTTTCTTAGAGGGAGAGGTGTGAAGAGAGAAGAAGAAAGCGCGAGTGACACGAAAGAAATAAATATAAAAAAGAAAAAAAAAAAGAGCAAAAAAATGGAATGGCCATTGTCTCCCTTTTCTTTTTCTCAAGTTACAGTTTTTTAATTTGGCAAGGCATTGATCTTTTTAGTTTGCTTTTTCTCTTTAATGGGTATTTCACAGAAAATTTGTGCATTTGAATTTTTTTTTGCCATGATCGTGTCCAACAACAAGGTGAACTAATCTTATTTGTGTTCCATTTGATGTAGATTTTGTAGGAGAAGGCAGATTGTGTTGCAAAGATGTTTCTAAGGTGGAATACCCATCAATGTAGTCGCCACTGAGCCTGGATTGAATTGTAAATATTGTTCTCTGCCGGTTAAGTTAAAAGATATGTGCAGTATAATTTTTTTGGTTCAGATGTTATGCCTGGGAGAACCAATGATGAATGCTTTAACAAACAGCTTTGTAAATGGATTTTTTCTGGTCAAAATGTACAAATGATAATTTGGAATCTATCAAAATGCCTTTCATTTTTTCTAGATCTTTTAAAAAAATAAATAAAATTAAAAAAGAAAAGAAAAGAAACGGATCAGAATACCCGTTATTCCGAAAAAGAATTCGAGTTGGGTAACTGGGTAATTGGCCAATCAGCCAAACGGAAGAGCTTCCAAACGGGTCGGGTTGGAATAGATGTATAAGGGTCGGATTGGGTCGCGTGAACGGTCCTACCTACTAGGTCTAGAGGCCAACGTAAAGACTCCGTCCCTCACTAAAACCCGGCCACCACCAATGCTGTCAGCACTGCTTGTGCTAGTAAATGAAGCTTCTTTCACTGATTCACGGCCATCACCACAGCCTTGGGATCGTCTGTCTTCCTCTTATTGGACTCTATCTACTATTGACTAGACTCGGATGTGTAAGAACTAGGATCATGATCAATACCAACAGAACCAAAAATAGTTGCTGTCTCATTGGTGATGATGTTCCGAGGTTGGTTTCCTTGAAGCCCATGTTTTGGTAACTCTTTCAGCCTTAAATATACATATTCTCTCAAACCAAAAGGATGGAGCAGAGAAAGATTGCGTTTTGGAATCTCCAATTTCATAAGCCAATGGCCTTTATGTAGGGAGATGGTTTGGGTGGCCAAGGAGAAAGAACGGAGAATGACTTTCTGGGTATGGGACCCTTTTGAAGTGGGTATTTGACTCCAACTTTTTTTTTTTTTTTGTTCCCATTGCTAATGAGGCGCCTTGATGATTGCAAATGAATTCCACTTTTCACATTTGGGTTTTGTCCAAATTCCTACTTTACAACCGACCAATTTTGTAAACTCAGGTGATTGATCGTACAACACATCAACTTGCTGCTGTGCTGTGCATGCATTTCATTCAGTTCTAAAAGTTGGTACCAAATTATATGAATTTGGGTGGTCTAAACCTTCAGAGTTTCACATCAATATCACAAAGGAGATTGATTTATTGCTAATACAAGTAGGAAAATTAACAGTGCAAACTACTCCTTGGTCCGTTGATCATGTGAAACTATATAAAGGTATTCTAAATTAAGGAATGTTATACATTAATCACTATTCACCCCTACACAACATACATGACAGCTTTTTCTTTTTCCTTTTTTCATATGGTGTTTTTCATAGAGAGCAGGGTGTGGTGTGGTGAATAGTAGCTAATAAAAAGAATTTTTCTTCTAAATTTGTTGTCCACCATCTTGTTTGTTAAGGTTATACAAGTCACAAAAGAATTTGTGTACTGGTGGAGTTCTAAATGCAGTAATTTGCTTGTAATTTGAGAATTTTCCTGTCTCTATCAGATCATGGATGTAACTTTTCTTTAATGAATGAATGAACTCAATTTTCCATAAAAAAAAATAATTTAATTTGATTTTCGTAGTTATCAAATCACTTTGATATAATTTTCATAATGTTTAAGATATTTATTGTCTTATCTCAATGTAATTATCATATTATTAGGGATGTATGCCTTATATTCAGTAACAATTAAAAAAGTAAAGATGTAAAGTAATGCTACATGTGCTTACAATTTTACTTACACTTTTACTTACAAGACTCATTTTGTTAGGTTTCTTTTAAATTTCAAATTTTATGATTTTCAACATATCAATAACTGACACGTGGAGAAATAAGATTTTTATAAATTTTTCTTAAGTACTTTTAAAATTTTTCAAAGATGTATCATGTAACCCTCAAAGTTCATTTCTCTCTTTTTTTCTTCTCTATCTTCTTTTAGGAAAAATCTTTGCATCGGCCTAACAGTAGGAGCAGCCATCACACACCACATTGTTTCAGCAGGAAGGAGAAAATAAAAAAAGTACATCCACATAAGGTGTGTGATGGCTTATGCACTACAGTAGGCTGATCTATAGACAAACTCCTTCTTTTATATTATATTTTAGAGTAATTCTACATAGAAGCCACTGTAGCGGTGCACTTGTTACACTCACTACGTGGCTGCCGTTAGATCTCTTTTTTTTCATCTTTTCTGTGTGTGGTCTAAATAATGTCACATCATGTGTGTAAAATGGCTTCTCCAAACAGTGACTTCTATCTATATTTATTCTATATTTTATTTAAAAAATCTTAGTTGCAGCCACTGCTCGAGAGCATCCATCACACACTTACGTGTCGGCAACACATTTTTCCCCCTCTCAGTTCACAACAACTTTCCCTAAGAGATTCTTTTCTTCCTCTCCCCCGCATCACCCCCCACCCCTACCCCCCGTTGCCCATCTACTAAATCAAGCAAGTCGTCCAAAGCTTTCCTAATCGATTGCAGAGCCAGAAAATCAATCGGGTCCAAAATTGCAAACACCCAAGAGTTATTACACTGCAACAAACACAAAGTAAGCACAATGAAAACCCTCCTTAAGTCAGCCATGGAATAAGTGGCTACTGAGCTAGTGAATGTGGGGGGGCTTTATAGGATCGTGAGAGATGGTTGAATGGGGAATGCTTTTGTGTGAGAGGACCGACCAATTTATTATGGGAAAGGGCGTGAAAGCTTTTATTAATGGTGGAACACCAGCATCAAAAAGAGAGAGCTTTTCAAGCCGCTGGCTTGGAAAGCAAGCTATGCTTGAATCTCCTTGATGAAGCTTCTTCAACTTGGGTCTAGTTCTCTGCCTACACTCCTCTCACTCAACGCGTTTGCTTTTTCATTATTTTGGCTTCGGAAGAAAGATGAATTACTGCTCTGATATTTTTGTGTCTCTCTTTCTGGTTTGCGAAGCTCAGGGACGGGCGTTTTGTTAAAAAAAAAAAAAAAATGACAGCAGCCACGTACGCCTTCTTCAATGCCAACATTTTCTGCACCCACAAAAAATCGAAGTTGCAGATAGAGAAAAATAATGTTAGATGCTGCGGCACGACTAGCAGTTGTATGGTAGTTAGGTTGTGGTAGTTACCTGAGCTTCGGCTTCCATGAATTTGAGAATTAAAATGGGTTGTTTTTTTCTTTTATGTTGATTTGAATGACGAATTTACGAGATTGTCTGTTGGTAAACGTAAGGGACAAATAAAAAAGAAATCAAGAAAGATAAAAAAGGAGAAAAAGGAAGGCAAGTGGGTCTCATCTAAGGGACACAAGGTCTACGGATCAATCGTAAACAGTGACTGATTCGTAGCACAGATTTATTTTATTTTCTATTCCATTCAACTTCAAAGTATTGGAAAACACAAAGCAAGTATAACTATCATATGGATCAAAAAACAAGTCAATTAGGGCTATAAAAACTGCTAATGTAAAAGAAAGTTTGGAACTTTAGATTTATGCACAATGAGACAGTCCAACTGAGAACTGCGAAATGGAGGAGACAGAAAACAATTTTAGCCGCTGCACTAAAGTTTCATAATCCATATGCAACGCAATTTCCTTGATATTTTTGGGTCAGGGAGTCTGTCTCCTCCTGAAGCTTTTATAATATTTGCCAAGAAAACATATGCCAATTGTCTTCTGTCCCTTTGAGTATTGTTATTTAAAATAGGACAGTTTTAGATGAAAATTAAATAAATATTAATTTTTAATATTATTATTATTTTAAAATTTGAAAAAATTAATTAATTATTATATTTTAAATAAAAATTTAAGAAAGTTATAATACTAAAATGATATGAGATGTAATTGTTTCTATATCAAAACAGGAGCCTATTTCGACATTAAGAAACGTATAGACCTAAAAACCCCCCATAAAGGCTTAATTCCTATTGTTTAGAAACCCTGAATTCTAAATACTATTTACTGAAGTTCAATAAAAACCACCATAAATACAAGTCAAAGGTTTGATCGATACTCATGATGAAGATTGAAAAATAATCTATGCAACGTACGTTAAGACGTATCTATCTGGTACAAGTCTGATTGAATTAAATTGTTTTATTCGACATGAGAAAGAGAAACTCATTATTAATCCCAGTTATTAGCGGGGCCCCAAAATTTTTTTAAAAATCAAAATATATCCTATATTTTATTTATAATTCTATAAATATAAAAACTGTCTTCCAAAAAATTTACAATTCCTATATGTTTTCTAAAATTTTCTGAAATTTTAATATACTTCAAAATATCTTTCTCTATTTTTTTTTCCAACAGTTCCAAAATTTTGTATGATTTCTATATATGATTCAAATTTTTTAATTTTTTTTTAATTTTATTTTTCTTAAACTTATTGAATTTTTCTGCAAAGAATTCCTACATCCACAGCTGCTAGTTGTGTAGACACTACACATACCATACAAGATAGTTTTTTCCTAATCCTACTTGATTAAAACAAGTGGCATCATGCGGAAAATAAAAAAAAAAATCTACACAACTTCTTACTATTCATATAATCTCTATATACTATATTTTTTTTTCTTTTATCAAATACTTAATATATGAATAATTAATGGAAGAATTGAATTAGTTTAAAAAATAAATAAATTTAAAAATTTTAAATTTTAAAAAATATAATATATGGAGGATGAAAAGACTGTCTAGCATTACTCCGAAAATAAATAGTCGTCAAATACCTGCATATATAAATGGTGGTAGCGAAAAGAATGAACCGGATGGCACGTCATACTTCTACTTTTGAAAGCTTTGAAATGGTCCGCTAACAGTCCAAATGACGATTTTACCCCTACTGTCTCACAATCATTTCCTTCCCACTTTCCAAGTCAAATCACCTAAAACAACCCCAGAACACTCCTAACTTTTGAGTTACTCTTTCCCCTCGAAAAATGATTCATATACAACATGGTGAGTTTGGATGTTGAAGTGAGTTGAGTTGAGTTGAGTTGAAATAATAAAATATTGTTAGAATATTATTTTTTAATATTAAAGTTATTTTGAGATTTGAAAAAGTTGAATTGTTTATTATATTTTGTATTAAGATTTGAAAAAAATATAATAATGAGTTGAGATGAATTGGGATGAGTTTAGCATCCAAACGCAGCCTTAATCAGGAGGGTGGGAGTGGGCACCCAAAATGGTCCACCCGAATTAATGCCAAAATTTATTCCCTTTCCAATTGCAAGAGTCATTCTTATATTTTGGAAAGTTCAAAGCTTTCAAAGTTTCAATTACTTTCAAAGCTCATTTATGGTCTGAAAAAACCGAAACTGTCCTCTCCTCTATCTAAACAGTTTATTAAATATAAAGGGTATTTAAATCATTCACTTAAAAATTGATGCAGACTTGTCTATATTGGAAAATTATAATGGTCCATACTTCAACTGCAAAGTCCTCCATAAAGGCCAAATTCTGAACCTCTCCTTCAAGGTTGTTCAACCGCAAGCTCCAGAATTCTCAGATAAGCTTTGCTCCGAGTGAAAGCAAGCAACTTTTTTCCACGGTTTCCATGGAAAAGCTTAGGTTCCACCAAGTCCATACGCCTCTTTTTGCCCTTCTTTTTTTTCTCCTCCAGTTCTCATCCCCCCAGTTTCTGTCCATGGCAGATTACTCTCTCCCATATAAGTATTTCATCAATTGCGGCTCTGCTACCAACGTCTACGCCGGCCAACGGAATTTCGTCGGGGATTTGAATTCCAGTGACTCGACTTCCAATTCCATTTCGTTTACGGATCAGAACAGAGTCGCGATTGACGGCAACCAGTCTTCAACTGCATCACCTCTGTATCAGACAGCAAGAGTTTTTTTGCACAACTCTTCGTATGAGTTCGATATCGACACTCATGGTACTTATTTTGTTCGCCTCCATTTCTTTGCTTTTTCCTCCCCAAGTACTCCAGCAGATCTCTCCACATCGCTTTTTGACGTCTGGACTTCTGGGTTCTCACTGTTGCTTAATTTCACTGCCAAAAACAGTAGCGACTCTCCTATAATAAAGGAATTCGTACTTAGCATACTCAATTCTGGCAAATTCAAAGTGTATTTTGTTCCTCGGGGATCGTCGTTTGCATTTGTAAATGCCATAGAAGTCTTCCATGCCCCTGACGATCTGATCGATGATACAGCCCTACATGTTACTGCTGCAGGAAGCACCAATGATTACAAGGGTTTGCTGTCTAAGGCATTACACACCATTTACAGGATAAATGTTGGAGGCCCTAAAGTCACACCGGAAAACGACACGCTATTGAGAAACTGGTTTCCGGACCGCAACTACATCAATAATCCAGACAAGGCAAAGGTTGTACCCCAATCCAGTAGCCCTAATTACCAACCGGGTCTTGCCAGTCAGTTTACTGCTCCTGCTATTGTCTACCAGACTGCGCAAACGATGGATATCAATTCTAGCAGGCAAGCTGATTTTTTCAACATAACCTGGGGTTTTAATGTAAGTAGGAATACTAGGCACCTCGTTCGTGTTCACTTCTGTAATATTGTCTCGACATCAGCTAATGTTTTAAGATTCAATCTTTATATTTATAGTAGGTTCAGTAAGATAATCGATTCCTACGAGTATGTTGGCTCTGAAGATTTAAATATTCCATTCTATGACAAATTTGTGGTTGATTCTGATGATTCGGGAACTATGAATATCAGTATAGGCCCTAGGGATGATTCTGCTGAAACAAAGGCCTATCTGAATGGTCTAGAAATAATGGAGATACTGGAGACGTCGGGTTCAGTTCCTACAGTGAGTGAGCGCAAGAACAAACATGTTTTTCTTGTAGTTGTTTCGGTGCTTGGAGGGTTGGTTCTAATCTGCATTTTGGCAGTTGGATTCTTTTTGGTTTTCAAATGCAGGAAGCAAAAGCCAGTGGAAAACTCGGACTGGTCACCAATACCTGTATTTGGAGTTGGGAGTACGCACAGCAGGGCCACTGAGGGAACCATAAATGGCTCCCTTCTGCCTAATTTTAATCTCGCATTGAAGGTACCTCTTGCTGAAATCCTATCTGCGACAAACAACTTCGACACGAGGTTGCTGATTGGTAAAGGTGGCTTTGGGAATGTCTATAGGGGAACTCTCAGACATGGCCAAAAAATTGCTGTGAAACGGAGTGAGCCAGGGTCAAACCAAGGCTTCCCAGAATTCCAAACGGAAATCATGGTTCTTTCCAAAATTCGCCACCGCCATCTTGTTTCCTTGATTGGGTATTGTGAGGAGAAATCTGAGATGATACTTGTCTATGAGTTCATGGAAAAGGGGACTTTAAAGGATCATATATTTGCTTCAGATTTGCCTCGTTTGTCTTGGAAGCAGAGGCTTGAGATATGCATTGGTGCAGCAAGGGGTCTTCAATACCTCCACAAAGGTTCAGCTGGGGGAATAATACACCGTGATGTCAAGTCCACTAATATCTTGCTTGATGAACGTTATGTTGCTAAAGTTGCGGACTTTGGCCTTTCGAGAACAGGTCCTCTTGATGAGACCCATGTCAGTACAATTGTCAAAGGCACGTTTGGTTATCTCGATCCTGAGTATATTAGGTCCCAACAGTTGACGGAAAAATCTGATGTGTATGCATTTGGAGTGGTTCTTCTCGAGGTGCTATGTGCACGGCCAGCAATTAATGCCATGCTTTCCGGGAAGCAAGTGAATTTGGCTGAATGGGCAATTCTCTGCAAGAAGGAAGGGACGCTTGAAGAGATTGTTGATCCCTCACTCAAAGGTCAGATTGATCCAAACTCCCAAAGAATATTTATTGAGACGGCAGAGAAATGTTTACGAGAATTCGGGGCTGATCGCCCCACCATGGATGATGTGGTCTGGGACTTGGAATATGCATTACAGATTCAGCAAACAGCAATTCGGAGAGAACCACACGAGGACAGCGCAGTCGATGGTTTAGCAGGATTGGCAGTGCCCAATGTACAGCGGTTGCCTTCATTTAGCATTACGATGGATGAAAGCGATGTGCCTGTTATGATGGATGATGGCTCCTACGTTAAACCATGCGATGTTTTTTCGCAGATGAAAATCGATGACGCCAGATAACGAAACTTGGTCTTTGGTGTAGCATTTACAAGTTTGTTCGGTATGCCTTTG
This sequence comes from Pterocarya stenoptera, assembly GCA_003123785.1. Taxonomy (NCBI): domain Eukaryota; kingdom Viridiplantae; phylum Streptophyta; class Magnoliopsida; order Fagales; family Juglandaceae; genus Pterocarya; species Pterocarya stenoptera. The sequence goes on along the minus strand of QEOT01009653.1, from coordinate 3,462 downwards.
TGAAGTCATTTTTGAATTTCAAAAAGTCTACTTACAACCGACGGGGGAATCTCCGCGTCACCGTGTCTTACTCGGCACATTTCAGAACAACGTCGTTTCTACCGAAAGTGGATTCTCTTCGTCTTCTTCATTCTCATCGTCTTCCCCACGAAGCCAACCTCCATCCCCATCCCCCCCCCACGAAGCCAGCCTCCATCAAATCGAAACCTTCTTCTCTGTTCCAGTGGGTCTTCGTCTTCTCCATAAAACCAGTGGTTCTGTCTTCGAAACCTTACCTTCGTCTGTCAAAACCCCAGTTTTCGTCGTTCTCTGATTTCATTTTCATTTTTGTCTTCTCCCCACTGAATCACCCATCGTCTGGTTTCTCCCTTCTACTTTGTCTTCGAAAACCCCCATCCCTATCCAACATTTTTCCTTCTCTCCATCAAAACCCTTAGTCTTCGGAACCCCCATCCCCATTGCTTCGTCTTCTCCACTGCCCACGTAGCCACATCCCACGAAGCCCCTATCGTCTTCTCCACAGTCACGGTTTTGATATAATTTTTGCTAGCATTCTCCCCAACCAAACAGCAGAGAGAAGTAGAATTTCAATCTTGAAAGTGTCGTGCAAATTGATTTTCAAAAATTGAAACAAAAGAGTTTTCTGTATTATCGATACAATACCCATTGCATGAATTTGATAAATTAATTGATTTACAATGAATAGAAAAAGAGATTTTAGTATCTCAATGGGTCTCATAAAGCCCCTAAAGACGCTTCTCAGAAAGCCCCATTTGACCTCCAATTTGTTTTTTTCAAACTGTCATGAGCTTTGTTTTATTCTTTGTTTTATTCTTGTCGAGCACCGGTTTGGGTGTTTTTCTATCACTTGAAATCCTTTGTCAAAATGGATTTGGGCATTTTTAGCCACTCGAAATGCTCTGCAGAAAAGTTGGTCCTTGCTTCGTTCTTTAGTCCAGTCCTTTCTTCTTCCTTTAGTCCCTCTTCTTCAGTGTTGGTTCAAATGCTGAGATGCTATTTCTTCTTCAGTCTATGGACTGTTTGTTTCCTTCCTTTCATTTCTTTTTTTTTTATTATTGTTGTCAGAAGTTGACGTGGCAGTTGCCACTTAAGCCGATTACACGACCGTTCCGTAACGCCGGTTGTATGCAAAAGAACTGTTTGAATTTTGGGCTTGCTAGCAGTGCCTCTGATTCGAACATGTTTTAGGGGATCCTAGTTGATTTCCTCAATATTGCTGATAGCTTTTTGCTTGACTTTCGATGATGGACAGTAATGTTCCTTTTGAAGTGTTGAGACTTTCAGTCTCTCCTTTCGTATGTTATTTTCTCTTAAAAAAAATTGTGAAGATCTTTTATATTTCTTAGTAAGTTACCAATTTCCCTGTTTAATATATATAATTTACTGGTGAATAGAAGTGTGATGAGATTTTATTTTTCAAGTGCTGGGAAAAGTTCCCTGCAGTGCTCCCAACATGATTCTCTCTTGCCTTTTCTCTCAATCCATAATTTCACTGACTACCAAGGATAGCAGAAATAGGAATAGTTGATAATCAATTAAAAAGAGGACGATAATAGATTCTTGGGTTGAGCTGCAAACCTAAAAATATCAACTTTCTAAAGATGAACATTCAACACCCCCCTTGTTAGTTGGGCTTCTCCTTCCTCGACTCATCTAACTCCATCTTCAACACCCACTAAATCTGTTGAATATAGAGCCAAAACTATCATGCACAGCAAACTCTGGATGTTGGAAACTATTGAGACAGACAGCAGTGGACGACTCTAAAGTTTGTGGAGTCATTGAGGTTTCCAGGAAGTATTGTCTGAATTTGTTGAGACTTCAATTGGCCTGGGTTATTTCCATTGGGAAGAAAAAATCTTATTTGTAGAGATACTGCATCAGAATGGTATTATTGGTTATTTCCATTGCTGAGGTTGTCAAGTTTCCAGTAAATCTGCCATTGATGACTTTTTTGTTGCTTAAAATCGTGTGGATCTGCACTTTAATGACAAGTTTTTTCATTTTAATGATTAGGTTAGAATTTACCTCCAAAAACGCAGAAGTGAAGATTAATGTCATGGATTTTTTGCCCAAATTAAGTGAAAATTTGGGGCAACAAAGTGAAAATGTCATGGATTTTTTGTTTTTGAAACTTCAACCTTAGTTCCGCTGCTAAATGAGCCTTTCCTTAAGTATTGGGCCTTGGTTCTTTAAGTACTTTTTGGATTAAGAGATGAGTTGAGATCATCTCACAACTATTTATTACTATTTTCAAATTTCAACTCACAAATCCTACTACTATTCACAAACTACCATCAACTCATCTCATCTCATCTTTTAATCCAAACGGAAGGCATAACGAAAACTGTTATTAAATACCCTTTATCGTTTTGTGAAATAGATAAGTGATAATTTCATGACATTATATTATTAACAGTTTTTAACTGCCATAATTGTGCTCTTAGTTCTCCATCCTAAAACTGTTTTTGGGTTCAAGTTTAATATAATAAGCCATTTATAAAGCCTAAAAAGCACATGAATCAGCATGCAAGATAATATCTTCACATACTAAGAGAGTGTCTAAACTTTCGCTACAAAAAAATTTCAAGAATCTATATCGGTACATAAATCTTATATCCTCATATATAAAAGGTGAAAATATCGGTTAGCAGCAAAGTTCTGGTTCTAGATTAGAAAGATTAATATAGTTTTTATATGTATGTATTTTACCTTTAGCCCACCCAGCCTGAGAAGGTGCAGGTACAAAGTTCATGGAACTTGGGCCTTCTATTTGGGAGTGGAGTGGCAAACTTTTCCTCCCAAAACCGCTGATAACAATACAAAGCAACATGATATTACTTGTTTTCAGGGTTTCTTGGACAGCCTGCAGTCTTTTGTTTCGGATTCATTAAGGAAACAATGAATTCACAATTATCTGATAGAACCAATGAAAAGAAAGTTTCACACTAAAACCATAAATGCCTAGTCTAAAGCTGCGATTCCAATAGTACATAATTTACAAATTGCAGTATGACACAACAGTACATATATATATATATATATATTGCTAATGGCCAGAGCCTTTCCTGCTAGGTCCAGAGGCTAACGTAAAGACTCGGTCCCTCACGAAAACCCGAGCACCACCGATGCTGTCAGCACTACTTGTGCTAGTAAATGAAGCTTCTCTCACTGATTCACGGCCATCAACAGCCTTGGGATCGTCGGTCTTCCTCTTCTTGGACTCCGGTCCGAGGGTTCTACTATCCACTAGACTCGGATGTGTAAGAACTAGGATCATGATCAATACCAGCAGAACCAAAAACAGTTGCTGTCTCATTGGTGATGATGTTCCGGGGTTGGTTTCCTTGAAGCCCATGTTTTGGTAACTCTTTCAGCCTTAAATATACATATTCTCTCAAACCAAAAGGATGGAGCAGAGAAAGATTGCGTTTTGGAATC